>WOFM01000218.1:1941576-2281467 GCA_011428145.1 Ericerus pela | reverse complement strand
CTTCACTTTTACTACAGACATCTTATAGCAATGATGTCAGAGATTTCCCAAGCGCAGTAAAAAAATCTAAAATATTGGTATACCCTCTTAATGCTTTTAATTGGTTGTAAAGTTAATAGAAATGAAGAGAATCTTGTTCCTCATCGTGAGTACTGGGGATTTATGTAGTCAAATAACGATTTAAAAGTAAATTTCTTAATGGTATGATTTTTATATACCTTGCTCCTCAATCGTCAGAAACAGAATACAAATTTATTACAGACTTTTTATTTTTCTTAAGGTGTACGCTTACAACATCTACGGTTGAAGGAGGGAAGAAAAGCTGCTAAGGAAACGTCCTGTACGACTCCAAGAATGCAACAAACTTTTACTTTCTGAAACAAATTGTTTCAACAAAGCCAAAACTCACAAGGCATAGCTAAGGGGAGATCTTCTCAAAAAATATTTTTAGTTTGAAAAAATTCACTAATTGTATGGTGTATAGTTGGAAAATAGAGGAACTTGATGACTTTTTTTTTTAGGAAATTTCAAAATTTTGCAACGGTTGGAAATTTTGGAATTGAAAAAATTACAGGTTGTATATTATGTATAAGAAAGTGCTAGTTAATAAATCCTGCCTGTTGATCTTTTTTCTTTATCTGTTGGAAAAATGAAAAATTTCAGTCAGTAACTTTAGTTTTTCTTTCGCCAACCTAAAAATGGCTTTTGCCAAGTCACTGAATAGTGAAAAGTTATCGATGTTTAGAGCCTCATAGAGAGAAGTGTCAGTTCAGTGGGGAGGAATAAATTGATGGGCTCTCTTCAAATAATAATATGTCTCTTCTGGATATTTTTCTGCAATTTATTAAGAAAAAAAATTTTAGGGCTCTTCTAGGTTTCCTGAAAAAGCACGAATTTGATAACTTTGGTACACTTTCCTTCCCTCTTTGAGGCCCTTCTGATGTTCGAAGGGGAATGTGAAGGTGGCAGCTGGCAATTGACAATACCTGTGATTATCATTTTACCAGTTGAGAAAACTGAATAATGTTAAGATGTAAAAATGATTCGCTTGAAAATTTTTCAGATGTTATAGTGTTTCCAGAACAGCGAACCATTTTTCTATAAATTTCGTAATAATCACTTTAGCAGTATTGCAGTCAGTAGGGTAGCCAGTGGAGTTAGTAGTGATTAAAACCCTCTTTATAATTTTTAAAACCCACACCAAAGGTGAATCTGGAATAAAACCTCTAGGGGTTGTATCTTCATTCATCTTGAAAAATATGAAACTGATGAATGAAAATTCAACTTCTCCATTCTATTTCTTATCCCTTGGATTTGGGCTTATTGTTAGTAAGTTTTGTTAATTTTGTATACTTAGCTACATTAGGCGGTGTTCTACTCATCGAGGGCTGTAGAGAGGAAATTTGGGCTGAGGGGAGAAAAAGTTTATGGTCCTCTAGAAAAATTGAAAATTACATTTATGTTTGGAAGCAATATCTAGGATTTATCAGTAGACGGGGTTTTACAATTCTGGAGAAGGAAATTTTGTGAATGGAGAAAGGGAAAGAAATTTTTTAAAGGTTTTTGTGTAGATTTTCCATTAAAATCTACTTATTTTTCTCTTTTTAATGTATAAAAATCTTGCTGCTCATTGTCTACAGTAGGGACTAAATGAGAACTACAATCATCAGATTTGTGTAACTGTAACTCTTACAACTGTAACTCTCAATTGTGTGTGTGTTATATGACATATAGGTAGTTGTGTGGTTGTGAGTATGCGCAACACACAACCACACTATTTTATGTTTACACATCAATCCTTCATGAAAATTCCCCAGCAGAACCCTTTTGAATGTACTAAAAATCATATTGCCAACAGGTACCACATACTTCCACGAGCTATTGCTTGAGTCTGTGCGAGCTAGAAGTAGTTTGTGAGCAACGATTTGGCATACATTGATTTAATTTGATGAAGAACTATAGGTACACGAGTCTGTTTTTTCATTGTTTGACTTCTTCTTATTTTTCAATAATTCTAATCTGACATTATATTATAGAGGATTTATAAATTGTGGACGACAATTTGTTGACATTTCAGGTTAAAAAGGCACGCAGATTGTTATTATATATGTAAACCTAAAGACCACACTGAGGGCTACAGTGCAGAGTAGGTATTAGTACTTAATATAGATGAATAAAATCGCTGGTAAAAACACCTATCTTAATGTAATATGACGACCTCATATAGAATGATCGCTGAAAATTGTGACACCACCTCGTCCATAGAAATGAAATCCTATAGGTACGCGACAAAACGTGAATATAGGTATATACCGCAAGTAAGTACATGGATTATATTAATGTATTCATAAATATTAAATATTCTGCTCGTTAAGTCTAATCATGTGACTCTGCCTTCATCCTGCGTCAGAGTTAAGGTGTGTGCAAAGAAATGGCAGAACGTTCGATAAGTAACTACCTAAGTATATGCTATTTCATTAGCACCTTTTTTTTTTTTTTTTTTTTTTTTTTTTTTTTTTGTGAAATAAGAAACCATTCTGTTATTACCTACTTATTTTTTTCATACGTCATATGAAATAAGTATACTTACCGTTCGGACATTAAATCCTTATACGAGGGTGCATTTTTAAAACAATATTTCCGTTTTTCACTCATTATTCCTAACTATAGTAAATACTACCTATAGGTACCAATACTTCAACATTTTTCATTTGTTTTTTCATTCGACGCGAAGCCTACGATACCACATTTCCGAATTCCAGCCCTACAGACTGCGGTACCTACATCAATCAGGTTTATTGAAAATTAAAAATACAAAATTAAAATATGAATGCGACTGCGGTAGGCCTATGCTTCTCAAATAGGACAATTTTCTTGTTCCTCATTTTTTAATATGTAGATACCTAGATTAACATAGAATAAGTACATACTTTTCTCATGACATAAGGTAAGATAACTCAGTTTGTTGTCTGAATTTAAGTAGATTACAAAAGTAAGTATTGGGATGTCCAGCCATGGCGGAACGCTAGTGCTAATCAAGTGCTATCACTTCTGAAATGGTGTTCATGGAGATTGTTTACATATTTTTTCATGCTTTTTCCTATAAGGAAAAAAGCATCCATATCTTCTTTTGGAGTTATTTTTTATTAAACTGTCAATTTCATAACATACTAACAACAATAATAAAACAAAATCATGTTTTAGTCATCAAAATTTCACATCTCACTAAATATTTCCTTTCAAAAATGCCTATTGTGTAAATAAAAAGTTATCAAACATACATGAACACCCTTTCAACAAGCTTTTAATTTCTACCACCAGAGCGAAACTCTTTTGTTCTGGACTTTCCAATAAGTATGGTCCAAATGCAAGAACGATATTTAAATATCAACTTTTGAGTATATATGTAATGGAATGGATGACCGATTGTACTAGTTCCATTCTTCAACCATAGAATGTTTTAAGGAACAAAATTACTTCAGTATATATATATATATATATATAGATATATATATATATGTAAAAAGAACATTCTTCTTTTTCAATTAACTACAATCTCACACTTTACTCTTGTTCTTTCATGTATTTGTAATGTTTATTTTTGTTTGACCCACATTTGGAAATCAACACAATTCGACTATCTAATATTTACCGTTTCCGATCATGTTATCGTTAAGTTACGTCATTTCATGTATTTTCGACTGGACCATCTTATTGTTAAATGACATCATTTTTGACCATACTCAACATGACTATTTTCCTTTGAAACGAACGTTGATTTCATTTATCAAACTCATTCATTCATTCATTCGTCCGCTAATTGTTGTTTCAGAAAGACAGATAAAATTCAGTCGTATCTTCGTTCGTTTCTTTGTGTATAATAATCTTGAATTTTATAATTTCACTACTGTTTTCAATCGTGTTAATAAACTCTGCTTTTGATTACGAGTTCACGAAACTTTATTTACGTGCAAATTAGATCGAGTGGAATACCCGGAAACGAACTTACACATATATATATATATATATATATATATATATATATATAATTAATAGTATATAGATATAATAACATACGGGATAAAGTAATTCCATTCCCCAAAAATGGTATCTAGGTCTGATAGTAAGTACCTACAGAAATGTTATGCGAATCAGCCCTCCATTACATATATACTCAAAGATATCAACAGTGACTTCAAAATCACTTATCTTAACAAAGTTATACTATAGGTATGTTTATGAATAGATATAAATGAGTAATGGAAAAAATGCAAAAATTACTCGTGTCATTCTTAGATGCAACAACATTCATCCAGAGAGGATATTTTTATCTGCGTCATTATAATTTTTAATAGGTGTTTTTAAGGTGGTGTTGTAAGTAGTGATGTTTGAAACAGTAATTGGGCAGCTATACAGTACCTATAACCCAGGCAACCTCTGATAAAATCATTATGATGATTAAAATTTTTATATAAAGCGTGATCAGGAATGTTTATGCTGTTATTTTGAAAGTGAAAAGTAGCTCCTATCATTGATGAAGGTAACCTCAATTGAAAGTGAATGCGCCTCCATCTGAAAACATGAAGCATCTTTTTACATGGAAGCATATTCTCTTTTCATCGAGGTAGAGGTTACACATTCAGAATGAAACGTTAAATCTGTCACAATGAGGGAGTTGATATTTTGTTCCATTTTTATCATTTTTGTGAAAGACTCATCATTATAATGAAATTTTAACATTTCATTGCTTTCTAATCATTAATTATACTTATAAAATATCTTCCTCAACAAGGTTAAAAAGTGAGTTTACATGATTTGGAAATTTCTCACTTGCTATGCTCATTTCACAAACTTCCCTCACATGTAACCATTCACTTTTGAACCTTGGTATGTAATATACTATTTTTGAAATTTTATTTAATCATCATTACCTATTCTTTTGCTTTATTTTCACATTGTATCTTTCAGAGTGGATTAGCCAGATTGTTATTATATTTATTTAAAACAAAAAAAAAGATTAGTAAGAAGAAGTCTTATCTTTTTAATTCTCTCAAGTATTTTTCTTCTGTTGTTTGTTTACAAACCCAACCAGAAACACTGGGAAAAAAATGTTCTCTTTGTCTGATCAGAGACACTTGTATCGTTCTTGCATTCAGGACTACATTTGAAATCAAAATAATTAATAAATTGTGATGACTAGTTTACTATTGATTGTAAGTTTTTACAGTTGATTCATTTTAAAAATCAAATCACGAGTAAGATAGGTACCCATCTCAGAAACAAATTAAACTATATTTGTAAGGAGATAATTATGTTGTTTGTAGTATCAATGGATGAAATTTTCAAAAATCTAACATTGCAAGCACAACAAAAGTGTTGAGCTTTGAGCATTGAACATCACTGTGTAAAAATGCTCACCTTTCATGTTCAGATTATCAGGTCTTCAATTTTCACATATTTATATGTATATATTGCACATGTAACTCTGTGAAAGTTGACATACATAGTATATCTATTTTCACTAATTTAGATATATATGTTGTTCCTCTAATAAGCCCTGTTCACAATCCAAAAAAATAAGAAATGAAACATAAGGCTTAAACTTAAAAATCAGCTCCATTCACAAATTAAATGTAGGTATAAGAAATAAGCAATTTTGTTGATGGATCTGGTGTACCAGAATGTATAGATTTCAGCCAATAAATTATTTAACAAATTAATTAATCTTAAACCAAATTTCATTAGAATTTTACTTAATTGAACGAATATAACACCTGGAGTTAAAATATTTTGATATCATTTTTATCAATCATTTCAATCACACAATGCAATCAGTATTTCAGCATTATCAGGAGATTTGACATTACAATTGAGCTGAAATTTTGCAGAAACATCAATGTATGTTATCTTAAGATTTTCTCAGAATTTGGCCAAAATTGTACATTTAGTATTTGAGATATCGTTGAAATTCTGTTTAGATCCTGTGACTAAAATAAATTAAATTCAATCTAGTTATGGAATTTCAACAATATCTAAAATATGAAATGTATGGTTTTGGCCAAATTCTTCCATTGTTTGAAGATAACATGCCTTGGTGTTTCCATAAAATTTCATCTCTATACAATTAATCTCTCCTTATGATTGCTTTTGATAACTAGTTGATTATGAAAAATTGAATTTTATTATTATAGTATGATTCTTATGTCATGGGTTAGTTTCCATTCTTTTGGGTAATTTTCAAATATTATTTTGGACTGATAGTAGATGTGTAATTTTAACAAATTTTTACATCTTATGGCGTTGTGGGAACAACATATTTTGTCAATTACATCCAGCAAAAGTTTTATGTTTTATTTCTTAAATTTTAGATTTGAACCCTGAACAAGGCTTAATTCTGTGAAAATAAACATATCAGATACTTCTATTTTCACATACTTAGATGTACATATGCACATCTAACTCTGTGATAGTAAACATGTGGAGTATGTCTATTTTCACCTATTTAGATGTATATGTTGAACCTCTAATTTTGTGAAAATATGCATACCAGATTTTTCAATTTCTATGTATTTAGATGAACACATTGCATATGTAACTCTGAAAATAGACATTCTAGGTACTTCTGTTTTCACTAATTTAGATTATATGTTGTACCTCTAATCCTGTGAAAATAAATATACCAGATTTTTTCTATTACATGATGTTTTTGGCTGTTTGCTCCGGTAGAAAATTATGTTCGTTCTTATTGGTTTGTTTGATGGAGGTTTAAATCAAACAAGCAAAAAAAAAACATTCCTTATTCGCTTGTTTGTTTGGTGTAGACACAGCTTAACTCAGTGAAAATATACAAAGTACATCTATTTTCACTGATTTAGATGTATATGTTGTACATGTAATTCTGTGAAAATAAACATACCAGATGTTTCAGTTTTCACACACTTACATGCTTAGAGGACATATACTATATGATGGAGATGACACATGGGCAGTTTTGGTGTCCAACCCATAGAAAGCGTGTCTACAAACACATGTACTTCCATCTAAATATCTGATTGGAGGAAAATCATGCCACGTGCATTTGTTTATAAACACTGGCCTACGAAGTACCTCACTTTTACATCAATTTTTGATGCTGATTGGTTGGAGTGTAGAGTCTGGGGTACTTTGTATGCCAACACATGGCATGTATTGTCTGGACACCCAACCCCATGTTAAAACTGTTCCATGTCATCTCCATCATTTATATATCCTCGAAGTTTAAATGAACTTATTGCATATCCAACTCTGAAAATAGATATACAAAGTGCTTCTATTTTCACATATTTAGATGTACATATGTACATCTAACTCTGTGAAAGTAGACATATAGGCCCATATTCACGAACATCTCTTTAAGCTTCCTTCATTTAAATTTCACTTTAAAGAAGTTTTTTGCACAATTTTGTACTTAAAAAAGTAGGAACATTGTATTTCTTATGGAAGTTCCAATGTAAAAATAAAATGTTACCACACTCTTAAATACAAAATTGTGCCAAAAGTCATTTTTAAGTGAAGTTCAAGTGAGGGGAGGTTAAAATGACTTCTGTGAGTATGGGCAATAGAGTATGTCTATTTTCACTGATTTAGACACATATGTTGTATCTCTAATTCTGTGAAAATAAACATACTAGATTTTTCAATTTTCATATACGTAGATGAACATATTGCATATTTAACTCTGAAAATATACATACCAGGTACTTCTATTTTCACTGATTTAGATGTATATGTTGTACACCTATTACTGTGAAAATAAACATACTAGATTTTTAAATTTTCATATACTATAGATGAACATATTGCATATTTCACTCTGAAAATAGACGTACCAGGTACTTCTATTTTCACTAGTTTAGATGTATATGATGTACACCTATTACTGTGAAAATAAACATACCTAATATTTCTATTTTCACATAATATTTAGATGCACATATATTTCACTAAGGCTCTTGAGACCAGAGTTGAGACATACACCATTTTGGATCTTACTTTGGGGAACAAAAAAACTGGTTATCAGAAAAATCACAATCCAAAATGGCTAAGTCTTAACCCTTTGAGGATATATATATATATATATGATGGAGACGACATGCTCCTTTTTTACAATGGGATCGACTGTCATTAACATCTAGACCGAGCATGTGTACACTGGCATACAAATTACCCAATGCATCAATCGATGATTCTCTAGAATGGGGTTATTTGTACGCCAGTGTTTATAAGAAAAGGTACGTGGCAAATTTTTCCATCAATCAGATTTTCAGAAAACAGAATACGTGGCGTCAGAAGCGCTATCTATAAATGCGACACCAAAACCACAATTATGTCGTCTCTGTCATGTATGTATATATTTCCGAAGTCTCAATCTGTACTGTGATTATAGTTCTTCAATTCAAGAGTGGGCAGGATTCGTGAAAAAAACGGGATTTGAATCACACGAGGAAACAGAGGATTCGTATCATTTATTTACAGAGGAACAACTCGCTGCCTCACAGTCGCATATACCTACTGCTCGCAATAGTTGCCGCTTATGAAAGATCAACGATTTCAGTGAACGTTTTTGATAGTTCATTCCCAATCATGACTTGCAAGTTAGTCGAAAAATGATACAGCCTATACGCGTCGTCGTCGCTTTTAATGTCGTGAATTAAGTAGGCCAACTGAATGTTGTAGGCTGTTGAGTGGGCGATAAAGCTGCAGAGAAAATTCCTTGCGAAAAATGAAAAAAACAGAAAGAGAAAAACATTGAAAAAATTGCGAGTTAGTTTACCTACGTTTATTTTCGGCGGATAATGTCCGGTGAAATATTTTCACAAATTCTCGGAGCGGCAGAAGTGGTTTGCTACAAGGTTTCTCAACAGAAGTATAATTTCGCAGGCTTTATAAGCTTTTCTTTAGTTCACATTTTACTCCAGTCACATGCTGTAATTCCCACCACGGTAAATGTGAAACGACACACTTTCTTAGCCTAGTAACTTTTTCTTCGTTCATGTCCTTGCTCTTTTGTTGCATATATAGCTGTATATTTCGGCCTGTTTTTTACCCATTCTTTCTTTTTCACTTTTTAACGATGTTTGACCTATTTATTTCACGTTTACCAAAATCCTTAGATCGGATGAACATCTAATCGGTTTTTCTTTTTTCTTTTTTTTTTTTACTTTTTTCATTTTTCTTTCTTCTAGTAGGCTCCACCGTTCCACGTTACCTGCCTGAAGTTACAATCAAACAGGTAAGTACTGGGTAGAAGTTTTCGAATAGCAGCTCAGAAATCTAAAATAATACTAAATCTGAAGAAAAGAAGAATCAAACTGGTATACCCTCATTATACGTACCTACTTTCGCTTTCCTTTTGTTTGCGAAAAACAATAAATAACTAAAGAAAAAATAGCCTGCAATTTTTATTTACCTTCTTATCATTTTTCATTGCTTGTTCGTGAATGTAAAAATTATATGATGTAGTAATATTTGTCAACAATAAAGTTGATTTACCAACGCCAAATATCTATTGTTCCTTATTTATTTTCACGCCCTTCTAAATTCCTGAAAGCAGTGGTGTAATTATGAGTGGGTCAGTATGGACCATAGTTAAACCCAAAAATTTGATGAAAAAAAATTGTCTCTGGGTTAGCCTAAATTGAATAAATTTTCCTGATCGGTCATTTTAAGCGAACAATTAAATAATAACTTTTTCATCAAATACTTTAAAGGTATAGGTAAATACGTATCAACATAAATTATATGAACAGAAAACAAGACGGACATTTTAAGCTGCCTACACTCAACGTTCGCTGTTAATAGAATTTTTTCCTATATTCACTGGGTTACAGAATGTTCGCAGCTGTTCGCTCAGGTAGCAAATTTCTTTTTCATTTGGTTTGTTTGCTGACCCTTTACTCCTGATGAACAAACAAAAAAAAAAACATTTTTTGTAAGGCATACACAAAACAAAACGAATTTTACATGCATGTATTTTAAGCACTGTTGAGTAAGATTTGGGTATGCAGAAATACAGATAGACAAATATTTCAAAAGTCATATTTCATTAATTTTGTGATAACTTATTCAGTTTTCAATTTTTCACTACCCACTAGTAGCACCAAATCAAGGCCGTAGCCAGCATTGGGCAGGAGGGCAATTGTCCCCTGGATTTAAAAAAAAAGGCCAGAATGTTTTTGATATGTAAACATCTTAGTGCACGGTCTACACTCAAGTAAGGACTAAAACAAAAATTACTTACAATATAGTAACTCGTAGGTCTTACAAGCTACAATATTAGCTCTGTTTGATAGAATTACACTAACTTACACCAACTTCCACCAGTAGGGATATTCCAAAAATATTCAAGTAAAACTTGATGTAAAGTCATATAACATTTCTACATTTGTGGAATCGCCCTTCTGGTGTAGGTTGGTGTAGATTGGTGTAGGTTGGTGTGTAGGTTGGTGTATAGGTTGGTGTGGTCTTATCAAACAGAGCTATTGTAACTGTTGGCGTATAGGTGTGTGGTTGTGTGTGTGTGCAATGTGCACACTCACAACTACATTATTATATTTACATAACAATCCTTCATGAGTCGCCATTGAGACTTGCTCTTTTTTTTCTTTATCCCAAATATCTGTGATGTACAGAAATAAAGAAATAATGAAAAAAAGTTAGGCTATCCAGACTGATTTTTAGTTGGGTTTTCAAAGAAAATCTACTTACTTAATTGGTTAAGCAAGCTAAAATTTTATTATTTAATTAAAGCTAACTGTAAATAATTTTTTTTTTCTCAAAAATATTATAAATAGCTCTATGTTAATTTCATTAGAAAATTAAAAAATAATTTTCAATTACAGCTTTTTGCACAACCAGTAAAATTGACTTTGAAGTTCCCTTGTTACCCGTGGCGTAACTAGGAAGGTACTCATTCCCAAGTGGTTGCATTTTGGGAGTGGAAAAATTACAAATGGAAATTATTTTTCAAACTATTTATATGATAATTACACGGGCCAAGGCCTCTTGTTTCCACCATGGTCATTGGAATTCCCCTATCTACCCAAAAAACAAAAATAACCCTCTGTACATGAATATTCAAGAACCCAGAAAGCATAAAAAATTTTTTTGTCCCTCTATACCCCCTTTAGAGGTAGGTAAATCCTGAATACAGCCCTGTTGCAATTGAGGGTAGCATATTGACTAGTCCCCATTCGGAAAATTCCTAGTTATATCACTGCCTGTTAACCCTCTTAGCAGGTCTCTACTTTCATAAAACTTACTTGCCCCCCTGGAAAATTTTCTAGCTACACCCATGCACCAAGTAGATATAATCCAATCTCACAATAAAAGCAGTTGGAAAGCAAAATTTGTTTGGCAAAAGATGTCACGGATTGGCTTTGGCATTTTTTTGTTTTTTTTTTTAATAGTAAATATGACAAAAAATCTGAAAAAAGACCCCACTCAGCAATCCAGTGCACAAAAATATCAATGTTGACAAAAAAAAAGTTAAAAAATAATAATTGTCCAGCTTCAGATTTGAACCTACGATTCAGGTGTGCCATCCTCTATTTAACCACTAAGCCACAGTGGCAGATACTGAACCTGGCTTGTCATAGACATATAATCATTTCTCATTTATATTTTAATCTCATGATTTATGATGTCATTGTGCCAAACAAATTTAGCTGTCCATCCACTTTCCTATCTCACATTTGTATGGTGTAACACTAAAAGTGGTACTAATTAGATACGTTACCACCTCTTTTGGCCGTTACACTTAGGGCTTAATTTTGTTGATTTTGATATATGTAATAATTATTATGCGTGTACCTTTTTAAAAGCACTAAAACATATTAAATTAAAGTAATCAAATGTAATTGTGAGAGAATTCTTGGTAGTAGAAAGCTGAAATTTTGGTGAGACACAGTAGCATAGCAATGATTTTCTTAAGTAGGGAGATTTGATGAGAAAAAGTTTCTCCCTCCTCATTTCAAACCCAGGGGCACATTTCAAGAAATTTTATTCTTAGGGTGGAGGGACCACAGGTGGACTCTGGTTAACCATATGAGTGAATCTAAAAATCTGAATTTAAAAATGTCAACTTTTACCTTCCAAGTCAGGGTTATATGCAGAATTCATTTTAGAAGGGAGGAGAATATTCATAAATTGAGAAAATAATTTTGAGAGTTGAGCGATTAAAAAAAATTTTATGTGTTTTTATTTTGGGATATGAATTTTTGATTTTCATGCAAATCGTCATTATTTTTCATGAAATCAAAAACCATAAGTGGTTTCATTCTGTGAAATTCTGCTTCAAGAAAATCTGAAGAGGGAATTTATCTCCCTAATTCCCGATGAGACATGAGTTCTGACCAGTTTCTAAATGTATTTATTTATGCATTTAAATGCAGTACCATATATATTTTGGCGGGCCTGTGTTGGTTTCCTTGAATTTTTATATTTATTTTTGAACCATTAGTAGGTACCTAATGTTTGGAAAGAATTTCATAGATATGGATAATTAATAATTAATTATACTAATTTTTGTACAAGTTTTGACAAAAAGTAATGAGGATCAAATGAAGATTGAAATATTAAATTACATCTGGGCCTAAACAGAAATTACATTATCAGAACTCAGTCCACTTCTAACTTCTTTGAATTTGTTCTTGCTCGAGTTCAGCAAATTCCCTTCAAATGAGGGTATTAGTAAATCTGCAACAAATAAAAAAAAACAGGTATATAATTATTAGTTTTCACTTTTCCATATCCATAAAATCAATATCATCTTAAACATAATGGGTAATGGATAGGATTGTCGACACAAAAAACCCCTTTAAATTAAAGTGATTGTAACGAATATAGTCGTTTATATTTTACCTGGACAACTACTTTCAACACAGTTGTAATAATTTTCATTTATTCCCTGAATTATTACATTCCATTGGCTCATCTTTTTCTTTAATACAAAACTTAATGGTAAATTATTACTGTTAGAATTCAATGAACATAATTGATCCTAGAAAAAAACAATTGTCTTTGACCTAATTAAAATTACACACACATACAACTTCTTGAATTATCCTCTAATATAAAAATTTCAATTCTCCTTCTTCCTTTTAATAACCTTTCATAGTAAACTTTATCCTATTTTTCTACACACTATATTCTGAAGAAGGATATAGATATGATAGCACAGAACACAATGTTCTTTGTTCTTTGTTTATTGTTAATTTTTACCCTAATTTATTTTATTTTTTAAATCATTTAAAAGTCTTTTCAAACAAACGAAGTTAGGGTCCACCATAAGAGAGTGGATAACTGGCAATTTAATTTTCATTTATTCAAGTTTATTCATTTGTTTGTGGTTTTCCAAATATAAAAACTTGGTAAAAGTGTCAACATCTAAGAAAGGTGTTGAGGAGAGATGAGATCTTTAAATGCAAACACAGTGAAAAAGAAACTTTGATTCAAAAATATTTATTCATGACATTGTGGCAACGACGACTGACAAACGGAGAACAACCTCCATTGATCAGAGATGGAAAACGGTTAAGTTGGCAACCAGTGTCGCCACATATAAAAAGTAGAAAAGTTACATGTACGTCATTTACAGTTTAGGTATAAGTTCATACCGATATATTTGTGAGGGAGTGAGGGAATCGTATTCCAACAAAAAGTAAACTACAACAATTATCCCTCTTCTCTTAGCGATACAGTGATTTGATAACCAAGAAGTTTAATTCAATTTAGAACAAAAGAAAACTAATGTAAAAACAGAAACTATGGACAACCAAATTATATCAACTAACACTGATAAACATGAAATGACAGTTTATGTAGACTGTTTGGAACATAACAAAATTTAAATAACCATCTCATGAAAGTCCCATTGCAATAAAAAGGGTAAGTACCCAAAAACAGTGAATCACTGACATAGAATTCATAGAAGTGTCTGACATAGAACTAATAGTAAATGTTAATATGTTTATTTATGAGTACAAAAATCAAATCAAATATTTAATCGCAAAATTCTAGTACTATGCTTTCATCTGAAAGCTCCTCAGAAACAGTGGACTATATTTGTGGAGGGGGTGGTCAAAATTGTTTAGTGACTGCATGTTCACAACTCATAAATTCTAATTTGAACACCAGGACACTGACTTTTCAGATCAGTAGCAAATAATATTAGCTCTGTTTGATAGGACTACACCAACTTACACCAACCTACACCAGGAGGGCGATTCCACAAATTTTCGAATGTTATATGACTTTACGCCAAGTTTTACTTGAATATTTGTGGAATATCCCTACTGGTGTAGGCTGGTGTAAGTTAATGTAATCCTATCAAACACAGCTATTATGTTATTCTTCCCAATGAGGAATAATCAGTAGTAAATATATCGTATAGTTCTACAATGGATTTCACTTGATGTGAGTTTTAAATGGGATATGTAAGTATTTGCATTGTTTTTTAGATGCAGGTGTTACAGTACCATAACCAAGATATTTTGTCAGGGGGACATCTCAAACACTGAAGGGGCTCACCATAGTTACTGATAAATGAAGAGCAAAAAGAATATTTTCAACACAAAAGCTGGGAAAAAAAGCTGCCAAAGGGCTTAGATCCCTCAAGTTACCCTTGACCATGGGCCAGGAAAAAATTCTAGATGGGGAGCCTTTGGCCAGACTAAGCTCTGACTAGGCTCACTGGTACTTGGCTATGGGCGTGGAGTGTTATCATCCCTCTTTTCAATACCAGAATGAGCAAAAGCAAATTTTTGATTATCTCTCTATAGGAGCTTTGGGAGACTCTAAGCATCAAACATTCAGCTTGTAAAAGTTTTGTTGATGTGTCTATGTGTATGTAAGGTGAACAACCAATTTTGGATCACTCCCAATTGTGAGTTAAAAATTACTGAGGTGCTGTGCAGCAGTTGTAAAACTTCCAGTAGGGTGCACAACAAACGGATATCAAAGTAGAGGGTATTCTCAACTTTTTCCATATGTGATGTTTTGATGTGGAAACATCTTAGCTCTCTGTAGGGGTTATTAGAGTCTAACAAGTGTCAACGATATCATTGTTGGGTATTTGTGTATGTAGGTGTATGGTTGTGTACGTTCCTTTATCAATTGAACACAATAATTCAATTTTGAAACGAAGTGTCAGAATACCCAATTAATCTGTTGATTACCTTCTTGTGTGAATATTCTTTCACAACAAGGTATTCCACAAGTAGGTTTTTGAAAGAAATGCCTTACAATAATCAAAGCATAATTACTGATTTTTCAAAATTTTTTAAAACTTAGCTTCTTTTCCAATTTTTAAGGATAATCAGTAAAGGTCGGAAGGAATGGTATAAGAAATAAAAAATCGTTGGGTAAAAAGTAAATAAGGTCGCAAGTTCAAATATAAAAATGATATTGATGCGGGGATGAGCACAATTTAACTGTTTGAAGTAATAATTTGTTTTTTTTTTAAAGCTGGAACAAGATATTATTTTCTTGATCCCTCTTGAAAAGGAAAAATAAAGAACCATCAAAACCGCTATACTAGTGCTAATATTTGTACACAGGCACAATATGTTCCCTCTAAATAAAAAAAAAATTAACTTCGTTTTCGCTTATCACTTTCAATTTTCCAAATTTCATAAATTTCATTAAAAGAAAATAATTTCAACAATTTATGGGGAGTTATTAATTTGCGTCTATATTGTGTTTATGCCAAATTTTCGACTACCAAATATGAACTACGACCTTTATCAAGTTAACAACCAGTTGTTCCTTACAGTGTCCCCGGACATGAACCGTAAAGCTAATTGCAACCAAATTTGAAAGCATGTTGGAATAGTGCGCTGGAAATACCTTCAAGCCGATCTGCGCCAAATTTTAATGATCTACTCCTCGTCGTAGTACTAATCTTTGATTCAAATTTGGTGATTTTTTCACATAATTTGTAGCGGATTTGTCATCCTTCGAAAGGAATACAAATGTTTCTTTGCTCTCACGTATTTGATTAAAAATGATGGGAGACTTACTACAGAGAGTCCTTTATATGAAATGAGCAAATACAAAGAACCCGAGAGACCCAACAACCATTTCCAATGGGGTACCGGACATGATTTTCAGTAAACATATTTTCAAATTCTTTAAAAAAAATAAAAAATATCAGTGAAAACCGCATTAAAATTGGTTGGATAGAATGAGAGAAAATGAATGGTAAATTTGAGTTGTCAAAAAACATTGTGATATTTTTTGAGCAGTGGGTGTGATGTCATAGAATTGACACATCAGCAAACTTTTCACCTCTTTCACAGGTTTCTCCTTCATTCATTCCTCACTCTCCTGTGTTTGTACATTAGTTTAGTTAAGCTCATCAATTTAGAAAGTTCATGGTGACTGTGAGGGAGGGGATGAAAGGATGTGCACTTGCACCCCCCCACTCCCTTATTTGTAGACAAATTCAAAACATTAAAAAACAATAAAAACTAAGAAAATCAAAAACCAATTATTCCTGATTGTTTTTATATTAGAGCACAGCCTTGAAAAAAATTTTTGGTGGTGCCTGAGGAGTTATTTACTTTGAGGGCTGAGTTCATATTTGCAATCCATTTTTAGATTTAACCCTTCATTTAGCCCCCTGTAGCCCAAGAAATGGAATTAAGATAATATTCTTGGATATTATTGAGTGATACATCGATAATATTGTTTTTTGAAGGCTCTGAGTTTACATTTATAATCCATTTTTAGATTGAACCCCTCCTTGGCCCCCTGTGACCCAAACAAGGGGTTAAGATAATATTCTTCGATATTATTGAGTGATATATCATTAATAATGTTTTTTGAGGCGCTGGGTTTAGATTTTCAATCCATTTTTTATCAAACCCCTTATTGAGCCCCCTGTGACCCCAAACAGGGGGTTGAGATAATATCCTTAGATATTATTGAGTGATATATCATTAATAATATTTTTTGAGGTGCTGAGTTTAGATTTGCAATCCATTTTTTGATCAAATCCATTATTGAGCCTCCTGTGACCCTAAACAGGGGGTTCAAATAAAATTCTTAGATATTATTGAGTGATACACAATAAATAATGTTTTTTGAGGCACTGAGATTATATTTACAATCCATTTTTAAATTGAACCACTTTTTTTCTTCCTGTGGCTCCAAAAAAGGGATTGCAATTATATCTTCACTTATTATTGAGTGATTTATTAGGTATTGGATGCCCATGTTTTTTGAGACCAACAAAAAACAACAAAATTCAGTAAAACCACTTTCCTAGCTTACTTGTAAGAAAAATAAGATTTTTGTATTTGTACTCAGAAACTTGTAAAACATTATAAACAATATATCACACAATAAAATGTGAAAAGTCAAAATTAGCTGCTTATATCTGAACCACTTTGGATCACATTAAAAGGAGTTGAATGAAAAAATACATGTCAAAATAAAACTTCAAGACTAAAAAAATTACCAATAATGTATAACACAATATAATATAGATATTCAAAATTAGCCTCTTTCAGAGCTCCTGTGGGATCACATAATGGGTAAAATTAAGAAATTACATCAAATTCAAAATCAGCAGCTAAAAAACTATTACAAATGATGTATTACACTACAAAATATGAAAAGTCAAAATTTCCCCTCATTTTGAGCCTTGGGGGTCAAAAATGAATCAAATGAATAAAAAATGTCAAATTTGAACTTGGTGTCTCAAGAAACATTACAAATGATGTATTACATAATAATATGTAAAAAAACAAAATTGGGCACTTTTATGACCCCTTGGGTTCAAAAAATTGATCAAATCGAAAAATTATTTACAAATTTGAACTCAGTACCTCAAGAAACATTAAAAATGATGTATTACATACTAAAATGTAAAAAAACAAAATTGGGCCCTTTTTTGAGTCCTTCTGGGTCAAAATATTGATCAAATTAAAAAATTTAAGGTCTAATTTGAACTCAGTACCTCAAAAAATATTTTTTTAAAGCATAAACAAACAATATTATACCACCTTTGTGTTGAGTTGGATAATTTCAGTGTATATATGTTGAAAGTTCCAAGAAAATGAATTTTTGGCCCATATCTGCTGCCCCTTTCTTATTTTTGGGATTTCAAAAAAAAAAATTAGATGTGATACTCAAGCACCCTCATACCAATTTTCAACCTTCTACCTCAGGGGAAAGTACAAAAAATAAATACAGATAGAAATCCAATCTTATTGAATCTTATTTACTTAGGTAATAATTTAGACTTCGAGCTTTCTGTGCCAAAAGTTTTCTTGGGTCCTGAAATGAAATGTGCGCCCACCCTTGCTTCAAAGTCATTTTTTAAAGTCAATTTTGTTCAGTAAATTTTCACCAAAAACCTACTTAAAAATGAAATATTAATGAGATGTATTGAAACCAGCAACCTCTGATAATGCAAAATACAAATATGTCAATTCTATGACATCACAACAACAGGGTGCTCATCGAGGTACTGTTTTTGTTGCAGCGCAACTTTGACATATTATATCTTCCTTTCTATTTAATATTTTTCAAAAAAAATTTCTGAACCTTCATTCACAGGCTTTAGACTATCTCTCCCATTAATTTCAAGTAATTCTGAGAGTCATGTCCGGTACCCTATTGGTTTCTTTTGCGTTTTAAATGACATTAGCTGGGTTTACGTCAGCGAGAATCAGAATGGGGAGTCTGTTGTTGTTTGTTATAGTATTAGGGAACGGTGAGGAATGAAAACCAAACATCGTATAGGTACTCCTACGAGCACTGTGAGTCCTGCAAAAGGACATCGCACCGCAAGAAAAAGCCGGACAACTGGTGTGGTTATGTGAAGCAAACTTGGACTCGCAAGTGCCTTAAAAGAAGAGATGTACCCGAATAATAAGTACAATTACGAATATACGTCATGTAAAATGATATATGAATTTGAGCTTTGGGCACCAAAAGTTTCCGTGAGTAATGAAATGAAAAACGTCCCGGGACCCAATTGGCCAATTCTAGGCCCTTCCCCGAGAACGAAATTAATCAGTAGATTTTCGTAGACAACTCGTACCTAAAAATCGAATCAGTACCCACAAACATACGCACCAAAGTACGAGCCTCCAGTTTAGTAATTTTCAAATTATTTAGAATAAGTTGTGTCGACAAGTTTCGTAGGAAAATAAATTCGATTACGGTACCGACGAGCGTCTGGGTACTTTTTTTCTTCATCTTTTTGTTTTCTTTGCCCTTTTTATCGACCTTAAGCTTCATTCTTACTGGAAAACTAGGAAAATTTGTTAGTTTTCTCAGAATTTGTAAGAAAGGTACACCTATCTAGGAGAAGGAAAAAAAAAAAGAAGAAAAAATAAGTAAAAAATACATAAATAAAAAAATAAACGCGTAAGTCTGATGGTCATCAGCGAAAGAAAAAGAAGCCTAAACGAAGAAAAAAAAACACAAATTCTTTTTTTCTTTTTTTCTTTCTTTAATTCTTTCTCCGTTTCTCCTTCTCTAAATTTCATCCGAACACAAATAAATAGACCACAGAGAAGAAAAAAAAAAAAATTGTGCTTTTCTTTTAAATAACGAAACGTTCTCTCATTTTCACCCGAAAACAGAAGGTAAATAATGCAGTAGTCGGTATACGCACTGTGGTATATTATGGTTCAGGAGAATTAGGTTTTCTTTTTTATGGTCTTCGAACTCTTTTATTTTTATTTTTTCAGCTCCTCGTCCTTCCGCACCACTCGAATCCGGCGATGTTGTAGACGCGAATATTTATTCGAACCAATGAAACGAACGTACAGAAAGAAAGGGACGAAGGGAGCGATAAAACAAACCGCCGCTTCACAATTTTTTGATACGCGACCGCCAACAACGTGACAAATTATCTTTGTTCCTCGGCGGATATGAGGAGAGAATAAATTTTTCGTTGTAAAACTAAATAAAAAACTCTTATCGGTTTTTGAGATGACGTGGTTATGTACCTGGTCCTTCCTCGTCGGAAGGAAGTTTTAAAAAGCGCTGCGAGAGAGTATACCAAGGGCATATAAGTGGAACTGGACGACACTTGTGGAAGGATCAGGCTTCCACCTAAAAGTCGCAAATGTTTCAGCGTATTTTCCAAAGAAAATGTAACTATTGTATTCGATACAGTGGCGGCAACTGGGAGTGGTATCTGTGGGAAAGTGCCCATCCCAAACCGACACCTCGAGTCAGGTGTTGTAGATTGTGGTAACTAAACACTCTCACCACAAAAATTTTAAAACTTTTTACCTCCCCAATGTACACCAATGTGGGGACATTACTCGTATGAGGTAATAGGGGCTTGCACCCCTTGACAACAGTCGCCGCCCAAAGACTGGCAATAAATGTCTCTATGACGTTAGAACATATACACACTTGTGCGTTTGTATGTTTGTACCTGTACGTACATACAGGTAAGATACATTACACGGGCTGTGATCAATTATCTAATAACAATCTCGGTGAAGTCACAGCCTGGTACCAAACACGTTGCGTCGTTTCTTATCACCTCAACGGAGGCAAGAAACGACATAACGTATGACATAATCACATACGTATATGTACATATGTGTGTATATATGCGTGTGCCAAATTTGGTATATAAACTCTCAAAACTGGCTACAAAATTGCCAGTGTTTGCCGAGGATTTGGCTCTTCCATACTCTACAATATGAAGTGGCAGAACACGCAAACTCTGTAGAAGACCTTCTTGTGTGAATATCTCTCACAACAAGGTATTCCACAACCAATATTTTAAAATCTTTTTTCAGAATAATCCCAAGATAATTCGTCATTTGTAAAATTATACCTTAAAAGATTCTCGAATTCACGGATAATATGTTTCGAAACTGTAAAATTGAAAATAGGAAAGATCTCTGTAGAATATCAGGTGTATTTGAAGCCCTTTTAGGTAAGAAAAATAAATCAAGCTTAACAAAGAAATTGGTTCTCTCGATAATTCTGACTAATATCGACGGACAAAAATAGACTCTCAATATTTTTCATCACTTTCCAATCATTATAAAATTTCTGGTCTAATCTCTTTCTAGAAAGAGATAAAAATATTGGCGGAAAGAGAAAAGAAATAAAAATTTGTTTGAAAAGCTTCTCTCTGAATTTGTCCATCTTTATTTAACTTACGGTTTTTATTCGTGTCTTTGTCTGAAAGGAAACTGTAAAATTCAGTACCCTAGTTACAGTGTTCGAGACCAATCGAATTTCTGAGGACTATGAAAGGTGACAATTTTTTTTTTATAATCTGATGAACACAAAACCTTTTCTCACATTTCTGTTGTTGGCTGATAGAGTCACACAGCTTGTAAAATGCTGTTGTAAAGTAGGTATTCTATTTAAAATGGTGAAAAGTGGCTAGGGCCACGGATATGTTTGGCTTTCATTTGAAGTATTACAAAAATAAAGGTGTGAAGTAGTCCACTATTCAACTCGCAAATATTTTGGTGTTTTTTGAATAGTTAAAATTTTTTTGGATGTGCAGTGAGATTAATAATATTTTATAATTACTTTTCTTTATTTTTGAACAAGAAGAGATTATTAAGTTCTGAATAATTTATATAAATATTAGAAATTCTTAAAAGTTCTCTAAAAATTCCAAAAAGTTTTAATATAAAAACTTTTTGTGAAAAAATTAGTTGTGAGCGCTTTTTGGTAATTTTTTATACCAAAATAATAAAACCCAAATATTCCAAAATAATTTTAGTCCCTAAAATTTAAACTGTGACAGATCAGAACCCAGCAACCAAATTCGAGGCTCTTGAAAAAAGCTGGATCAATAAATTTGGTGATGTTGAAACCTGTCCATTCCTGAGAAAGAAACTCCTCATCACGTAGAATTCTGGATTTCTGAGGGTTCCTGTTTTGAGAATACATACAACCTGGTTCTGGTGACAATAATAAATAAAATAATTTGGTATATTGCTGATGATTAATTTTACCCAGTTTAGAAAGGTAAGCGTTGATATGTTAAATATTTTGGAATTTAAAATAATTGTTTCTAATCATGTAATGTTTCTCTGCATGATGTGCTAAATTATACAATATCATAGGTTGAGTCGTGGGGTAAAATGGGTTAAAATGGGTGTAGGTTGACATGGGGTGAGGTTGGATTGGTGAATGAAGTAGAATAAATATAATTTTAATATTGATTTTGAGAATAATGGTTGGTAGGTTTAATTGTGGGGGTTCTCATCCAAGATCTGGCTTATCAACATACTCCAAAAATTAATATTTTTCTCCTTTTTAATTTTTGGTTAAAATTTGAAGCCTGCCATAGAAGATATTGGTACTATTGGAGGTGAATTCCTCATAAATTGAAACACCCCCTTTCAGATACCGCAAGATCACAAATATACTAGTCAGTCAGATTCTTCTTTACCTAATATATATACCAACAAATTTCTACTTTTTGCTCATTTTGGCAATTTTGGGAGCCAGTGACGCCTCCTCCGTTTGAGGTATGGAAATGAAACTTGGAGTAGCGCTAGAGGCTTTTATAGGCTACACATTCTATATAGTTAAAATTTTTGAAATTCATTCACTATACTTTCAGAGGGAGGAGTTCGCAAAGTTTAACAATCCCACAACATTGTTATCAAAATAACTCCTGTAAATTAAAAGATTTTGGTTTGAAATTTTTATTTTTATGGTAATTGGAAACTAATAAGGACTGGTTTGGTACTGAATTTCAGCGAAATCAATCAACTGGTTTTCAAATAGTAGCCATTACACAATTCAAACCTTTCGGAAAACACACAATTACGTCAGATATTTTTAATTTTTCTGTATTTTGTATATAAATTTAAGTTGATAATAATCTGGTATAAGTAATATTACGGTACAAAGTAATAATTTGATACAAAGTAATATTGTGGATCGAAGTAATAATTTCGTACAAATTACTATTTATTCTTGGGATCTATAACAAATGATCACTGAGGTTGCAATTTTTGTAATCAATTGATGGGTTTTTGATTTTTTTGTGATAAGAAGTTGAGTAGCAAAATTTGTTATTTTCAGATGACTTAGGTGTGGAGATTGTAACTGCGAGATGAACTCTCACCTATTACAACTGCTTGTATTGAGGCTATGTGATAGGTAGTGGTTTCAATTGTTTTTCGATAAATTAATAAGCAATATATTCTGACCTTGAGAAAATCAATTTTTTTCAATTATCAGAATTTTGATCACTTTTGATCAATCAAACAATTTTGGCAAAATCTAATTTCGAATTTATTGGTACAAATTTCTCTATTTCATTTTTCTAATAACCTATCACCATGTTAAATTAAATCATTTTAATTATCTTTCTTCATGGGTATTTCACTCCAACTTGGTTCCTAATAATTTTCTTACATAAACAAAATTTAAGATCGATAAATCGATTTTAAAATTTTCTACAGTCGATTATCAATCAATTAATTATTCTCATTTTGATTAAATCGATCAAAAAATTTTGAAAAATTGACACCAATATTGGTAGGTACATTTTTATGTACACAAAGGTAAACACATAAATTCATGCCAACAATAACACCTATTGCTCTAAAATGGACATAAGTTTCACACGCAATTTCACTGGATTCACAGCAACATATTTAGATATCTGCTACTATAAATGATCGAGTGTTCACTGTATTCTAACATATCAAATGTACTTCACCCACCCTTAACAGTAATAATGAGGCATTTAATTAATGTTTTGTCATCTTCTAATCATTAATATTATAAAAAATATCTTCCTCAATAAGGTTGAAAAGTGAGTTTACAAGACCCTGGAATTGCAAACTTGCTGCACTCCTTTCATAAACTTTTCACTGCATGTAAACACTCACTTTTAAACTTTGATGTGTAATATATTATTTTATACCTAAAATATGTGAAATATGTGAAAATAAATTGGGCTCATTTGAATCAAAATGACATAAAAATTTCTTAAAAACTAATATGTAGCAGGTTATATTTTCTTTTTAAAAACCTTCTAAAAACAAAAAAAACAAAAAAAAAAAACAAAAAAATGAACAACCTTGTGTTTTACTTAGGGTTACCTATTTCATTACTGGTTTGTTTGCCTTTAAAAATGTTTAAAATTATTGGCACCTTACCCTATAGGTAAGTATAGTATTAATTTTATTTATTTAAGAAATCATCATCTGCTAGGAACACCAACTGATCTTAGAACAAAATTGAAGCCAAATTGTTATTTTTGTTAAAAACTGAAACCAAATACAAACGAAATCCAAAAAATAAATTTTCAATAAAGATTCAGTTCTTGAAAGATTTTTTTTGTGACAAGTAGAAGTAAAGACAAATGGTGGAGAATGTCATAATGGATTTATGAATAAATAAATTCTATTATTTTAATGAAATTATCTAAAGAAAAAAATTATGAACAGTTAAAGTTTGGTATTTGTATAAGGTATTGGTTAAGAAATGAGAAACCATTCAAAGCAAAAGATTCTGCAAGCATAATGAGAATAAAACCGAATCAGAATTTGAAACCAAACTGAAGCAGAATCTATAGGTATTTTGAAAAATTAAGAATCAAATTGGTACTGAATCATACTTTACAAATACGAATGAAATAATTCAGAACTGAAGTCCTATTTCCAAAAACAATATGTAGTGTGGCAGAGGGGTCATTTTGACATCCTACTCTACAATCCCGACATTATTTTTTATATAACAAACCAGGGCTAAGAACTTTCAAATCAGAAACCATTTTGCACAGGGAGACAACTTAAAAACGGTCATTCTCCCAACATGCTCAGTATACCAGAGTATGGTTAACGTTAAATTATTATATCAAATGTACCTTGAAAATTTCCATAATATATTTCCATTTCGCCATTAAGCTTAAATTATAACCAGGAGTCATACCACCAAATATTGCTCATTGTCTTTCTAAAAGATTAACACATTATAAAAACAATAATTATATTCAAAAGCAAAAAGTTTCGTATAAAAACATATATTAAAAACAGAATATGTTACTCCGATAGAAACCAAACAAAAACTGTGTCAAAAGACAGGAATTTACCTCAGAGATTTTAAAAAGTGGAAAATAATAGAGAAATTAAAATAATGTATATAGAAAAACACAGAATGTTCGGCGGAAGATATTAAGAATAGAAGAGTATGTACTGTGGTATGAGATAGAAAATTGAATAAAATGAGATGACGATCCGTAGACAGTGTGAGATGAGACATGAAAAATGATAAGAAAGGTGAAGATTCAAAAAGATTCGTGAAATAAGGAGAGAAAAAGATTGACTTGATCGCGGCTATGAGTATGAGAAAGAAGAAAAATATGAAAAGAAACGGAGAAAGAGAGAAAGCCACGGGAGGTGAAAAGAATGAAAAAGAAGCGAGTACGAATACGAATAAGTAATCCACCGTACATTTCTATAATTAGGGGGGGTTTTAAAAATAAGGCAAAATTTTATAATTATTAATTTTTAGTTTTATTTTTAATTTTAAAGTGGGTGATAGCCTTATGCGTCAAACAGAACCAACCTGGAACTGAATCTTCAAAAAAGAAAATTAACTCGCAGCATTTGGTCACAATGGAGGAAAAATAAAAAAAAAAAACAAAGAGGCAGTAATAATAGATAAGATTTAATCTTACCGAAAGAACTCCGATAAACTCCATAAGCTTCACATTTATACCCACACAAATACGCAAATAGGCAGCACACATATGTAGCTTAAAGCTATACGCAGATTAGGTGTCTGGTCTTCGTTGTTTTTTTTCATTTTCAATAAAATAAAATAAAAAGTAGGTAGTATGAAATAAAAAGCAAGAGATAGAAAAAGAGAAAAAAAAAAGCCAAAATATACACGTATATGTATGAACGTATTGTCATGAACAAGAAAAGATGAAAAGTATCGAGGTAAGATTGTTCAGATAGTGAATAGAGCGAGAGAGCGAGAGAGAGAGAGAGAGAGAGAAAATGACAGAGAGAGACAGAGACTAAGTGAAGAAAAACTTTCGAACGAATAGCGAGTGGAAAATACGTTAGATGAACAAATAAATAAAAGTGCGAGCGTGAACAGGTAAATTTATGTTATGGGGTCCGCGCAGATGGGAGGGATTTTATATTGGCTGTAACGTTCGTACGAAGTTACTTTGTATACCCAATGGAATCACGAAAACAAAACAAAACTAGATGAAAAAAATAAAAATAAAAACTAAAAAAAAAGTTGAAGAAAAACGATCGAGAAAACGAAGTTAATTTTTGTATGAGGAGAAAAAGAAGAAGAAAAAAAATAAACGTGAGAGTAAATGGTACACAGAGACGATGAGCGAGATTGCGGCTTAAAAAGAAGAATGAAAGCACAAAAAACAGAAAAAAGAAAGGGAAAAAGCAAAGAGCACAAAACGAGTTTGAAGGTCTTGATCAGTATGAGAATGAACCATTTTTGGGGAATTGGGGGAATGATAAAAAAATTGATCCTGTAGGCTATTTATATACATGTGCGGTGTTATTCACGTCATCAAGTACCATAGGAAATGGACATTGTGGTACGTGATAAAACGTATAGATCAGGTAAATGTCGTATTATGATTGTCATTTACGTTGCACCGAAATTGAAAAGTAAAATATAGGAGTAAAATAATAAAAAATACTCAAATAAGGAATAAAGATATGGCAAATTAATAAGTAAGATGAACATTTTCAAATAAATCGTTTAAAATGACCACCAGAAGCTATAACACAATCATGGGCAATCAGTGAACTCAGGTTGAATATGCTCCAACTGAACATAGGTAGTTTTGGTCCAGCAATAATTTATCGCATTGCCAAGCCTCTCCACAGTGGAATAAAGTTCACACTTGAAAATCACAGATGACATACGAGTCCCACAAAAAACATCTAACAAATTGAGATCAAGAGCCAAAATTACCTATGGTCAATTAGAGCATGTTCAAGCTGAGTTTACTGATTGCCTAGGATATTGAGTCATAGCTACTGGCAGTCATTTTGAATTATTTAGTTGAAAATCTTCATTTTATTTATTCCTTACTTGCGTATATATTTTTTTATTTGTAAATTTTGTTTTTGAATTTTGGTGCAATGTAAGTGACAAATCATACGAAAATTATCTTACTTATCCATTTCATAATGCAACACAATGTTAATTTGTTATGGTGCGTAATAACATGAAGAATCCTGTTATGATAATCAATTACTTACACACTTCTTAATCAGGACTGTCAGCTTTACTCAAAAGAATCAGGTAAGTTAGGTTTAGTTTTGACAGCTATTTGACACCATTTGAACATCATTTGAGCACCACTTGAACACCATTTGAACAGCAAGTTAATACCTCTTTGAGAGATGCTTGACACAATTTCAACACGTTTTCAACAGCATTTTAACAGGATTTTAACACCAGTTTGATAGATATTTAAAACCATTTGAACACCACCTTAATAACAATTTATCTTCTGTTTGACACCACTTAAACACTGTTTTAACACCTGTTTAACAGCATATTTGAACATGATCATAATAGCAATTTAACGCCTGTTTGAAAATTGTTTGCCACCATTTGAATACCATTTTAACAGCAGTTTAACATAATTTTAACACAATTTTAACGGCAATTTAAGCTTTTTACAGCCAGTGGTCAAAACGAACAGAACTAATTCAACGTATTAAAACAATCTAATTTAATAATCTAAAATTTCTGAAAAATAATAATATAGATTGTTTTATTTGATCATTTTTGTGAAATAATCTAACGATGTAAGACTGCAATTTTAGACAGCAATCTTTTCATTCATTGATCTAATTATGAAAGATCTGTGCTCCACACTTTTTGCATTACACAATTATTGAAAAAATAGGGAAACACTGATGTCAATGTACAAAGGAGCAATAAAAAACATTGAGGAGATTATGCGCCATGTGTACCCAAATGTTTATCCATATATAGAGGCAACCCCATAGCCTAACTGGTACGAAGGTTGACTTTTAGAAGTGGATAAACAGTAGTGTTGGTTGTTCAAGTCCCCAATCAGCCATTACTTACATTGGTGACCTCGACATATAGCGAGAGATTTGGCTCCAGCGCTATCTTTTGGAACACGCTGGTACTCTCACCTGGCTGTGCACTGCCCCCAACATCTCCCTTACTGATGCATATCAGGCTGAGGCTGCTGCAACAGTAGTGGTTTGTGATGTCTGCAAACAAAATTTCACGGTATCCCTTCTGCGCTTGGCACCACACTGCGTCACACCCTCTTGTGCCTATGACATCATAGAGATGTTCACAATTCACAGGAACATAAAATGCAAAAACATATCTGTAAACAACATTTTAAGATGCAGCCTGGGTTGAGTAGTATGAATCTTTACCTTTTGCTTTCCCCCTTGGTCCATCTGCTTATATGACATTACATATTTCTTATTTGGGATAACCTATACTCTATTCCAAATAAAAAAAACATGACATCCCAATAGACTACACTCTGTTCACGCTAAGAAGTGCGTGATGTCATAAACCATATCCACATTTATCTGCTTGAAATACGATATTTGCTTACTCTACAAAATTACGCTTATCGTTGTTTAACAATATGCAGATCAATACCTTGTCCTCTCTCCCCAGCTAACTGCAACATCTTTTATTTTCCTGACATCACGCACTTCCTAGCGTGAACAGGGTATATATATTATTATAATCTATTCTAAATAGAAAAATACGACATCACGATATGAGTTGATTGACCAGAAGAGAAAGGAAAAGATAGAGATTCACCCTATTTAAGACAGGCTGCATCCAAAACTATTTGGTTTACACCAATATTTTCAGTTTTATGGAGCTGTGAAATGTGATTGTATAACGGATGTCATGTCTTCCTTATTTGGAGTAGTGTATAAGAAAGATGTGATGTCATATAAGTAGATGGACCAAGGGGGAAAGCAAAAGGTAAAGATTCACACTATTCAACGCAGGCTGCACCCAAAAATGTTGTTAACCAATATGCTTTTGCATTTATATTGCTGTGAATTGGGAATATCTCTATGACATCATATGGTTCTTATTTTGGATAGACTATAATAAACGTGTATGACTAAATCCAACAGGAAAAATTATTACCGGATAAAAAAAAAAAAAAATCAGACATTGCGGGTTGAGCCAATACTAGTTAAAAATATTAACATTAAAAGACTGAACTGTAATTCATTTGCTTTTTTTTTTTTATACAGAAAAAAATTAGGTTTGTGAAACTACAATTATAACAACAAATAAAGAATGCATGTTCAAAGGGCAAAGCCCCAGACAAAAAAGAAGTTTTTGGATTAGTTATTTTAATTTTCTAGTTCATTTTAAGATACATGTTTTTTGAGGCGCTGATTTCAAAAGTGATGTTTATTTTTTCATTCATTCCATTCCTCTACACCCAAGGGCATCAAAAAGGTAGAAAAATTTTGACTTCTCATATTTCGTCGTGTGATATATCAGCGAATATGCTTTTTGGTGCACTGATTTCGAATTTGACGTTCTTTTTTTTTTTTTTTAATTTCACCCATTTTTCCACTAATAGAGGCTTGACTACTCATATTTTAATGGGTGATACATCATCGCAGGTATGTTTCTTGAGGCTCTGATTTCAAATTTAACATATTTTGTAATATAGAAAAAAAAAATTTAAAAAAAAAAAAAAAAAAAATCTGACGTATTGGGGGGTTTAGGAGAGCATAATTGATTTTTTATGAAAGATTCTACGAATTCGGAGGTATTTCAGCAACATGTCGTAAGAAGTTTCACCTCCACCGCGTGTCGCGTGACACACTCATTTTTTTCACACCTTCAGTGTCACAAGTCTTGAGAAAATTTTCGCTGTTTTGAGGAAACTACGTAAAAATTTACTCGAGGCACCCATGATTCGTGTCATTCGTAATTTTCTTCCCGATTTTCTAGTTTTTAATATTATGAGCGCAAATTAATCATTTTCACTAACAATAATTCGAACGAAATTTTCCTCGTTAACCGTCGGCTGATAATATTTTTTCCACTTTTCATCCGCATAGGTATGTATAACTTTTCGTGGTTTAACACCGGGCCGTTGAAAATTCAATCATTCTAAATTACGAGCAGTGGATTAGCGCGAATGAAAAATTAATAAGAAAAAAAGGCGTGCTGCAGCATAAATCGAGAGCATACGTACACAGGTGGTGTTTGGGGGTTGGTAGGCGGCGCACGTTGAATGAGAAGGAAAATAAATCGCCGGTTGTAAAAAGAGACGCGAAAAAGAAAAGAGGGGGGACAGAGAAGGAAAAAATACAAAATCGCGTGCTATACCTATATTAGTCATTTCAATGGGCAACTGCGGGGTAGAAGTGGCGCCGGGGTTGGTTGAAGAAAAATTCATCACGACAGGAAGTAGACGGTGTCGACTGTCGAATCGAACGTACCTTTTCGGTTGAGAAAAAATAAATAAATTTAGGTACGTATGATGCATATCGTTGAAAGCTCTTCTATAGTGTATTTTGAATCGCCTTATTCTGCCCATTTGTTGGCGCTTTTCGGTTCAAAGTAAGTATAGTAATTATTCTCCCATCGAATTCCGAATCCTACGCAGGGCTGAATTAAGAAGGGTAGCGAGTGGTCCTAAACGGGTAATTTCAAAATATCAACGAAGAGAAGCGACAGCCAAAGCATCCGTCTGAAGAAGGTGAAAATTACTTTTATCGATAATCGTTCGGATGTTTCTGAAAGTGATGGTTAGCAACAGCCAGTGCCAAGATGAAGACCGCGACGAGATTTTTATCATTGTTGAAGGCTAAAAGGGTCGCTTACAACAGGCTACTTTGTTAGCAGTTAAACTTGGATAGTAGGAGAAGGAAAAATATCACCAAGCTGGAGATATGACGAAAATGACCCGAAGGTCAAAGCAAAAACAGAGGTATATTATTGCGAATGCACAAAATAAAGTTACAAATGATTATTGCAGTTCCGTGTATGTAGAGGTGCCGTTTGATAGCACATGAAACAGAATAACCAATTAGCGTTTCTACAGCCTCCAAAGAAGGGTACTTTTCTAATTACATATGATGTGAATTAAGTACCTAAGAAAACTTGTCAATTATGGGCATGGATCACGACTTCTTGGTACTGACCCAGAAGGTAATCTGCAGATTTTACATGTTCAACTACTTCATATGTAAACATACCAGTAAGCCAAAACCTAGGCAAATACTGGCAATTTTAGAGCCGGTTCGGACAGTTTATATATGGGCTGATTTACACGCAAACCAACACATATACGTAGAGATTACATATGTTTGTGTGAACAGCCCAGTACGTCATTTCTTGTAGTGATAAGAAATGATGGACCAGTTTGTGTACAGAATCGTGACATCATCGTATTGTTGAGACGTGTCACGATTTGGTACTCGTACATTACTTGCATGTATGTGCAAGTAATTATAATCAAACTTAATTTGTGCTTAAAATTTAATATCAATGAGATAAATATTTTCCAGCCTTGTGGTGGCGACTGTTGTTGGGGGTCCAAGCCCCTTAGCCTCATATAAAATAAGTCCCCACACAAAAATTTCCAAATGAAATTTTTGAAATTTTCAACATCTAAAAATAGAGAAATTGTCTCTCAAAAAAAAAAAAAAGTCATCAACTGGAACGATTTGCCAACTGTTGAACTGACAAGCGGAAAAATCCATTTTATCAAATCCCAATAGGCAAGGTGCCCTCTTGCTCCTCTAATTCCATTCCAGGGATCACGGATCAAACTTAATTTTATTTTACTTCAAAAATGATTCAAACCTCGTATAATTTTTCCTGCTAGAAATACCACACGAATTGTGGATCGTGGATCTTCAAGTAATTTATGATTTCCTGGATTATGGATCACGGATCAAATTTCAATATTTCCTAGTTTATGACTAGTTCAATGACAATTTAATTTAAATTTCATAAATTATCAAACTAAAATCTTCATTAAAATAGGTAAATTAGTAGTAATATTTTCTATTTCTAGAATGCCTATTTCAGGGTAACCAAAAAGAAAAGTAGAATACGGTAATAGGTTTTACAGAATCCATCATACCAATCAGTCAATCACCAAGGCACGGTAATTCATTTAGAACGAAAATTAAAAATAAAATAGAGAAAAAACAACAACAACAACAACAACAACAACAACAAGACACGAGACTATAGGAAATACACCGTGTCAGAGAATCTCCACGCGGCTGGCAACTCAACAAGGACTATACCTAATCATCTCCAAGGACTCTTAAATTTAGAGTTCATTTTATTTTCAAAGTCTTCTCACTTCTGGTAAGGTTTGGTTTAACCTATTTTTGAATGTTGGTCTGCTTAGAGCGGCGATTAAGAAAGAAATATTTCAGGGTGCACGTCAAAGGACCTTGAAGTAGCACACTTGATTAAATTCACTATACTATTTTCAAATTCAGTAGGAATGATTTCAAATTTCGAGAATAATAAGGCGTTAAAAACCTTCGAGAATTCTACCAGTAAAAAACGAGTCAATAAATTAAGAATATATTCTTCTACAAAACATTCATGGTAACGGACTCATCCCCTGTTTTACAAAATATGCTAACTCTCGAAATCTCCTAGAAAAGTTAATTTCTGCGCTTTTAGAAATGTCGAATACATTTCTGGGTTCAATTACAGTGACCTTAACTATTTGGTACCATGTAGACACTTAGGAACTTATCACTTGAAATATTACGAATTCGGCGTAAGGTAATTTTTTTCATGCTGGAAAAAAAGCTGAAATCAGTTTTGACAGTAATTAATGAAATTTAGAATTTCTGTCCGAATAACAGAATATAACTTCAGTTACCTGTATTAAAATAAAAGATTTTATTTTTTGGTAAAACATTTTTCAAAAGAACATAGCCCCTAGCTCCATTTTTCAGTTTGTCAGTGGCAATTTAGATGTTGGTATAAATTAAGCTTTCTTATAGTGGCAGGGTTTTCCATCTTCTTTTGAATAAAAAACTACAATTCTACAGCTGAGAAAAATGTAACAATTAATAAATTTTTCACCTTCATGTTATAACTTCCTTTTAAGTACTAGAAATCTGTTTTAAGAAAAAATGATTCTAGAATAGGTACATTTTGCATGTTTGAACCACAAAGCATTTGGAAATGTATGAATTTAGCTGCGAAAATAGCTGTAATTGCTTTTACCTAACAAAAGAACAACTTCTAGTAGGTACCTATATTATTGATTAAATGGATAAAACCACCGTGGAAAATGGTTTTTTTTAGTATAAGCAGTTATGCAACCACCAATGCATGATTGAAATTATACATGAAGTGAGGTTGACTTCCGAGGAAAGAAATGACAAATTAGTTTGAAATACTGTAATACGTTAAAGGGACAAAATATGTACAAGTCGGAAATAAGTTCAAGGAAGATGAACGATCTCCCTCCATTGTGCAAAAGATGTTTGAGCGGGAAAAGCGAGTTAGTGTTTACAAAGTTCCAGAGATAAAAGTTATGCCTGTTATCTAATCTGAATGTGTTAATAATGGTAAACGAATGTAGAAGCGCTAAAGGTTATGAGCAAGTGGAATGAGAGTGTAGAATAACAATATATAATTATAGTATATTCCCCCCACTTGGTGAACACCATATATATGCACCAACGACGTAAATCATGAGAATCTTATTGATAGGACAATTTAAGGGCTTTATTTTTGTGTGAACCTATTTCTACTATAAATACTGATAGGAAAAAAGTTATTGTGAAAAAACAGGTTTGAGTTTTCTTCAAATAATTTCACTCGCCATTAATTCAAAATGACTTCGTTTTTAATGAAACCTGATGATAAAAATTATTTGTCGTTAAAGAATAGGGCAGTTATCAATGAAAATTGTTTTCAATAATTATTAATTTTTAAAATAAACAACAATTTTTAAAAAAAGGCAAATTTTTCATTAAATAGTTATTTTTTATTCTTTAACTATGAAAAAGTTATTGAAGATGGAAAAAAAATTTGAGTGAATTTTTTCTTCTTTCCAGCAATACCAACCACAGCTTTCTAACTTCAATAATAGCTGAGAAATCATCGATTGAAAGACAATAGATTTTTCTCAAAATGAAAATGTCGTTATTTCAAACAAGATTTTTATAATATTTCATTGACCACATTGATTTTTCGTTCCTAGAACCGAAAAGTTAACTTTTTGGACTTTTAAATTTCACTCTTTGCTCTTTGGACCAGAAAATAATTGAATTTGATCATTTTTTCAAATTTTTCGGTCTTACTTGTCAAAAAGTAGTCCTCTGATGCAAAAAGATGAACTTTCAATCCTAAAATGAGGGCAGAAAACGTGTTATTATAGACCGGAGGTGCATAAAAATATTTCGCTTTGTCGATAAAATTTGGACAGAATGTCAAACGATCAATCATCTGACCAAGATTAACAAATTATTTCATCTCATTGTTTTCAGCTGCAATGAAATTCACCAAGTGCATACACCATTTGAGCAGCTAAAGTAGGTGCGCCATCGAAGGGGTGGCAAGAAAAAATCGGTTTCCTAACGTACTGTTGTTAAATTTCTAATTTGTATCTTGTTAACTGAAATTGGCTTCAAAAATAATTCGTTGATAACAATAAATTTATTTCGAGAACAAGAGCCGTTTTAATGCAGCGATGCAAAAATCATTCGACAAAGGAAACAGTCTGTCTGGTTGCTGAAATTCATTCATTCATTCATTTATTCTTTTTTTTTTTTTTTTTTTTTTTCCAGAAAAAACGTCTCGTCTACCCGCTCCTGCCATTTCATCGGAGAATTTCACTCGCCACCAAATGTTTTCCACCGAAGCCATAACTGGCCATCATATGTGTGTGAAAATTCCCCATCTGTCTCTATGATGATGATGATGATGATGATAAAGATGATGATGGTGGTGGAGGTGGTGGTGGATCGTGAAAATATATAACGGCAATAGAAAACGTTAACATGTGCAAAACATTAATCAAAACTCGCCCTAACAAAGGAAGTTTTGAAAACTTGTTAAAATTTTTCGGCAATAAGTTACGTCTTTTTAAAAATACACGTACTTAACGCAGCAGACGAAAGAGTATAAATGAGCAAACCTTTAAAGAATATGGTCCGCATTGTGATGGTACGAAGAGAAACAACCGTAAAAGTATATTTGACCATTTTTTAAGCGTGACAGAGCAGACTGGGAAGGTGTGTACCTATACTGTAAATTTTGCGCCTCTAAAAAGAAATTTGTCTGGAAAAATCCAAAAATAAAAAGTAAATCGTTCGGATAACTACCAGTTTTTCTTTTTTCTTTCGTTCGTCGTTCATTTCTAACGTCGTCTTGGCGTCCTTGAAAAAAAACAAACAAAAAAAATGAAGAAAAAGTACACCGATTGCAAATGGAGTAATAAGAAAACATTCCGGCGAAGCAAAACTTCGCTAAATAAGTAGGGTTTCAAAAATTGAGGGAATTTCACTGAAAATATTTTCTAAAATAGACTAAAAGTCGTTGAAAAAAGAAGAAAAATTACAAAAAACAAAAAATAACCGATTTTAAACGCATAATAAAGTCAGATATGACATCAATATTTCTGAAGCGTACTTAATAATTCAGCAGAGTGATACAATTTATTGATAGATATTAAAGCAGGAGGGGACACCTCAAAATTTTGGGTTTGTTTTAATTTAACATAAAATTATTTGAATTAGAGGTCAAAAACTTTTACCAAAGGCACAATAAAATTTTAATAGCAGTTTGTTACTTTTATGCAAACCAGCTGAAAAATGCTAAGCTACACCATAAATACTCACATAAACATCGAATTTAGGCTAAAACATAAAAGCCTACCTATGAAAAATATGCCTTTTGAGATATCTACAGCAGAAGAAAATATTTTTTACTCGTTTTACTTTCTTTTTCTTCTGGGAAAAAAACAAGTGCTATTCGTCGGATCGTATAGTATGATGAAAATTTTGCGGAATGTAGACGCCATTATACATTCGTTTAGCTTACGAGTTTTTCTTTCACTTCTCCTTCTTCTTTTTTCGTATTCTCTCAGAATTTTGGATAATTTCGTACTCTAACTTGGCTAAATGAAAATATAGGCACGATGGGAGCGAAATTTTATTATTTCCCAGCGTGAAATATTTGGCACGATATGGAGAAAGAACTGTAACTGTTTCAGACTTTTATCCACTTGATGAAGGTTTATGCATTATTCCTACGTACCTATTCAAATTTGGCTAAAGACATAAGTTAGTTCGGATTAGGTAAAGGTATGCGAGAATGCCACAGTTCATTGATGTAGCAATCTAGAGTTAAGATCTTGCAACAAAAAAAGTAGCATTTCTACCTCCTTTCATTATTAAGAAAAAATAGGTCAAATAAAAAACAAGAAATGTTAAAAGCGAAATTATTATAACTTCATTTGGATGCTATACAATGAAATGAGAAAATTTTCGGAAACAAGGATTACACACTGAAATGTTATAATAACAAATCCACTTCACTGTTTCTCCACGATGCATCCATATGAGCTCTAATATACTGTCGGGTAAGATTGCCAAAATTGTACCATTTCCCAAATCGTAAAACTGTTGATATTTAAAAAATGAGAGACTGAATTACTGATCCATTGGGTGAATAATAAAACTAAATACAAATAACCTGCGGGGAACTAAACATTTTATCAGTATACTCATTTTCCCCTTCATTACAAGCTTAAGAAAAACAAGCATACCAAGGACAAAATAATAATTCAATCATGCAGTTTTAATAAGCTAATAGGCTTGAAAAAAATATTTAAGCTCTCAAAATTGTTAATTTAGTTGAATTTTAATTCAAATTATAGTTTGAAGATGGAAAATTTAAGTTTTATTAGAAGTAACCGCTGTTTCCTAAATCGTACTTAGTTTTATAATGGAAGTGAATACTGTTTCCTAAATTATGACACTGATAAGGGTGATTAGTTTCCTAAAATATATCACTTTTTGTTGTTATATGTTTAAAAACATTTTGAAAAGTTTATGGCAATTTATTTATTAAAAATATCCCTTAAAATATGGTAAAAAATAAAAATAAAATAAAACAGACACCAAAAACAATAAAATAAGCTATAAAAACGAAACAATTATCGCTGGTATGATTTAGGAAACTATTTGCTTAAATTGTACCATTTAGATTTTGTTGATAAAATCAGTCTTAATTTTGACACTATAGCCCTAGTCCATTCTATCACTGAAAATTTCACATACACTCGTACAAATGGAATTTTTAAGAAAATAGATGGAGCTACTATCCACAGCTAATACAAATGAAACAAGATTGAAAAAACAACCCATCAATTCATCAAACCACGTGCAAACTCAATAAGCAACAAATTTGTTTTAGAAATGATAAGAATTTTTCACTCTTATCTACTTTCAAGAAAATTCCACCAGATATCAGCCACATTGCTTAAGAATTCCAATGTTTCGAAAACGATCCGAAAAGTGATCCAAATAAATTTGATTCAAATCACTATTTAAACAGATATCATTTTAAATCTTATCTGTTATCCATAATTCGAATCTAAACATTTGTGACTTTACCCATCTCTGGTCTCCATGAACCATATTAACTGTGCCACCACACAACGACTAGAATCTAATGAAAACATTGGACTTGTTCAGGAAAAAATCCTAAGAACACCCGGCTAGTATGTTTCTAGTTTGAGCCTTCCACAAAAGTGAGTGGTGCACTCTTTTAATTGAATTCAAACCAAGCTGAAAGAACGAGCACACCACATCATCAAACTGATGCGTAGGTGCTGACGAGAGGCTAACCAATCAACAATTCAGTATTTAAACCAGACAACTCTGATAATAAATTATAAAAATAAGAAGAAGAGGGTAGTGTATGGAAATCCGATGCAGAAAAATGTTAGTTTTGCTACTTAATTAGAATTTTTAATTGAGCAATGGTGTCATCATATTAAAAATAAAACATCGAATAACATGTAACAACTGCAACTCATTACTGGCTATCAAATATATGTATAGGCCTAATAACTAACTGCCCCTAAAACTGCCGAACATAACCATTCATCAAAATAATAGAAACCCTTTGCCATGCAAACCCAATAACAGCCAATAAACTATAGAAATCGGTCATAGATAAATTTTAGTGATTTTTTTTATGTCAGAAATCAATGAGGAAGGAAAAAAGTTATTTCTGTGAGAAAATTCTTCAGTCAATTTGGTATACTTACTTGATTTTGATTTGATTTTTGGTACTTATAGTCGCAGCCAACACGGCTCATTAACCGTATTTTTATTTCCAAAATCCGATAAAACAAACATATAGAAAAAAATTATTTAACATAATTATGTGACATCTGAGGAACACTTCAGTTACATTGACTTTGTTATCAGTAAAACATTCTAAAGACATCGAATAAAAAGATAAGGTAGGTACTCAAAGAAAGCTTTAATAAAATATATAAAATTTTTTCAAATTCATTGGCAGGTAATTGACTTTTAACTATAAACCAAATAGCTTCCTCATTTCTTGTCCAAAGAAACAGCCATCAAGAAGTAAAGAAATTTTTATGAACTTCAAAAAATTTACTTTTTTTAGCAGAAACAGTTGCACGAGAATTTGGGAAAATTAATGACTTTTGAAGACCAACTTATCTGGGAGAGTCAGCAGCCCTAAAATGTTTTTGAAGTTGCCATTAAAGTGTGAGTCAGAATTTTATGCATGTTATATCCGCATCTGACAATTTTAAAATTGACATATATTTTACGAGTGAAGATATATGTATGTAAGTTCGTTTCCGGGTATTCCACTCGATCTAATTTGCACGTAAATAAGGTTTTGTGAACTCGTAATCAAAAGCAGAGTTTATTGACACGATTAAAATATGGTAGTGAAATTAGAAAATTCAAGATTATTATACACAAAGAAACGAACGAAGATACGACTAAGTTTTATCTGTCTTTCTGAAACGGCGATTAACAGACGAATGAATGAATGAATAAATTCGATAAATGAAATCGACGTTCGTTACAAAGGAAAAATAGTCATGTTGAGTATGGTCAAAAATGATGTCATTTAACAAAGGATGGTCGAGTCGATAATACATGAAATGATATAACTTAAAGATAACAAGATCGGAACGGTAAATATTAGATAGTCGAATTGTGTCAATTTCTTAATGTGGGTCAAACAAAAATAAACATTACGAATTCATGAAAGAGCGAGATTAAACGTAAATACGTGACGATGCAGCTTGTCAGCCTCCAACAGTGTCATTTCAAGTACGAGTGAATAGGCGATATTTCAGTGTTTTGGAGTAGAAGCGGGGCGTTCCCGCAAATTCACAATAAATACGATACCGAAAAAGAGAAAGTATATCGAAATACTCAATCGTTTTTACTCCGAAGAAAATAAAAAGAAACAAATATATTCTCCAGCTGAATTGAAAAATTAGTTGGTAGAGAAGTACACAATGCGATTGTGACGTTGAAATTTTCACTTTATCGCCTCAATGCCTCATCAGCTTAAGTACAGTTGGCTCCACAAAAATGCACGTGATAGGCCAAACTGAAATGATGATAAAAGAAATAGCCGACGAGACAGGAAGCCGAAGTACTAAGCAATAAAATGTGCGAAAGCATCAGGCATATCGATTTTTCACGAATAATCAAATTAATATTTACTACCTACGACAGAGTGAGACACTGTAATTTAATATTAACGCAGTGAATTGAGTAGTTCTTTCCTAATTACGAATGAAGTTAATTATCAATTAAAACAAAATAACGAGCGTTTAAAAACTTCGTAAAATTCTCGAGTTGCAGGTCAAAGGTAAACATAATTAAACAGAATGTGGAGAACATTAATAGCTAATTTTTCTTACCGCAACTGATAGAGCTGAGCATTGTTTGTCGACGACGATTTCTTTGACAGGAAAGTCGACGCAAGTGCCTGCGAGGAAAAAACAACAAAACAGAATTAAAATTATATACTAAATAAGAAAAAAACAGCAGGTAGGCTATCTATTTAGCTTCATTATTAACGAACAAACAAATAAATTAAGAACACCACACGCTTTCAAAAAATGTAAGCATATGTGTGGGGACATTACTCGTATGAGGTTTTAGGGGCTCGCACCCCTCGATGACAGTCGCCGCCCAAGGGCTGGCAATATTCGTCTCTATGACGTTAAACCAATACACACGAATGCGTTTGTATGTTCGTACCTGTACGTACGTACAGGTAAGATACATCGTACGAGTCGAGATCAATTACCTGATAACGATCTCGGTAATGTCACGACTCGGTACCAAACGCACTGCGTCTTTTCTTATCATCTCGACGGAGACAGGAAACGACGCAACGTATGACATAATTACGTATACATACGTACGTATGTGTGTCCGTGTGCGTGTGCCAAATTCGGTATATAAACTCTCAGAACCGGCTCAAAAATCGCCAGTGTTCGCTGAGGATTTGGCTCTCCCATACTTATTCGTATGAAGTGGCAGAACACGCAAATACTGTTGAAGACCTTCTAGTGTGAATATCTCTCACGACAAGGTATTCCACAATATGCATTAAAATAATATTTAACATAGGCGGTGAATTTCTCTTAAAAAACTAAATTTCCAGAGATAACACTTCACTAAATTGTTACATCGTTACTCAATGCCCTTTGTGGCATATTTCAGCTTCATCCTCGACTCGGTAATCTAAAAGTACACATTCCTTTCTATGTTTTCCCAGTAAAACTGCTTTATAATCTAAATTCTATGTGATAAGTACCTATATTGTGGTATGCGAGGGGGGTCACAAACGGACACCACTAACTGCCAACCTAAACAATATTTCTCTATTCCCATTGTCACAGCCTAGGAACTTTGGTAGAATCAGCTACACTGGATGGTGGCCACAAAATTACCACCACCCAACCCAGAATAGCTTGCCAGGTGTCTATGGACTCAAATTTTGACCATGTCAGGGGATTCGTTTAAAATATCCCTATACTAATGACTATTCCCATGGTCGCGAACAAAACACAGCAGAAACCATAAAATTAGAAATTAAAGATTCCACATTCCTTGTTATCCCATTTTCACTAGAAAATTAACACATCATTGCATAAAAATTAATGTATATTAAAGAAAAAATGCATGAGTATACTAAAAACCAGCACAGCATATTTTAAAATTATTTGCATCAAAAGATGCGACGTCTAAAATCAATAAATGTATATGTATAAAACATCGTGAAAAAACGGATACATGTATGATTTAGAAGATCCAAAAACGAAGTAAAAGTAAGAGAAAAAAATAACAGAAATTTAGATTCGAAATTAACCCAACTGTGGAGGTTAGAGGGGATAAAAAAAAAAAGAGTGGAAAATTGTATTAATATTGCATCGAAGGTTGAGGTACCAACGGACGGGAAGTGGAGGGTTAGGTAAAAATACACGTAATTGCCGAGTGAAAGTTCGTCCGCGGCCGCATTTTTAAGAGGAGAAAAGAGGGAGTGGTAAAATGACAGTGATGAGTGCAATGAACATGGTGGATGATAAGAAAATATGGAAAAGAGATGAATAGTAGTAAGAAAGGAAAAAGAGTAAATTGTGAGATGAATTAGCGTGAATCTGTAGAATGAAAAGAAATGCCAGTCAGCAGAAGCGTATATACAGATAGAAAAGGTTTCTATTAGAAATATTTGTGGACGGTAGACAACATTATACACGTAGCCTAAACTTCTAGGCTACGAGAGAATAAAATACAAAGTGTTTATAAAGATCAGCAGAATATTTAAATCTACAGGGGTTTTCAAAACAAACTTTTTTTTTTATAAATTTTAAAATTGGGTATTAAGCCGCATGCGTCAATATCAAAAAATAAAATACATAATTTATTACATGTAGGTACCAAGTAGGTGGACTGTAAATAATTTGGAAAAAAGTGAGAAAGAATTCGGTGTAAGAGAGACGTGCAAGTCGTATCAGCAATAACTAAAAAATGCCGATGACACGCCAGTCGGAAAGGCAGACTTCGCCGCCAAGGGACAGACTTTCAAATTACGTGTGTTGCAGGTTGCGTTCATTATACATAGGTTTTGAGAATTTTATACTACTATAATGAAAACTTCAAAATGCCGTATTTCCAAAACTAATGGGCGGATTTAACCCATCTTTGAACTTAATCGAGATATACACCTAAGTGTCCCAATCTGTAAAAAATTACGCCTTGATCCCCTTTGTCTACAAATTTGAAATTCAAATAGCCGCCATTTGGAAACCAGTAAGCGGATTTGGCCCATCTTAAAAAATGTGAAATTCAGACGGACTGTTCCAGACGAAATCTACCTTTGTGACTCGCGTGCCATCGATATTTTTTCAGTATTATTATTTCTTTTTAATAGGTAATACTTACCACCAAATATAAGTGATATGTCGTATATTTCGGTTTACTGTTGACTTTTTGGCAGAAATATTAGGACATCTTACAATCATGTAAAACCCTTTAGCCGTTAATTATAAATTTTTTTTTCGACACCGCCAGCCTTATAAATCCTGTTCTTCAAGTAATTTCGATAAACTGTTTCCACCTCATGAGAACAATCGAGAAAATCTGGCGAGTGGCAACCCTACATGATGGTACAGCCACGAAGTTTAGGGGTTGTAACGATGTTTATTTTTTATACCGTTACAATTCGTCACTAACATGTTCTTTGTTTTTTTCATTCAACAGCACATCAGTTCATTTATCACTAGAAGATATAGTCTCATGCCAATGACGCATATCAAAAGTGTAAATATTGAGGGTAAAGGGTCCTTAGGGTTAGGATCAGTGGCTGAAAACAACAAGAAAGCAAAAAGCTGTATGTTTTTTTTTTTTAAAAACTCTAGCGCAACAATACTTTGCAAGTTTGCCAATTTTAATCTACAATATTACAATTGAAAAAGAAACATTTTCACAGCAAGCATCGCAAGAAAAAGTAAGTTTTTCAAAAAACAAAATAAAAATAATCAAACCTCATAAACAAGCATTGGGTTTACATTTATTCAAAGGCCCTCACTTTTCACAACTGACACTATCATCAGTTCTGTTTATTCGTTGATAGCTTTTTCAAAACCATGAACACAAAATTTTCTCCAAAAATATTTTCTTTCTCAATTTTTTCTGCAAACTACTCAACTAATAAGTACAAACATCTATCAGACTTGCAGATGAATAAAAACAATATATCGTGAAAATTTCAGCCTGATTCATTTTGTAGTTTCTTCAAAATCTTGAAAAAACATTTTTCCATGAATTTTTTGTTTCTCCATTTTTTTTTGGGAACTGCTTAACCAATAAGCAAAAAACTGCTATAAGACCTGGTCCTATATGAGAACCACCTCTTGTAAAAATATCGGCCCTATTTCTCTCGTAGTTTTCTCAAAAACTACTAAATAAACAGGCATCAAACTTCTACGAAACTCCAACTCACATATTGATCAAAGTTAATCGTAAAAATTTCAGCTTAACCCCTTTCGTAGTTTTTTCAAAATCCTAGAAAAAACACTTCTCCGTGAATTTTGTTCTTCCAGTTTTCTCAAAAATTACTGAACCAATAGGCAATTCAGATTTCTTATCGACCTGGTCCTATATAAACACTATCTTTCGTGAAAATTTCAGCCCTATTCTTTCCGTAGTTTTTTCAATACTGTGAATACAAAATATTCTTCAGAAATTTTTTCTTTTCCAGTTTTTACGACAAACTACTGAACTAATAGGCACCAAACTTGTATTAAACATGCACATGCATCAAAACAATGTATCGTGAAAATTTCAGAATTATCTCTTTGAACGTATCCTCAAAATGCTGGAAAAACCACTTTTCCAGGAATTATTTGTTCTTCGTCCTATATCTAAGGACTATCTTTCCTGAAAATTTCAAACCTTATCCCTTTTGTAGTTTCTTCAAAAAATTTAGGCAATATATACCTCCAAATAAATGTGTGAGTTCCGCCCTGGCTGTACTCATGAAGGATTGATTTGTAAATATAAAAAAATCTGAACGTAATTCTCAGTGTGTAACACACACAAATGAGAGTTACAGTTGAAAAGTTTGAGTTACACGAATTTCACGATCTAGCCCGTAATGTAGATCGAGCGCTAAGTGTTTACACATCATTTGGTCAGAATGAAAAAATGGTGTAATTAAATTTTGTTTTTTAAGAAATGGAAAATTTTCATCACCCCACCCATCAAACTTCTATAAGATCAATTTTAACACCTAGTTTGCAAGGAAACTGAATAAAAATAAGTTTATGTTAAGAACGCGTTTTTAGAAGATATGCTTTTATTTTATTTTTTTTTTTGGCTTTAGCATTCATGCGAAATAAATATTATTTTGTCGCGGAAGGTTGGCTGCAGTATTGCTATATTTTAAAATCACAGTAGTGAGTAGAATAAAAACTTATAATAAAAAGATTACCATGTTTTGAAACTTGGTCTTGAGATGCCCGACCTGTGATTTTCCTTGAATAAAACTCGGCTCCTCCTTCAAATTCCCTCTGTTTTTTTTCGAAATAGTCTTTCTTTTTCATGTAGGGAATACAATCGCCGAATGTATTTTTATTCTTCCAAGTAGATTTTTTTTGTTATACAGCAAGACATTCGGCGGATCAATGTTAAATTATTATATATGAAATCTTTGGTCACCATCATTATATTATGTTCTAAGTATTTTCGCATTCTCGCCAGCGGCTAGGCTACAGAGTTAAACTTGTTACGATGTATTTTGCCTGCCCGTATTCCCTATTATTCGCCACTTAGCCTAGCCGCGAATTACTACATCTTATACAATAGCCTACAATGTATTCTGATAATTGCTTGCCTAACTTTTGGCGGTCCGTTCGATTGCTCGCCTAAATGGACTGAAAAATACGTTAAATTCAAATTGTTGCAACAGCCGAAATATTTTATCTTTATTCCACAGGTGATTGGCTGTATTTTGGTGGTGTGAGATGTGTACGAGGCGATGCAATTGGTGGCGAGTTCTGGGGGGAATTTCTCTCGACGCTTGGCGCGATCCTTATAGTTTAGCATACACTTTAGTTGAATTTCAGCAGTCGGATCGCGCCGTGTAGAGGTTTTTGCCTCAAAAGTGTTTTTTTTCGGCCATTAAATTTAATTCAAAAATTTAGAAAACTTACTCGGAGGGGCGTGCCCTCACCGTTTAATGTTACCATAATTAATCGCGAATTGTATGTCTAAAATTACCCTTGATCACAAGGTTTCATGCCTATTTTTGGAAGCAACGAAATATTTGATTTTTAACACCTTTCTTATAATTTCGTCCAATAGGGCAACCAATTCGTAAGGCATTTTTGTGTTAATTAAAATCTAAAAATACTTTGGCCTTCAAGGTCAAATTTGAACTTTGACTTCCAAAATTTGAAAAAGGCCACAGAGGGGTGCAGAAACCGCACCTCCACGGTGGTCCAACTGTCTACCAGATTGAGCAGCAGAAGCAGAGCAGAGATACCAGTCAGTTGCAATTCCGTTCAACTTTTTGCTGTTTCATCTTCACCAGTGATCGTCAGCAGGGCTACAAACAGCCGAAGCAACGAGGGGCACTTTGGAACTTCACCACCTGAACTTGCATCGTCTCCAGGCCACTGCGGAGCTGTTACTTGGGATCAGTAAATATATGGTTTTTTCTATTACTCTGTTTCAGTCACTCTTTTCTTCGGAATCGAAATTCAATATGATGGCCTAATAATCAGGCATGTGGTAGGAGGGGGTGGTTGGTTATTCTGGACATTGGGGTGTCTGTTTGGATGTGGTGAATTTTCCTTTTTCTTCCCTATTGTCTAATCCTACACTTGGCCATGCAGGGGTTCCTATACTTTACCTGCCTTTCTGTTGGCTCTTTTTTTTGGTTTGTTGTGTGTGTGTGTGTGTTTTTGTGACATTTTCAGACGTCACAGTCTACCATTTGCTCATTCATTTAATTGTATAGTACTGGACCAGAAAAAAAAAGATGATTTCTGATTAAACATGTTGCCACTAGGGCTTGTAACCAAAACCACAACCAAAACAATAACCATTAAAAATCTAAACAAATTGACAATATCGATTTTGGAACCAATAACCAAAACAAAAAAATTTCACCTAACCTATTATAATAACAATAAACAATTCCAATAAAATGCTGAAACCATTAACCAGAATAATATTCAGAGAGAATTGGTTTTTATTGGTTTTCATAAAATATCAATATTATTGATAATTTTTTAAAAAAATTATCAATTATTTCTTGAAAAATTATTAATTACAGATAATTCAACTTGGATGAAATTTTTTTTTGTCTATTATATCTCAAATTTTTTCTCAACCAATAACCAGAAAAGTTGTTTTGGTTAACTAGAATAATAACCAGAGACCAAATAATTACATTTTCAACCAATAACCAGTAACAAGCGACCAATATAGATTTTTGTTGGTTTCTAACAATCAATAACCGTAAAAATGTTTTTTCTACAAGCCCTAGTTGGTGCTAAATAGGCAACCAGAGTGTACCTTTCAACATATACTTTGTTTTGTGTTTACGTACACTATCCTTGTTAATTTAAGGGATGTCTTTTTCAAATGTATTCTAAAATGGTGAATCAAGCAAAATGTTGAAAATATGCAGAGGATTGGCTAGGGTTTCCTACTGTTTCATCGGCATGTCTTGACATTAAACAGTACATAAGTCTTATTGTGCTTTACTGGTCCAGTATTATATAGTCAAAGGCTCATCCCTATTGCAGAGGTACAGGTACGGAATAATAGATGGCTCACTTTGCCATGTCTGTACAACCAGTGTATGGCAAATGTCATTTTTAGATTAGTCAATAACATCTGACATCTGTAGTCGATATAGCCATTGGAAGTCCATATTTTTTGAGGAGTTAGAAAATTTGGTGGGGGCAGATTTCAAATTTATACAAGCTACTCGAGTGAGGGACTGCATTTTGACCTCTATGTTAGGCACTTATTTCAACGTTACATTAATGTTTTTGTTTTTCTCAAAATTGCACATAGATTTCCTCACACTCATTGTCCCATATTATACAAAACATAATATTCTCCGAAGACAAATACTGTTACAGTTCCTACAAAACAATTTAAAATACCCGCACCGAATATTATGAAAATATGTGAATATTGTCATAATATTCAGCACCAAACACGCTGATCCCTCAATTACATTGCGAGTCAGCATATCCCTGTAATAACAAGTCCCTACTTCACTTAGTCTATTTACCATGTATGGGTATATAAACCCTGGTTACAAAGTAAATGATATTCAATTCAGTCCAGTGTTTAGGTTAAGACACAGTGCTACCAGTTAGCTTAACATACAGTTTAAAATAAACAGTCTTTGTCCAAAGGTCTTATCCCAATGTTCAACCTAGTTATTAGTATTTGAAATATTATTTAATCTACTTGTGTTGTACAAATTATTATTATATTAAAAGTGTTTAACTAATCTTTGTGTTTGAAATATTTTATAGTGTCTCAAAATTTAAGGTCCATAATAGTTCGTGGGTAATAAATTGATTATTTTAAAATATTACAGAGATATTGATACTTTTCTGGTATTGGTATTTCGTGTATGGTGTAACACATAATAGTATTCTAAAACCTTCCAATCAAACCTCTTTTATGCCTTATACAAACTAACTTTAAACTGATTAGGATACTGATGAGAATATTTCCTATATTTGTTGAGACATTTCCAGATTAGGTATAACATTTTGAAATAAAACTGAATGCATAGACCTTAATTTGGAATGAGGAGGACGGGGACAGCACATGTGAATGATAAATTGGAGACCACACAGGCGAGCAATACAAATTTTTTGTATAGACTCTGGGGGAGGGGAGCTTTTTCAAAAGGTGACGAAAAAAGTGAGCAAAAAACCGAGTTTCATGAAGGGAAATACGGTATGCCAGAAAAAAGCGGGAAAAAAAGAAAGAAGGGGTGGACAAAAAGAAAACAAGAAGAACGCAAGAGAGAAAAAAATAAACGTTTCGCGTTCGAGATTCCTCTTGGGGAATTAAAAACTGAAATTGCAACGAAAATACTCAATCGGGATTGCAAATTTAAATGCGACCCAGGAAATACATGTACTGAATGCCGACTATACTTTGCTGCGTTTTCATTATTACATAGTATGCATGAAGCAGAGAGAGAGAGAGAGAGAGAGAGAGAGAGAGAGAGAGAGAAATTATAAGATGGCAGGTGTAAGAAGGGAAAGGAAAATCTAAACGATAAAAGCGAAATGTGTGACTTTTAAAAATGCCCTCAGCGACCTTTTTAACCAGAGTCAAAAACTGCGATCAAATTAACACGCGTGACTGTTTTCTAATTAATAATTGGTTTTCGAATACCACATTGAGGAAAGGGTAGAAAAAAAACATGGTTCGCTTTCTTCCTTTCAACCCTGCAAGATGTGACGCTTAATGAGGTTTTTCTCGGTTTGATTTTAAACGTAGGTATTCAAGAAGAAAGAAAAAAAAAAAAGGAGGTAAAAAAGGTTTCAAAGAACGATATTTAGAAGAGGAGCAAGATTTAGAAATTCGCGTTTGCTGCTTCGTGTAAACACATAATGATTGTTAAACTGAGGGTTGAATTCGTAATGAAAGATTAAAATACCCAATAGTCCGATTAAATGAGTATCAAAATGAGGTGGAAAAACAATTAGCACACAAACTCTTACTGTATAGGGTGGTGGGCTGGGACCCCTAAATTAACATACTGAAAGTTGCATCCTTTAAGCCTCTCGAAATTTTTAGAATAGGGTGTTTGTCATCCAAAATTAGATTCTTCGCAATTTTCTCCGTAAATTCCAATTCTGCGATAAAAATACATCAATATAAAATAGTCCAACATAAAATTTCCTATAAAAAAATTATATTCATTTTTTTTTGTCTGATGCCCCCTTCCCTTCCAGACAGTCTTGTAAATAAACATTCATCAGCGAATATGTGCAGTAACATTACGTGAAATATAACTCGTAATTATCTTACTATTTACATAACTTAATTAGCAAACCCAGCTTATATTTTCTACCTATCCACCCCTATTCCATAACCCCTTATCATCCTCTCCCTTTCACAGCCCACCTGTTCTCATGAAGCAATGGTACAATGCTACCCTGTTCACCCTTCCTTCTGTAACTCATTATCATCCCCTCTGGCTTCACATTTCGCCTGTTTACATAAGGCAAAACCGTGCAAGCGAAACGGATGATAAGGGATTATGGTATGGGGGTGAGCCGGCAGCAAATATATAGTATATTGTATTTACTAAATATACGAATAATATAATGATTACAAGTTATATATTTAACATATAATGCTGCTGAAAATATTCATTGAAGAATAGTTGTTTTCAAGACTCTCCGAAGGACAATGAGAGCTTTTTTGTAGGAAATTTCATGATGAACAATTTTTTACCGAGCTATTTTAATTACAGAATTGAAATTTGGGGGAAAATGCGAAGAACCTCATTTTGGGAGATAAACACGCCCTCCCCAAAACTGCGTGATGCCTAGAGCGTGTAACTTTTAGTATGTTACTGTAAGGGATCCATCCAAGAACCCTTAGGTATATCCTTAATATTCGTGTGCTTTTTTTTTTTTTTTTTTTTTTTTTGTAAAATTTAACTGAATTAAAATACGATACGATCGTGTTCAGTTATGTTTCACCTCCCACGAAGAAAAATCTGGAACTATTAAATAATGCAAATGAAAGCTTCTTTCGAAAAAAATGCATCATGTTTTGTACATTTGTAGCCAGAAGTTGTGCACATTGGCTCGAACACAGGTGGAATGAAACCTTAAAATCATAATAATACGTAATATATGTAAATACTATGCTAACTATTCACTCGGTACCTACGTACTGTTCTTCGTTTAAAAACTGAAGTTCAACTGAAATTCAGATGTTCATCAAACAAAACGCGATATTTATTCGTAATGACAAACCAATTCGATGGTACACAATCACTCGACCATGAAAAATTCGCCAATGCACTCGAAAGTTGAAAGAACTACTCAGTTTGGTTCGCCAAACACCAGTTTGGTCGGTATTGAGATATGTTAAACAAAAACCAAGGATGCATAAGGCGGGTGCATACACACTCCTCTATTCGTGTAGTAAACCAGCACAGTCATATTATATATTTCAGCAAAAATGGATCATAACGTTTTGATAAGAAATTTCGTTTAATTTCAGGCTGCAAGTGCATAACATGTGGAATAGGTGCACGGTGACATCGTCAAAAAGTTTGTTGTCACAAAATTAAACATACACGTGAATCCTTCAGGCAAATGTTAACGCGATCAGTCATGCGAAAGTCTAAATAAGTATACATACACTCTTCGTAACCGCACCCCTCAAAACAGAATTATCTGTCTATATGTACCCATGTACTGAAATTAATTTTCGAAACTCGAGTAGTCAGGTTTGGGAAAAAATAAATTTTCAAATAAATAATGAAAGAAAGGGAAGGGACAGGAAACAAAAACAAAAACGGAGAGTCCTGTTATTCGTTTGTTGTCTACTCACACTTCAGAAAAAAAAAAAAGCAAGTACATATATTCCAAAAGAAGACTCTAGCGCAGAAATACTTTGCTAGAAAACCCAGTTTGCTCGATATTTATATCGATAGTGATCGATATTTATAGAGGTTGTGAATCGAGAAAATAGAAGAATTATAACAAGAAATAAAGATGTACTCAAAGTAATTTCTCAGAAGCGTGTGAATTTTCATCAATCATGTATGTTCTAAGTAGAGTACAGATTGAGTGAAATAAACAAAGGTGTACGAAGATAAACGAGAGAGTGGCGGAATAGGGTTATAGTGTAGCCGCGAGTAAAGATGTAAAAGTATAAAGTAAAAGGTAGTCGCGTGTTTGCAGGAGTGAGAGGGAAGAAGAATTGGTGATCTCAACGATAATTATATCGATCACCTCACACTCTTGCAAATACTGTATTATCTTTCTCTAAATACTTTTGTACCATTACTCGTGGCTACACTGTCACATCCTTCAGCCACTCATTCGTTAATCTCCGCTCATGTTTGTTTATCTTTTACTCTACATACTCTGTACATGATCTACATCTTTGCTGCAATTACACACACTTCTGAGATGTTACTTTGAGTACATCTTTATTTATTTTACACAATTACTCTGTTACACCGATCCACAACCTCTACAATATATCGATATTTCATTGCTAGTTTTGGGTTAAGAAATTATAAAAAAAAATATCGACAAAAATATTGATCTATCGATGTTTTATCGCTAAAAACCATTTTTCCAGCGATTTTTTGTTTCCAGTTTTCTGGTAAACTACTGAACCGATGAGCACCAAACTTCTTTCAGATCTGCTTCCATACAATAATTATCTTTTGTAAAAATTTCAGCCTATCCACCCGATAGTTTTCTCAAAACCGTAAACACAAAATTTTGGGCAACACACACACACACGTGCACACACACACACACGCGCACACACACACACGCGCGCGCACACACACACACACACACACATATATATATATATATATATATATTTAAAAAAATTAGGTAAAATGAAAACATGGTACCAATCGGTTTCTTTTCTCATGAAATGGATAATTTTCATCATCCTTACCCCTAACCCCTCTAAGAGATCAATTTGAATACCCCGTTTTCAAACAAACTGGGTAAAAATAGGCATCAAAGTTATTTTTTTTACGAAAAGGTAGAGACGAACACCTACTGATTGCTGAGATGGAGTAACCAGTACATGTTTTTAAGTGTCTCACTCGATATCTTTCAATCTTACTCCAGTTTAATTTGTTGTAGATATGTGCTAGCGGTAGACAAGAGTAGATAACCTCACACAACGATTAAAATCATTTTATTAAGCCAACTTTTAAAGAATATTAACTCGTGGAGTCTGAGTGGCGACGTAATAGTCTGGTGCTCAAATATACAGTCAAATTCTGTAGACACAAAATCAGGTGCTGCCATATTCTTGAATTAAAATGGAGGAGTGCTTGGTTCTGTTCAATTGGTGCTCGCACATGTGATTATAAAAATTTACGCTTGAAGACCATTTGATCATTGGATCCTAACCATTCCCTTCTCCCGCCATGACATTAAATACACTACAGGCTTTCGGTAAAAATAGCCAAAGTGCCACAGCTCAATTAGAAAATAATAGCAGTTTTTTCTCTATGAAAGAAAACAGGAGGTAGAACTACGTCATAATGGTTGGCATCGGTTTGCTTTGCATGCATCGTTTTCAGAATTCAGTTGGTAGGTGTATTCGTACGTTTGTTCTTATGAATTGGTACTACAGTGTTGGACCTCGGGTCCTAAGCGCTCAAAATTTGTGTTAATTAAATAAAATAAAACTCTAGCGCAGCAATATTTTGCTAGAAAACCCAGTTTGAAAAGAAAACTTCTAATCCGTGGACTCCATCATGGAAAATTGAAATGTTAGAAATAAACTTGTTTGTCAAGTTCATCTGCATTTTATTCACTGTGTGGAGAGATCGAGACCTGTTCTCAGATAATTAATTCCATCACACAACGATAACTAATAACTTATCAATATAAAAAATTTCAAGTTTGGTGTGGATAAATAATTAAATTGAATGATTTGAGGCAGAAGTTGGGTATCAGTGTATGAGAATTTTGAGAACCTAACATAAATGGCAGCAATGTTTTGTACAATTTCACAACATAGCCCAACCTAGGCTATATTTCATGTTTATTTATATGTTGAAGTTTCATATAAAAAAGTTTTAATGCGTGGTCAGGAGGTCAATGTTTTCTGATGTATTGGTATAAAAACATTTATCACAAGTATATTAGGAAATAGTTAGAATTTATCACCTAGTGTGATATTTTTAGGAGGTGTGAAGTCCTCTAGGAAGCTGCTATTAGAACATATTAGGTGTCTACCAAGGACCAGAAGTGAGAATGTTTAGATGAAGTTTTTAAATCTCAAGTTAGGTGTTAAGTTCATATTCAGTGATGACTGATGAGTGATAATAATGAAATAAAGTTAATAAGAAAGACCAAACTGAATAAGCCACGCTGTAAGAATAATTGATCACAATTATTCACAAATTACATTACAAACAGAAATGAGTTATTCATGTATAAAATTTTTATGCTTAAAACACAGAAATGTTGAGTTTGAAAAAGTATTTCCATGTACGAAATTTTTATACTAGCAACACTGATTAAAACATATGATTGAAAAAACATGCTCCACTAATGGAATTGTGTGGAATGCATAGTAGGAGTGAAATTTTTGACGAATGTCTCGAAAAAGGAAGTTTTTTCAGCAGGTTATACATATATGACATCATGATTGAGGTTCAGTTGGACTTGAAAAATTTTACAAATCCTTATCAGTAAGTATCAGTTTCTGAAATTAAGTAATTAATTCATTTCATATTTTAGTGTGAATAAATTGTTGCTTTTCCAGTAATTAAATTTTATACCAACAACTGTTGCAAACTATGAACTTGATTAGTGTTCCTGATGATTATCATTGAAAATGAGAAAAATTTGGAGAAATTAAAGTTTATCAAGAGGAATTTCAAAAGAATCATTCATTGTGGAAATCTGAAATTTTTGAGAGACATCAAAGTATGTTAGTTGAAAATTCTGTACGTTTGGTTTTTGAGATATTACTGTAATTCAGTAATTAGATTGAATTCTTATAATTGAATCATTCAATCTGAACAGAATTTCAATAATATTTCAAAACTAAATGTACTATTTCAGCCAAACTTTCACAAAATCTTCAACTAACATACATTCATGTTTTATGACTGTTCTCTCGCAAATCCTCTCAATAATTTTTAATTCTTTCAAATTTTTTCACAATTGGAATGATTATCACAAAGAACACTAATCAAGTTCTTATTTCGCTAATAATTTTTTCAAGGAGAAAGAACTAAATACCTAGAAAATTTAACGAATTAATTAATTAAAGAAACAGATACTTACTGACAAGGACTTGGAAAATTTTCAAAGTTCAACTGAACCTAAATCATGATGTCCTAATATGCAACCTGCTGAAAAAACTTCCTTTTACAAGATGTTCCCAGAAACACTCTATTGTTGAAGAATGGAACTAGGAGAATCAGTCCTCAATTACATATATTATACTCAAAGGTGAATGCTCGATTTTGTGTTGATTTTCATTATCAAATGATATGAAATCAACTTTTTTTAAACATCAATTTTCAAGCTAAGACAATAAAACATACTTAAGGAAAATATAAGGAAGAAATCCACACTGAGAACAGACATAAAAATAACACCAAATTGAGGTGAATTGGGTGTAAATTCTTACAGTCGGTTTCTGCCATTTTTTTTTTTACATTTTTGCATCAATTTTTCAATCAACCCAAACAATGGTGTGTGAATACCTTTTTGTGAGAAGTATTCACACATAGAAGGTAATCAACAGCTTTGCATGTTCTACCACATCATACACGAATGTATGGGAGAGCCAAATTGTAGGCAAACACTGGAAATTTTACAGCCAGTTTTGTGAGTTTGTATAGGGAAATTGGCACATGCACACAGGCACACATATATGCACATGTGTTACTGAAAGTACGTAATATTGATAAGAAATGACATAATAAGTTCGTGTACCAGTCCGAGACATCGCCAAGATATTTATCTATTGTATAGTCATCAGCCAAACATTATATGTTACTTGCCTGTGTGTGCAAGTAAAAACATACAAACAAACAAAGTATATACGTGATATAGAGTGTAATACACTTGATAAAAAATGACATCGTACATACGAGATGTATAATCCCCACACGGTACTTGAGACGTTTCAGCCCCCATAAAACTCTACTATTTATACCGCCTTAGGGCGCGGCTTCAATCCTACCAGAAATTTTACAAGGGTTTTTTGTAGCTCTTCTCCACATCGCAATGCATGCAAAATGTAAACGAAATCGATCATGCAAAAGTTCCACATAAATTTCGAACATAACCGTACGACTGTATACCTTCTCGAGCAGTCCCTGGAGTAGGTATTATTTGCTTATCGAAATATTAATTTTTGACTAACCATAAACGCATGTACGTACATTTGTTGACATGTTCGTGTTTTCGAGCGAAGGACCAGACAAATTTTCGAACGTAGGCTACAAAGTGTAAGAAAGAAAGATAGAGTAAGAGTGAGGAGAGAAAAAACAAAGAAACACGAAAGAAAAACAATGAGGAAGCAAAAAAAAAACAAAAATAATAAAAAATAAAATAAAATAAAAACAAACAAACAAACAAACAACAAAAAAAACTAAAAAACGTACGTACATTATGCGGAGGACAGTCAGAAAATTGAACTGTTGATATATTGAAGTCGTATATTTTAATAAACTACCACACAGTCGAAACGGGATTTTAAATCACAATTTCTTCGTTCACTATTTCGCACGCTTACGAGGTCCGTTTTTATTTGAAAATGTAAATTACGCGATGGCGCAGCGGGTAAAAAGGGAGGAAGACAGGGAGTACAGAGTGGTTGTAAAAAACTACCGCCAATGTTAACCGAAAAACTGTATGAAATATCGTTGACCGAACCACATTTAAGGGTGTTGAAAAAGAAACATCAGCTAATATTTTTTTTATTTTTTTTCTTCAACTTTCATTTATGCGATTTGGTATAACTTATAATATTCGAAATTGGATAGAAAGGGTATGCTAAATGCTAATTTAATGTTATCGATAAATTGTCCCGAATACACAAATCGCAATCAAAGTTAGCTGTAATGTTATTTTGATGCAACGTACCTACGTGTTAAAGTCTGGTTTGCGAAAAAAAAAAAAAAAAAAAAAAAAAAGCTATACACATACCTACTGGATATGCAAATAATGGAAAAAAATATTTTACTATTCTGTTGGATTTTTCTTGTAACTTATATTAAATTATTTACTGACCAAGCGCACAAAAATAAGCCAACAAGAAGCATCCAGCAAAAGCTCTCACTGATTAGAGTTCTTTTCTTTCAGTATGAATTTTTTACCAAGTCCGTATACAGTATATTCTCCCAAATATTAAATAGGTATCATTTGCAGGCTGCAACCAAATCATAGAACCATAACTGAAAAGAGGTTAGCTACGCAGAATGACCCCTCTTCAAAAAAAAAAAAAAAAAAATTGATGTTTAAACCTGAAAATATCTAAATAATATAAAAACAACAAATTTTTCATTGATTTGTAGTATTTTTTTTTTTGTTTATTTTCGAACCGCCGGGGCTTATTGAAAAATTATATGGAAAGTAGATTACAAAAAATTTTCTCTTCTTTCCAGCATTACCAACTTCAGCTTTCTAACCTAAATTACGGATGAGAAGTCATTGAGGGAAGGAGGACAGGTTTCTCGATTCCAAAAAATTACAATTTTCCAATATTTGCGTTTTCTTTGTTTGTTCGTTTCCAAATAGGTGCAGATTATCAGAAAAGTACATAAAAATTTTGTAAATTTTATTCTCTTTTCAGAAACACCAACTCCAACGTTATAGCTTAAATACAGGCTAAGTAATCACTGAATGAAATATTAGAGGTTTCTTTCAAAAATTAAAATATTGTGTTTAACTTCAATTGACAAGGGGCAGGCACACAAACAGAAACACACACACGCGCGCGCGCACACACACACACATCAACGCGACTTAACGACTTAATGATTCACAGTTTTTAGATCTGACGGTCTGACGCTAAGTCTCACGTAGCCCTTACTGAGAGCTACGAAGTTTATCCATCAAAAAGTGTAGGTGGGTCACATCACATATGTTAGAAGTGAAACTTTGCACTTAATAAACATATCTAAAGATGTATCGCACAACAAAATGATAACACATTTATCTAACCAACCATTTTTGTGTCACACAGTGTCCAATAAGTGGTTTAATCCAAAAAAGAACTGAAAATTAGTACTAAGCAGTTTAAAAAACATAACCAACGATGTACCACTCAATTTTTTTTTTTTGTTCATAAGCCACATAATTATGGACTTTTCTCCTTACATCCGTGTCTTAACTTCAAGTTTCAATTTGTCTTAAATTTAAGAATTTGGGTGGGAAATATTGTTTTCTCATTTGTTTTACAGGAAACAGACCTACTTTATTCAACATTACAGACTGCTTTAATGAACATTTCAACTAATTTTTTTTCTCCTTTCAAAATTACCGAATACATTCTAAAAAATATATCGAATACCTACTTATTTATAATTTATTATTTTTAAGTTGAAAAGGGTTATTACAATTTAATTAATATAACTTAGAAAACATGTAAACGACAAACATAAACGGTTTTTCAATTATTACAATTTTTCTCTACTTTTGGTAGTTAATAAACAAAATAAAAAAGAAAATAAAAAGAAAAAAAGAAAACCAAGTGAAAGAAAATAGTAGAAACAAAAAAGTTTCCAGGATTGCCATGTTGCCAAATTTGGAAATCATTTATCGACTTAATATAATGCTGTAAGTTTACATATTTTCATAGACTAGAGTATATAGTCCACAACGCACCCTTCAGACAAAAGCAGTGGACTAAAGTGTACAAATCAGAATATACAAATGTCAGTCACTTCCACCAAATTTTTACTTTTTTGCCTATAGTTTAAGAAGTAGGCATTGTATACATATTACTGGTCGAATTATGAATGAAAATAAAAAACAGACTTTTAAAATGGCGCTTTCAAATTGCCTGTACACCCAGAGAGAAGGCAGAAAAATAATTAAATAGGTTTACAAAGTGACTTCCAAAACTAAAGTCAGACTGACGCTTATATATCTTTGACACGGCTAGGCACTCACTATTTTACGGTCAAATGCTATAGGTAATGAATCTGCATTGTAACTTTTGACTGAACTAAGTTAGGTATTATTTATAATACGTATCACTCTTCATCATTATAATAAACGTACAACCAAATTTTTTAAGACAAAATTTAATGAAAATTATTCAAAGAAAATTCAAGGCACATGCGCCAACTACAAACGTTTTGTTGTTTTCATCCTAATAACGAATTGAATTCGGTGTTGCCAGATCAGTACATGCCAAAACGTTGTGAAGCCGGCTTCAGGACTCGTCATTTTCTATAATTATAGAATTCATTCAAGTTTTATCAATAAATATAATACGGAAAAATTTCATCAATTTCAAGCTTTTTTTTTAATACTATAATTGTACCTACACAAAAATTTATTGTAATTATTCAAAAAAAAAAAAAAAAAAAAAATGCCTGAAATTACTGAAATTTTGCCATATTATATTCATTAACAATATAGTTGAATTAAGTTGATTGTTAGTATTTGATGGTTTGTTGATTTTGAATAAGGAATAATACTGATAAGACTTGGCCAAATTCTATAATTATAGAAAACGTCAAGAGTGATGTGCAATATACATAATGCCTGATTTCATTCAGTCAAAAAGCTATAGTGCGGATTCATTATACCTTTTGACCGCAAATAGTAAATGTCTAGGCATATTCAAAAAAAAGCTGATTTTCACATTTGACAGCAACATATATATGCATGAATTTTTGAAAATAATGCCAAAATTCTTCTCAAGTTATAAAACAAAAAATTGTAATTAGTATTTTTATTCTTATTATAATATAGTTTGTTTTTATTTCAATTAGGTATTTTTCTTCAGACGAGTTATTTGATCATTTATAATAAAGATTATAATAATTGTTAATACTTATATTTGATAATTGAGTTACACTATTTTTATATTTTTATTTGAGTATTTGATTTAATTTTTTTCAAGTTTTATATTTAGGAATTTTGTTTTAATTTTGTTTTATGTTTTTGTTTTGTATTTTATTTATTTTTAATTTAAATAGTTAAACTTGTATATAATATTGTTTAGAAAAAATAAAGTTAATTTTTTTTTTTTAATTTTGGCCCCAACCCTGGGTCTTTTCATGACAATAAAACTAATTTGTATAGTTTCGTAGAAAAGCTATATTTCAAGAGTTCTATTCTCCTATTTTCTAATTATGACTTCAGTCGAAAATTTTTAACCTTCAACATCGTACACACAGACTTCGCAGTGTTAATTACCCGCCTAACAGACCTTATAACTAAACGTTGAATAAATTCATCTAAATACGCGCCTTTCAGATAATTCGCGATTGTTGTTAATGAATTATTGAGCGACAAACCAGCAAAAAACAATGAATTCGTAATCGCGATGTGAGCTAATTTTCATTCTCACGTGCTTCACAAAAGCAGCGTGGAAATGAAACCGCGTAAGGCTGAGCCATCAGACGAGAAACAGAAAATAAGGCATGCGCTCTCAGCGCCGGTTTAATTTCGCCTGAAGACGAGACGGAAACTACATTATACTTCGGTGGTACGAATAAAATTTTATGGACACGCACTCTTCAGTATACCGGCGATGGCCGTTCGTATTCGAGGTGAAAGCTTATGAAATTTGGTATCGCAAATACCCGCCAAAAATTACGTAGGTAGTTAGGTACCTACCTAAGTTACATTGGTAAAATATACGTTGATATTCTTCAATTTTGATTTTTTTTTATTTTTTTATTTACAGTAAATGACTTAAAGTTTTTCTACTCGCGAGGAAATAATTTTTTTTTTTTTTTTCATTTTCGAGGATTTAACTCGAACAATATTTTTAGTAAAGTAAATTTACAATTTCATAAATACATATATAAATGTATATATTAATAAAAGAAAAAAAAATCGAATGCATAAACATGTGATTGTGAGGAAAATGTGCAATTTTTTACCTTAAATGTGTCTTTCATGTATTGTGCCAGATTCCAGTGGGAACGCAAAAAAATAACATCTGCAAACAACAAAATACGAGAATCTTAGGTAAACAAATTTAACAAATTCAATCGTTTTAGATATTATAAATTCGACTAAAATGTATATTCTGACCAACTTCTTGTTTCTTAAAAAAAAAAAAAAAAAAAATTTATTTGGAATAACGTTTTTAAATTTTTCCAGTAAAATATACTGGAATTACAATGAAACGAAAAAGCATAATGATAAATAAATAATGTTTTTCAAATAATTAAATTTTTGAAAAAAAAAACGAAACTGACTGCGTTTAGGAACATAAAACATAGAACTAAAATGTTGAAAACAAGTTTTCTAGGTTTTGTAATAGTAATTTTTTATAAAATTGATTTACAACTAACACAGCAGTCGCTGGCACAAATAGCTTTTGATATTAATATGAAGATCAATACTGGATTGAAATCAATAGGCGAGTGGAGAGTTTTTAACACATTAGGTATATAAGTAATTTAAACATTCTTAACGATTGGTTTTCCAATGTTTTAAATAGATGTAATAATGCTGTGTACTAGAATATTGTCAAATCTATGTTAAATTTACCACAAATTGCATCAGAGAAATATGTAATAAAATGAAATCTAATTGCTTCATTTAAAAATTTTACATTTTATATATATACACACATATATATGTATGTATGTAGGGTTAGTTGTAAATCAATTTTATAAAAAATTACTATTACAAAACCTAGAAAACTTGTTTTCAACATTTTAGTTTTAAGTTTTATGTTCCTAAACGCAGTCGGTTTCCTTTTTTTTTTTTTAAATTTAATTATTTCTTGATTTTTCTGCTGCAAATATTTTTTAGTGCAAATCTTTAATATCTTCCCATGTTACTCTCCTCACTTCAATCTTCCACAATTTGTCTTTACCTTCATAGTTTCTGATAATGATGAAATACCTAATACAAAAAATTCAAGTGACAGGTGCTTGGTCATGTTGCAATATTTATGTAACAGCAAATTTCATTTCCAGCCTATTGTTTTTTCTTAATTAATACCTATTTTATTATTGCTCAATAGGGAACTTTGAAATTTTTTTAAATTTTGGAATTGGTCAATGAGTAAATTTCAATCTTTTAATCAAATATTAAGAAAATTAATTAGATCTTTAAAATTGATTTTAACTATAAAATGTTAATAAAGAGAATGTAAAAAAGAGGTATATACATTTTTTTTTCAGTTATTTTCCTACCTATCTGATATTCTTTAAATTAATGATTCTTGTTAAAAGCAAAAGTTAGACCTCGCTTCAGTTTTGCTTGTATTTTTGTGTATTTATTCAGCACTTTTGCATCAATTTGGTAAGTATATACCTCCTCACACAGTCCGTCAAAATATAGACCTTGGACACAGATAAATAAAAAGCTAAATGATACCTATGATGGGATATGAAATATAATTATATATAAGTGATCAATTAACAACCATACATGAGCCAATCACAGTTCATTTTTCAGTACACCTTCCTCATTGGTCAGTTTGAGGGAATTCCAGAAACAGGGTATTTTCATTTTTCCTTATAAATATTAATTTGAAGCAGATATATCAACGGATTTTAAATGAGTCAATCACAGTTCATTTTTCAGTACACCTTCCAGATTGATTGGTTTAAGGGAATTCTGGAAACATGGTATTTTCATTTTATTCTTATAATTATTATTTTGAAGGTGATATATCAACGGACTTTAAATGAGTCAATCACAGTTTGTTTTCCAATATATGCCTTCCTGATATTATTTTTCATTATAACTATAACTGCGCAAATATCAGCGGACTTTAAATGAGCCAATCCTGCATAATACATCTACTGGTGCTAATATATTACTGGGAGAAGTGGTGACACTTGAAATATTTATATAACTTTAAAAACTTTTGGGAGACCCTATCAGCATGCGTTATTTTCTTATATGTTGAATCTTGGATTGTGATTGGTTATGTTGCTTTTTGTGTTGAAAAAATCCCCAAATTTTGAATGAAAATTGTGGGTCTGGTATGGGGAATTTTTCAATTTTTTGGCCAGTGTTGCTCACCTTGAAAATACGAATTTTTTGAGACCTCATTTTTGTACGATAAATATTGAATGCTGTAGAGTTGCACAAAATTTTGTTTGATTGTCAGGAACAGAGTCAAACACAATACCTCCTTCTGACGCAGTCGGTAAAAAACTTTAAAAAACCACCCCTTTTTCATTCTGAAAGTGATTTGTGAAAGTTCATCTGACTAATAAACAAAATTCCATGTCCATAATATTTATGAGGGCTAACCCAAAAAATCCAAGTGTAATAAACATATGACGTTTTAAATCTCATTAATTTAAGTAAATTTCAACTTAATAATTTCTTCAAATTTATAACACGGGACGTACCTATGATAAAAAATTTATTCTTTACTTGTTATATTAAGATTGAAAGAGTTTCAATGGTGATTAGAATATTAAATTCCTAAATTTTAAAATGTATTTTCAAGAAGGCTTACTGAATATTAATTTTACATTAAACGAAATCAAATACAAATTTCACACGAATTCATATTATTGAGCTGAATTATATGAAATATTTTCGAATTTTCAAGCAAACAATACGAAAAACCGTAATTTTATCATATTTCTTTCAATTTTTCAACAAAATTTATACTTTTTATAATTTTTTAGAAAAAAATATTCTTTAAACGATTTCTGTGAAGACATTTTGGACACAATAAAGTTTTTTTTGTCTCAGGTAAATGGTCAACTTACCAAAAAAACAAAATGTGAAGTTCGAATTAATCGAAAATTATGAACTTTAGTGAAATTCAACAGGTAACATTTTTCTGTTGAAAATTCTGGGAGTGAGTCCAATTTTCACGAGAAACAATAAAAATGCATATAAAAAGTTTTTTTAATGATTCGGTACCTACATTCAAAGAGTAATCAGCTCCATCTCGTGAGAAAATTCAGCTATTCGACTATAATTATATTCTGGCTAAAAACAAGGGATAACCTTCTTCATTAAAATCGGAAAATAATAACGAAAACTGGAAAGAAAAATTTGTTGCAAAAAATGTGGTCCTATACTCAAAATTTCCATAAAAGCTGTAAGTATTGAATTATCCGTGAAAATAACTATCTCATGTAAGTAGTGTTTTTTTAATTTTTGATAGATAGGTATCGAACTAAGTATAGCAATTACCAATTAAATTTATTTAATTTTCTGCAGTTGGCAACAAAAAAAATTCATCGACGTAATATCAAATCAACAATACGCCCATAAAACTGAAAAAAATTTTTTTTTAATTTTAAAACAAAAATTTGAAAAAGATTGTACTTAGTTTGAATTAATGAATTTGACCATTTCTTAGAAGAAAAATTTTCAAGAATGTTTCATGAAACGTGACACGTAAAAATTTTAATTTTCTAAATTGTCTGGATGATCGTTGGTATTTCATAATATTACAATATTTCAGAACATAATATCGCTTTGTTTTTCAATCATTGTGTCCAATCATACCTAATTAATTCAAATTTTTGTATTTTGTGCCTACGTAATAGATTTAGGTCCGAATGTAAGAACGATACTCGAGAAATTCTTACATTATATCTACAATCAATTATTATATCTATACGAGTATACATAAACATTATTGTAGTTATGACTCTTTTAATATTTAATAATTCTGAAGTTTGTCACTGTGTACGTAAGTATCGCACTTGCATTCAGGCCTTAGTGACCCTACCTTCGTTAATTTTGCCCCAATGTCGAGTTTACATGCCTTGGCTGGGACAAAGTCCGTCGCGTATTTAAAGGAGACAAAATTTAGGTGAAAATTTTTACTATTGAGAAAATTGTGCCTAATTTTGGTTTTTTCAAGCAACAAAAGTAGTTATTGATGATCGATGCCTACGAGTGCAAAAAGCAGGCGATTACAATACGAATGTGATGACTGCAGCAGGGGCCAAAAGAAAGGGGTGCAAATCACGCGAGTAGCAATTACTTGTATGTATGTATACTTTGTACGTGTGTCACACACCATGTTTTATAATACCCTACTCCGAAAGTAGACGTGTTCCTGTATCTGAAGTGTGCTAAAATAAGCCAATTTCAACATAGTGTGAAAAGTAACTCGTGTCGCCTTTTTCGAGGGAATGAAAGTTGAGATGCGCAAAAAGTAGCGCACTCAATAGGTGAAATCAAAAATGCGTACGCGTAGCCAAGACAGCGATGTGAAAAGAGGATAAATTTGCAAGTGCGTAGACGCGAGTTTTTATTTCGTATTTTGAATGGCGAAATTTGTCACTTTTCGCATAGGTAGACGTACAAGTTTGATTACTTTTCGGGTATATGATAGTTATTTTCCCCATTCAGTTAAGTTCAAAATACTGGTATCTGAAGGGAAAATTTACTTAATCCGTTTTTAATTGGTACTATCAGATTTGTTTGGCGGTCAATAGTTTTTGATTAGCTAATCAAGGATTTTCTGATGCGTGATCCAGTAATTGAAAAGTTAGAAAATATGAAATTTCTCAAAACCGATAGTTTTAAATTTCAAAATATATTTTCATTTTTTGAAATATAGTCTAAAAATTATATTTCACTTTAAGAACCGAGCGAAACTTTTGTTTTATATGTTTTAATAATTTAAGCAAATAGACCGGAAAAGAATTATAGACTTTATTCATGACGAGCTATTTCCTGCAGCGTCACTTGCGTAGTGTGTTTGCTTTCTTCCCTTATTTTATTGCCTAATCTTTTTTTGGCACTCAATATTTCAACAGTTATTGTTTCAATCGAAAATTGGATCCGTTTCCCTTCACAGAAACTCATATGAGGTCTTTACCCATACAATGAAAATGAATTATCTGTTTTGTATGAAAAATATGTGCGACAAAATAAGTTCAAGTGTTGGTCAAGTTGAGGGGTTTGTTCTCCAACATATGCACAGCATGATGCATCAGCCTCTCCTTAGAAAAAGAAACTAGGCCTCCCAACCTGTAAAAACAAAGAAGAAAAAATCAAAATAAATTGGTCTTTTTTGCTCTGTTTCACAGTAGTTATGGTCTTGCAGAGCGTCTCCAAAATGTAAAACATATTTTCCTCCAAATTGATCCAGTTACCAATGTAAAAATTGATTCTCAGTTATATTTTGTATTATTAGTGTGGTTTGAGTTGTGCAACTGAGAAAAACTCAAAAAATAGGTATCTTGAATAAAACAACTAAAAAAATTTTTCTCGGACATTCAAATTAATGATAAGGTTTCACAGAAAACATACAAAAAAAAGAGTAAAAACTACCTTTGTTAGTGTAAATTATTAATACGAAATAAAAGACAGAAATTAAATGAAAATCAATGCAATTTTATAAATATTTTAAATGTAAATTGATTGGAATAAACTAACTTTAATATTATAACACTATATGGTTTTCCATGCAAAAGTTTTTAATTAGTTGCAGCTTAGCTGATTGATGAGCACTGAGCAGTATTCTTACCACATTCGAACTAAAAAAATATGACAAAAGATATTAACATATGGAGATTTTTGATCAATGTGTAGTTCTTGCATCATACTTCATGCCTGCACATATCTGGTTTTTCCAATAATGGAGATAAAGGAGCACAGAAATCAAAAGCATCTACATTCAGTCAAAGAGGATATTTTTATTTACATTATCAAAGGTTATAATAGGTGTTTTTAAGATGGTGTTGTATGTAGTTATGTTTAAATCAGCCATACTGCAAGCTCCTCTGTGGCTCTGTCCTAATGACTTGGTCTGTCCATGCAACCTATGTTCAAATTCTTCCATTACTGGACATTTTTTTGTAATTTTTTTTTTCATTATTATTTTTTGGTTTTATTTTCACATTATATCTGTCAAGAGTGGATTAGCCAGATTGTTTATTATATAAAGAAAAAAAAAGCTTAAACTGCCAGAAGTCTTATATTTTATTCTCTCAAGTACTTTTTGCCTGTTGTCTGTTTACAGACGCAACCAGAAACTCCCAAAAAAAACATACACTTTGATTACAGGAGGTTGTACAGAAATCATGTGATGTCTATATGTGAATGCAATAGAACTACAGCAATACACATAAGTGCTTTTCCCATTTGTCGTAGGTACTCTGTTCACACTAAGAAGGGTGTGATGTCATAAACCATATCCCCACTTGTTTGGTTGAAATATATTTGTTCAATACACAAAATTATGCTTATTATTGTACAACAATACGCATCGATATATCTTCCTCTCTCCCCAACCAAACACCACCTCTACTGGTGATTCTGACATCACACACTTTTTAGTACAAATTTAGTATGAAAGTTATTAAATTTAATTTCAAATTACTTAAGAAAAAAATGACAAGAATAAAAATTGATAGTGGTTCAATTTTTTGGCGACTCACCAAAAATCAACTTGTAACCCACCCATGGGTCACCACCCACCATTTGGAAACTACCACCAAATATATGTTGTACTCCAAGACATATAACTAAAAAGATGTCCAACTCTCTATAAGCACTGTGGTACAAAAGTGTGATAAAGACTTTGATTAGATCAGAAAAGTTCCATAAAGATCAATGTATTTTTTAATGTCAAGACATGGTGAAAAAGTAGGCAACCCTAGAGTACCTTCTGCATATTTTCGACATTTTGCTTGAATTCATCAATTTATAATACATCTGATAAGGACATCACCTAAATTCACAAGGATAGCATACATAAACACAATACAAAGTACGTCAAAAAATACACTCTGGTTGCCTATTTGGCACCAACATGTCTAACCAGAAATCTCTCTTTTTACTGGTCCAGTACTATATAGTCAAAGGACAAAGATCTTCGACCATCATCATCATCAATGGAAAGTCAACTTGGTTTAACATTCTGCGCAGCCACAGCTACGCAAATTTTGTAGTGAAAACAGACATCTTTACAGCAATACATACACATTACACACTATCAAGCTACACATGCGCTGTAAACAATGTTGAGAAATCATTTATGATGATGATGATGGTTAAGATGTTTGTCATATTTTTCATTACCTGTTGGAGATCTCTTTAGCTACCTGTATGGCTCTGGTTGTACTTATACTTCACTGTTTTCTCTCTCCTAGACCGTACTCCCGAAACAAAACCCTCTAAAAAATATATAATAATAATAAGAACCAACTGAATAAAAAAAAAGCGCAAGATAAGTAAAAGTGAAAAAAAACCAAAAAAAAGTTCGCATAATAATAAGCTTTTAATAGCATACAGGGAGCGAAAAAGTTGCGACTTAATTTCATTAATAGCACGTTGTTCTCATTTTCGCTTCGGTAATCTCTTTAATGAGGGAGTGATGGGTAGGGAGGGTGAGTGGTGAGGTAGGAATGATGTGAAATACAATATTCGTAGGTGCGGAACAGTGCTCAAATTTAAGACGAATCCTTTTAACTGGAACATGTTGAATGCGTCAACGAGATGCTAATTGTTTCTTCTTTAACGTATTACGAATCATTACGTGTCAACGGCAGCAGCGAAAAAGGAAGTAACTGAGGCAACGGGTCGAAGGGAGTTGGGCAGAGTTGGGACAAACTCAACAGAAACTGTAATAAGCGAACTTCGGGGTCGTGAAAATGAAATTCGACGACAATTTCGTCAAAAACGAAGACGAAAAAAAGTTTTCAATTTCTTTAGTAAAAAAATAAAATCGCAAGGAGACGAAAGGGTAATGGAAATACAATTTTTGGACTTTTTAAACCACAAAAAGCAGAACTTTTGCAGAGGAACTAACCAATAGGTTTTGAGCGGCACCATTATATCGGATGAAGATTATATCAAGAACTATTTACACGAAGGGAGAGGAGGATGATTATAAAAATTTCATACTGAATTTTCAGATAGTTTTCCATAAAAATATATTTAAAATCGACATCGTGAAAGAATTTGGGCTGGAACCATGACCAGTTTTTGATTCAAGTCGAAGTATCAAAAAGTAGAATTCATCAATTATTTACCTATTATCTATTATATGTAATGACAGTTTTTTTTTTTTTTTTTTTTATAACAGTATCAAACCACTCCTACCTAATGAATCTGGCCAAAATTTTGGAAATTAAAAAAGATACCTATTCATTAGAGTCTTTTGTGGAATTTTGTTTTGAAAGCTCAACTCTGAATGCGGTAATTAAGCTAAAAGTTTCAATTACATTTTTATTATATAAAATGATAGAAGTTTTGTTTATGCTTCATAAAGTTTCTTTTTCAGGGCTTTTGGGGAAATTAGGTTTTCAAAATCTATTCAACAAAGTGATAGAGATTTTTAAGTTTTGAGTCAAACTAAAGAGTCACATACAAAAGAACCGTGGTTTCACAAATTTAAAAATTTTCGTTTCTGTTCTGAAAAGTTTTGTTTTTAGGGTCTTTCGGAAAGTTTGGTTTTGAAAACTCCACCCTAAAATCTTTAATTATGCTCAAAAATGTTGATGCCACCATATATCTAAGAATCCAGTTTTCATTTTGAAAAGTTTTGTTTCGAAGCATTTTGTTTTCAATTGGTCTTTTGGTAATTTTGGTTTAGAAACCTTCACTCTGAAAGCTGTAATAAGACAAAAGGTTTAATGGCATCATGTATGAAAAAATTCAGATTTCACTTTGAAATGTTTAAATATTACTTTTAAGGTTTCATTTTTGTTTATAAAGGTTCATTTTCGCGGTTTTTTCGGAATTGTGATTTTGAATGCTCCACCCTGAAAGCCGTAATTAAAGTTAAAAGTTTCGATGACATCACATGTGATAAAATCAAGGTAGTATCTTAGATATCACATCCAAAATTTAATTAATTTTTTGAAAAGTTGTGTTTTCAGGATCTTTAGGGAACTTTGGTTTTTAAGCTCTATAGGCATCCACGAAAGGCCAAGTGAAGATAGATGAATTCATTTTGCATACTTAATTATACTTACTGACATAAGGACCAAATTTTCAGCCATGAATAAAGTTATTTCTAGGTCATTAACGGCACCAGGACCACCAGGACCAAAGTTCCATATTGTAAGAAAAAAAAAAGAAGAGCACATTGTTCCATATGAGTGTATAGAGTCTGCAGCCTAAAAACCGTAAAACTATACAGGACTTCATAATCAACATTACCCAAACAAAAAATAAGTGCAAAACATCTATACATCAAAAAGTACTTTGATAGTTACGAATATAATATTATACTCAGCGTTATTCCAGGAACCTAACTGGAAATTTAGCTTATGTACAATTCTCTTAATATATATTAATAAAACTGATGTAAGTATATTTGTTCGCCCATAACTTTAGATCCGCTAAGTTGATGGAAAAGAAATTTTCAGTATTTATTTTTAATATTCCGAGGCATGTTTAACGCTATCCTCGAAATCTCTGACTCCTTTAGAGAAAAAGTTGTCCATTTTCACCAAAATTCATTATTTATGATAAAGCACCATATATTATCATAGAGCCTGCTCTTTGAAATACATATGTATAAGAAAGTGAAGAATAGGGTATGGAACAAAATTTAGGAAAATAAGGTGTCTTATCAAACATGAAGATAAAATTTCAACATAGCATACTGAATGAAAGTGACAATATGGTCTGGGAGATATAATTATTACATTTTCTGGAATTTAGTTCCTATAATTAAATAAATTACTATAATGAGAAAATTATCGACTAAAAATTTTTCAGTTTGGTAAAATGGATTCGGAAATAACGAATTTTAAAACTTCAAGATTATTAAATATGGCACCACAAAAGTATTTACAAACTTCCTTTCAACAACGTCATCAGCCTCCCATCTCCATATTATCACATACTATGCTGAACTATTATGAAAAAAATTATCACAACATAGTAACAAATTCAAAACTGAAATCGAGAAAATTAATTTCTTTATTTCGGTCATCAGAATAAAATTATTTTCATAGATGAGGGAAAAAAATAGAAACATGAACTTTGTTGCTCATCATCACAATATATTGGATCTGTGAAATGAAGAGAAAACAATAACTGATTATGGTTTTAAGAAATTTTGGCTATGGAAACTTGTTTGAAAAATCCACACAACTACAGCAACGGATTTTTTTTCACAATAGTGAATAATAAAACAAAGCATGGAAACTGGAAAACTATGCGAGACTTCATTATAATTATTTATCAAACTGGTAATAATTTGAGAGTTTCTGCATCCCTGACTGCAATTTTATAAATATGCATACATTATATAGGCATGATTTTAAATTATCTACTTTGGTTATCACCAAGTATTATAGAACAAGGAAACCATAAATGAAGTTAGAAATAGAATTTATAAAATTCATGTACTGTTACTAAAAATCAATACCAAATGTTTCATCTGGATACTGGATGAAAATACTAGGATTGTGGAGATTCTCATAATCTTCAAAGAATTTGTTCCAAACAATTAGTCAAATATGTATAGTATGAAAACTAAGATCTTCTATAATCTTCTCAATCTGGTGAAATGGATCTGGAAATTACAAATTATAAAAAAGAAACCTTTTCTCAAATACGGGTCTGTAAAATCTTTCACTATGTTTTTCATTTCTGAGGCCTAAAAACACTTTTATCCAAAATCCAATTTGTAGTAGTTTTGTTCTACTATGATTATGTGGTGTGTGAAAGTCTAAATAAAAGCGCACACACAGTGGAAGCCCTGTTCCAAGTAACAGATCAGGAAATGCAAATTTTTGTGACATAAGCTGTATTTCACTGTAAAATGGAATTTCCAAAAAAGGGGAACTGGGCGCTCATAACATACTCCACACACACTCCACTTCAATAAGGTTTTAAGAAATTTAGAACATTCTAATATTATCAGTATAATAGAGATTCAACATGAATAACTTTGGTGCGCGGAACATGCTTAGATAGGAAAACAAAGAATAAATAAGAAAACATTTTAGAATTTAGAAAGGAAAAAACAAACGATGTACATTTCACCGGAGTTTAGACGGAGGTGCTGACTTAAATTTGTTGAAATAGCAATCGCAGCTTTAACCACATCCTGAAGGCTAGCTTCATGAATTTGAATCCAAAATGAAAAATAAATTCATTTTTAAGTGAGTGTGTAGCCACTCACAAAAAGACAAACATGCTGACAGTTTGATGTAAAAATCAAAAGTGAAAAACGAAGCGGACAAAAGTCAGCAGTTTAACAGTAAAAAGAATGGTGGTCAGCTCTGCGATTGCTAGCCAACAGTGAGTAGCTCCGTCTAAATTAAACATAAGAAAACGAGAAAGAAAGGAAAGGAAAATAACAGAAAATAGGAAATAATGCCCGTACGCTACAATTATAATTTGTAATGGTGAAGAACATAGTTTAGAAATGAATTTTGTCCAATCTGGATGAATAATGTAAAAGCACAAATGCATTTTCAATGTATTTTCAGATTTTTTCAGATTTTCTTATATTTTTTTAATGTTGTTGGGTAATACTTTATTTGTTTCATATATGGCATTATGTACCAATTAGATAAATATAATGTTCAAGGGCATCCAAGGACAACCTCCGATGATTCAAGAATTGCAGGTTCTTGATCACATCAAAATTTGAAAATTCGCATATTTCCCGCTACATTTCATCATATGGGCCAGATTTTGAAGACTGAAAATTTGGTCACTTTACATATCAGTATAATTAAGTACTATATGAAATTAATTTATCTACTTTTACTTGCCATTTTGTGGCAGCGGGAACTTAAAGATCCACCCTGAAAGCTGTAAGGTGCAAGGTTCAAAATACAAGGTTTTGATGGGTTAAAGTTTGACTTGAAAAATTTTTGTTGATTTTTTGAAAAGTTTCATTTTCAGAATAATTTTTGAAAAGTTATCCTTGAAAGAACCACGAAGTCCCATGTTAACTGCTTGTACTGTATAATTATCTTCGTTTATAAGTGAATACTTATCTATAAAAAAATTATAAATCTAAGTGAAAAGAACAGAAAGGTCTACTACGTTTAGACGAACAGTATATTATTTTTATTTGTTTTATCGTAGGTATTTTACCATTCCATTCTATTAGTGTTGTTTAAAATGTTTATTTAGGAAGTTCCACCATGACTGCTTGCTATGAGTCAAATGGTACTACCTGGTTCATTTATCCATGTTCGAATCCTTATTTTTACAAAAAAAAAAATTTAATTCTATTTTTTCGGTATTTTTTTTTTTTTACATTATATCTTGAAAAGTGGATAAACCAAATTCAATATTACATTAAAAAAAAAAAAAAAAAAAAAAAAAAAGTGCCTAAACAAGCAGAAATCTTGTTTCTCTCATCCCATATGCTTTTTCTCGGTCTCTTTACATTGACAGATGCAAACAAAAACACTTGTAAAGACAACCTTGTAGTGTTAGGGTCTGTTACATTGTCCTTTTTAAGTTGTATGCGCTTCTTTTTGCTGTATAATTACTGTGTGACCTAAGAAAGTTTACTTTTATTTATTTATTTTGTAGGCACAGTCTATCTGTGTCCTGATAGTGTATGTTTGCAAACTCGCACACTATAACCATTTTGTACTAGTATACTATATATCTACATTTATATAATGAAATACCAAATTATTACCTAGTTTCTAATCAAGAAAATTCATAATTTCAGAAGATGGCAATTTGTATGAAATGGATTTGTTCTAAATCAATGATGGTAGGGCGTAGGAAGATGCACGCATACCAAAAGTTACCCTCCTCAAAAACCACACCTCATGAATAAGAGAAGAAATCGTATAAAATAGCAAAATACATTATTATTATTGTGGTATGCGATTCTGGGTGGTAGAATCCACTCAATACACACCAACACATAGCTCCGACTTCACTACGATAAATAAGGGCATTCACCTGTAATGAAGTGAATGTAGAATTACCTGGTTTAGACATGCTCAGCCAGCCATCGTCCATTTTACCACTTTAAACCACGCATACTTTTATGAAAAAACCAAATTTAGTCGAGTGGGATTGCCAAGTGGGATTCATTAGCAGGAAATTGACCCAAAAAGGTCACTGAGTGGGGAATCCGAGTACGGCCAAATGCCTGAGAGTTTGAAAATCAAGCCATATTAAAAACCATCGAGTGTATTAATAAAAAGATTTACAGACGAAAAAATATTAGTACCGAGTTGTACGATGGTCAAACACTGGTTGACAGAGCAGCAAAAAGTTTACAATGCGTTAGAGAGTGTTTTTAGCTCAGTCAAGAAAAAACTCAGCGCTTCGCGCCTCGGGAGGGGGCTCCGCCCCCTCCACCCCCCGGGATGTTATTACTTTAAGCCTGACGGCTAAAATGTAAAATACCTGACCCTTCAGGTTTTAGCCCCCTCTCTCTCTTCCTCTTTCGATATACAATCAGTGTCTTTATTATAATGTGTGGTCTTATATACGCGCTACTTTTGGGTCGCTCTTTCCTGTCGTTTTTTGGCTGGGGACCCATCGCTAAAACCTGAAGGGTCAGGTTAAAAGAGAGAGAGGGAAGCCAGAACAAGTTTTAAAATATAATAATAAAATAAATATATTAGAAACATTCCGTACCAGCCACCAAATGGGGGCTACAAGTGTGAGAAGTAAAGGGTAGGTGAATTAGGATCGAAGAAAAAGATTGAAAGAGGGAGAAAATTTGTATCAGGTACAGACTGAAGTTAGGTGACTAGCCTAACTTTCAGCCATTCACGGCGTTTTATTTTTAATTTTGGGATTTTTTTTTTTTCAAAAAAAGATTTTAAAATTTGATTATTGTCTGAGGACAAGCCGTATTTGTCATTATTATCTATCTATAAGTTTCTTTTTTTTGTCGCAGCATCAAACTTCTCCCACTTGACAGATTTTCACAAAATATTGGTAGTATGTGGATGCCTATCCTTATATAAATGGTTTCTGCCAAGTTTTGTTTTTATAAAGTTCATATGAGAGCTCTTATTAAGTTCGAAATTTTCACTTCAGAACCTGTTCTTTCCAAAGTTAGTTTCAAATTTTACTTACTCAATTGTTTTTGTGTTAGAGTCAATTCCAATCAACTTAGGGAAAACTCGAACAACTAAGAAATTTAATAAGGTTCGGAAGTTTTTATCAAGAGTTTTTTTCACTTCATAGTTTTGATATCAGTTTTTAGAAATGAAAACTCAAAGGTTTAAAAGTTCAAGTATCGCTCTTTACCAAATCAAATAGTCTGTTTGAAGATAAAATATAAAGCAGCTACAATTTTTTGCCGCATCAATCACATTCGGCATACACTACTTGGCAACTCCCAATCAGTAGTGATGGTTGTACTTGCACACTCGCTGATCAATTGTGTAGCTAGTTCCCACAAATGTGAGAACAATCGCTTTTTTGTTCACAGGCTAGTGGATCAACATCCACCATCAGTATTCTAAATGTAATACCGAGCTTGACTCACTCACAACGAGGCCGTTGTTGTATTTCCACATCTATACACCATACAGCATTCTATATACAACTATCAGAATAGTTTTCTACACTCATCTAATCCTAAATTGAATCAGGTTTTTTTTCTATCGCAGAATTCCACCTCTCTCGCTTGAAAACGGATTTATGAATAATTTATGCCCCACATAGGTGCCTAGCTCTCTATGGTTTCCGAGAACTTTCATTTCAAAAGCTCCATTCTTAAAACTGTAATTAAGTTTAAAATTTTTCACTAATAGTTTTAATTCTGAGCCTGGGTTCTCAGTTCTCCTTTAGGGTTGTATTGTCAGTTCTGAGAAGTGAAAACATCGAAAACTGAGAGCAGTAATAAAGCTCAAAAGTTTTCACGGTTTGTTTTGGTTCTGGTACTATTTTTTTAATAGTTAGTTTCGAGTTTTACTTTAGGGTTATACTGTCAATTCGAAGAAGTCAAAACTCAAACTGGGAGCTGTAATTAAGTTGAAAAGTTTTAACTAAAAGTTGTAATTCTGGACCAGTTCTGTTGAATGTTAGAATCTTACACCTGTCCGAAGATGGGATAATGCAGTCTGTACGGCAGAATTTTACCATATTAAATTTAAATAAGCTGTTTTATTTTTACAAAACGGTAGGTGTATAAAGGAGAAAGGGGTGAAAGAAATGAGACAAATGAAGAAGAATGATTCAAAATTAACAAAACGGTGCGATACCTACTGTGTGAAAATGAAATGCGCCGATGACGTTTATAGGGTAAAAAAGTTTTTAATTTTTTAAGACAGGGAAAACTACCCACTTGCGAATGATACCAAATACATATAATAATTTATACTAAAAAAATAAAAAATAAAAAGATTAAAAAAATGGTGTTACCTCGTTGCTGACAATTAATTATCGACTGCCCTTCGGACAACGTATAAAAGCTTCGTTCCAATTACAACTGCCCACCATTTGTTATCCAGTGTCACGAATTATAAACTCACTCCCCTGAAGCTGATAATTTATCCGCGACCAGCCCTTAAATTTCACCCCAAAGCTTAATTCGTCTCCACGTTTTATTATAACTGACCATCACCCGACCAACATCGTCGTATTTTTGTGCAAATTCACTCTCGCAAAAATTATTAATTTTTAAATATCGCGTCCTTCTGATATCAACGGGATCAAATTGTCCCATTTTTAATAGCCTTCTATTTTTATTTATTTTTCCAGTGATCATTTCAGTCAGCATCGTCGTCGTTTCTCGTTCGTGATATAATCGAAACCGAATGAGAGCGTGGAACGAGATTCTAGTGCTCAGCTTCATTTTTTTACCAGCAGGTAATCGAAGTAAAACTTCGATTTTTATTTATTTATTTTTGTTGAAATAAGGGGTAGTAATATAATATCGAATTTTATTTTTCACTAAAATTTTACCGACGATGTAATTATTCAGTTTACGTTAAAAACGAGTTTTTAAAAGATAAGCTTTTATTTATTTTTTTTTTTGGCTTTAGCTCTATGCGAAATCGTCGCGGAAGGTTGGCTGCAGTATTGGTATATTTTAAAATCGCAGTAGTGAGTAGAATAAAAGCTTATAAAAACGGACGTTTTCTTGCCTATCAACTACATGTATATGTATCAATACTTAGGTGGAGTAGGAAATTTCGCACCAATGTAAAAAAGTAAAATTCTGCGCATGCCCAGCTCGGACGTATACCTTGTATTAGTGAATCACTGTCTTAGCTGGGCGTGCGCACAACGTCTTATTCAACATTATGAAATTTCTGCATTTCCTGAATTTCTCAAATTTGCGAAAAACTGATTGTCAAGTTGCCATTTCAATTGAACACAACATTTAAATTTTGAAACAAGCCTATCTTATGTCACTCAATGATTTTTCAATCTCTATTTAAGCTGGAGATCTGAGGTCGGTTTTGCTGGAAAGAAGATTAAAATCATAAAATTTTCGTATAAATTTTCCGTTACCTTTAGCTGTTTAAAAATAAACAACCAGAAAAAACGCAAATTAATGAAAAACTGGCCAGTATACGACTTCATTTTAAGAGTGGAAATATGGATGAATTTTAAATTAGAAAAAAAAAGCCACGTTGACTTATAGTATGTAAGAATACAGAAGTGTCAAAAAACGAAAGAAAAAAAGAGGCACATTTAAGAAGAAGAAAACATATGGTGGTCGAGAGGTAACGCTGCTAGCCAAAAATAGGTGGCTGCGTCGTATAAAGTTTTATGAGTGCAAAAAAAATGAAAATAAATAAATAAAGACAAAAAAGAAAATAATATGAATTAAGGGGAAAGTTAATGGAAATATGCCCCACACGCTACATTTGTCACCTCATGTCTCATTTTTGTTATCATCCCCTTCTCACAATTAACAATGATAAGTTAGACTGGAACCAATTTTTGGCCTCATGCTGAAAGTCAGTCCATTTATGGCCATCATGCAAAATTGTTACTAATACTGTCAAATATATTTCTCGAAGTTTTTCTATTAAAATGCGAAGTAAGGTAAAGGCTCCATTTTATATGGGATATCTTGCCCACCTTACAATCTCACAAGCATTTGGTGCTACTCGCGATTTAGTGTTATTGAAGAATATTCGAAATAGTCTGAAGGGATTCATGAGGTCGATACCATTTTGTTGTCCAAGTTCATCAAACACCTTCAGTATATTCATCATATAATCATTACCTAGTGTTTTATTTAAACCAGTAAATTATACCCTCATTCTATAATATCTTGGAGGAGATTGATTGTTGGGTAATCTAAACAAAAATAGTTATTAAGTTGTTTGATATCACCAATGTACGTAAGCTGTTGCTCTTGATTACCTCCTTTTTTTTTCATTTTATATTTTCTCATCTTATCGCTGATTTGGTGCTATATTTCATCACTAAATAACCAGTGATCATACTTTGGGCTGTGTTTATTTGTTCCCCCACTTGTGATACTTTCCAACGTCACTATGTATAGTTAAACCAATTTTTTGTAATTTTTCATCAAAAACAAAGAGAAATTTTTTAAAACAAAACTTACACATTGGCAACAAAGTCTCTTTAAACATTCATTTGTCTTCTAGCGAAGAATTGTAAATACTGTATCACTTTTTGATTACTTTTTATTTCCATCACAAATAAAATTATTTCCAACAAAGTTCTACCTCCATCTTCATAAATAAGAATACTTGGTTTTTATTGACCTTCACAAGTTTTCAAACAATCACTTACCTGAATTGATTCATAAGATAAGTAATGAGAAACCATACACATGATATCTGAGGATGAAAACATCGAAAAAATAAATGTTTTACTGATGAGAAATATGATGATGAAATTAGAATATTGTCAAAACAACAATGTTGAAATAAAAACAATCCAAAATTTTAAATATCAAATTAATAACATTCCCAGTGAGAAATTCTAAAGTTCACTGTGAACTGGAAGGGAAGGACCCAGGGTTTGTTTTTGCCAAACTTGTGTGATTTTGCATTTTTAAAAGAATTGAAAAAACCAAAAATTAACCATGTCCATTTCCTTGTTATTTCCCCATTTTCTCAAAACTTTCACCCCCTGAATTTTCCAACCATAAATGACCTCTTAGCCTGATATGATATCAATTAAAACAATTGAAAACAGGAAACAAAACACTGGTTTATTCGTAGAATGAATTGACATACCAACTCTTCAAAAGACAATCAGACCCATATTTCCAAAACTGAACAAAATAATACGAAACGGGCAAATTTAAACAAGGTAAAAAACACATTAAGGTGAAATTAAATGGCAAAATTTCATCAAGATGAGAATTTTACAAGTTCAAAATTACAAAGTTTTAATACGTGAAAAATATAAGAATTTGTAGGACTTGCATAAACGAAGGTAGGAAACGGAGTGATATTTCTTTGTCCCCGAAAGTTGGAGCAAGTCCTAAATTTATAGAAGAGGGAGAAATCATTTTATCAAGTTCCATTTTTGTTGATAATCAAACAAAAGAATTAGGTTGCAAACAAAAATGGAAAAAGATAAGGGGAAAAAACCTCAGATAAAGTCTTCATTCTTCCAACGAAGAATGGTAAGAATTTAACTATGTTAAAAATTCCAAAGATACCTCAAGTGGTCGTTATAAAGTGAACACCACGTATATAATCCAGTAAAATTAGCGCTAAATAGAATGACACTGAAATATAATGACGGCGCATTTTCGAATTAATTATAAAATGTGTATCTCTTTGAAAATATGGCTCAAATGTATGACAATTTTTAGTTTTTTCAAGTTTCTCCGATAACTAAGCGACATACGATAAACATACTTCTTTGTAAAAATAGTAGACGTAAAATTTAAGACAAAAAAGTTTCAATTCATTTTCATCTTATAACTTTCAGAGACACTGAGATACGGGGTGGTAAAAAAAAATTTTATTTTTCAAATCACAATAATTTACCTTGTTTTCTGAATGGAAAGTTGAAAATTTATATTGATAGAAAGATGGCCAAACAAATCAGCACACTGATATTTTTTATCATTATGAGGGTCATACATCATATTTCAGATCTGTATATACATGGAGTCCCAAATAATGGAAATAATAAATTAGAAAAATGAAAGGAACATTGCAATTATTTTTTTCATTATTTTTCTAAATGTTTATTTCCATTATTTGTGACACCATGTACATACATGTTTGAAATATGATGTATACCCCTCATAATAATAAAAAATATCATTAGGCCAATTTCTTCGGCCATCATTATGTCTATAACAATTTGGAGCTTCCCAAGCAGAAAATAATGCAGATTATTATGACTTTTTTTAATTGGATTGCTGTCTGTCACGGGGATTTCATGAAAATGTAAGCCTAATTAGGGTGGAAAACCTCATTTGGCTGACCAGAGACCAACTGTGACTCATGTAGGAAGGATGATGCGTTCCAGTTGTGTGGGTGAACGTGTTCATCTTATCGCCTCATCCCATTGCTTGTCACAAGAATTACTTCTCTATCGAATTGCTTCAGTTCCGACTTTCCATCTTGACATACATTTACCGCTGAGTTTACTCAACTAAAAATAATAACACACCTACGTAGGTAAGTACATCGAAATATATATCACGTTCGAAAAGGAAATCAACCCGGTAGTCGATTTAAAAGAAACGTCCAACCTCATTATTTGTCCAAAAAATGAACATGAAAATTTTAACTGAGGTAGTAAAAACAAAGAATGAGAAAAAAGGAAAAAATAAATAAAAACAACCTTTTGCAAAAGAGGTTTCGTTTCGGCTTACTATAGCAGACACGCAATGGGGAAATATCTCCGATACGAAAAACGTACACCCAAACGCATTATTTGATTAATTCTGTCATCGGTCAGATAAATTAACCAGACTTTATACCGAAAAAAGTTTCGGGAGCCGTGACGTAATGAAAACGGATTACGCCGGTCAAGTTAATTGATTAATGCGAAGAAAAATCAACGAATATACCACAGCCTTTTTTGGAGCTAAAGGCCGACCATTAAATTATAACGTATATGGTGCAAAACTGGAGCAAAATAAAAGAAAGAAGGAAGGGGAAAAAAATAAATAAAAATAAATAAGAATGAAATTTTCTTACTCAGGTACTTACACATATACCTGTCTACCTATACCTACCTACGTATGAGATAGAAGCAGTGTTTTGTAAAATATATGAGAGACGGTGAACGTGTGGTTTTAGGATAATAATTCATTCTATCGACATGCTTCGTCTAACCATTCATATAGGTACTTGAAACTTCTCAAATTAATGAACGAGCATATATAAGAGACTATATACGTGCGAAGTCTTCCCTATAGAGTACTCATAATTTATGATCGACGATCGAGACTATGAGGAGAAAAATTACTCCTCATTCGGCGGAATGAGGATTTTTTTTTTTTTTTGAGGGGGGGATCGGAGGTTGGAATGCCTTAATACAGTGTAAGTTGACTACGTTTCTAAAAATTTCAATATAAATTTTTCAATTTTTTATAGAAAATGTTTCTCAATACTCACCAACGCAGCCATTTGAAAGTATTAGTTACAGCTATGGATCCGTGGTCAGATATTTTACAAAAAGAAAAAAAATACAGTCTGGAAATTTTGACTGAATTAAAAAGCAGACTACGCACAGCCTAAATGTTAAGAATTCAGATGTAGGCTACATCCAAATCATACTCGCATTTCCACTTCAAGGTTTTCTAAATTGTTCTACTAAAGCTGCTGATTTTTCCTGCACGCTTTCTTGAATAACCGGTTTCAAACCCTCCTTCTTCACGCTCATCTTCATTTTTTTTGATGCACGCCAGAGAAATGATGGTTAGAAAAATGTGTATAAACAATCTTCTGCTTTTCCCAAAAAAATAAATTTCTAAATTCTTCAGTACAGTTACAGCAATGGTTAAACATTGAGAGTGGTAGAAGAAATATTTGACTTTTGCAATTAAGGAAAATTATTCCGTAAAGTCGATTTTGGTAGAATGTGTTCTTTAATGTGTTAGGAAAATGAAATAAGAAATTTTACTTAAAAAAAGTTTTTTACCAACAAAGTAAGGGCTATATTAGGTGTACTTAGGTGTTAGACCTACAGAAGTTTTTTAAAATAAATATTTATACTCCTTAAATTTGTGGGATCATTCAACTTGCACAAACCCAGTGGGCAATCAACCCTTTTAGGAACTACATGAAGGTCCGATTACTATGGTAATAAAATCTTGTGAGAATATGGCGCTCCTCTTCTGTATAAATCACATCAAATGTTATTGAAAAAATTTTTAACTGACGCCGACTTTAATAATTCCAGTATATCATGCTGGAGAAATTTTGAAATGGTTATTTTCATCTTTATAGACATTTTTATTATCTTTTTTTAAGAAGTTCAACTTTTTGATAATAGTACATTTATTGTCAAATTAATAAGGAAAGTAGACAGTATCCTAATAATCAGTGTAAAGTTTGCACCAGCGGTAGTCAAGTGCTACAAACTTGTGAAAAAAAATTGCATTTCCACACTCGTTAGACACTATATTTTTTGACTGGTGCGGGGAATGCTGAATTTGAAGAAAAACAACTCTGGTGCAAGTTATAAAATGTTCGTTTTCTTCAGCAAAAAAATAAATAAATAAGTGAGTACCTACTACGAAAAAGTTAAAATATTAAAAGTAATTCCTATTTGATGAAATTTTATGTAAAAATTATGTTTAAAATGAAGTATCAAGAAAATAACGAAGTGTATTGTGAAATTTTAATACACATAGTAAGTTATTCGATATTTGCTTGACAAATTAAATAGAAGCAAGCCTGCTTTTGACCAGCTTCTCTGTATATATATATATATATTGTGGTAGGTATCTCAACGGGGTGGTTCATTCAAAAGAAATTCGGTTCCATGAGCAAGATCATTCTTTACATTTAACTTCAAATTTTGACAAAAAACATTAAATAGCAAAAATAAAAATTTTTGGAGTATTCGGATAGGCCGAATGTCCTAAACTCGAGTGAGAACCCCCACAATTAAACCTACTAATTATCATCCTCGAAATCAATTTTCAAATTATATGTATACTACCTTATTCTTATAGATACTATCACCCCATATCAATGCTCACTCATCTTACCTCATGACTCAAGCCATAATATTAATATTTTTAATAAATTTCAAAAACAAACTTTACAATACAAAAAACCATTAATTTAATACCAAAAATATCGGATAAAACAACGTTTACCACAATCTTGTAAAATTAACGGACCAAAAACACAAAAATATTTGTTATTATCTTTACCGCAACTGACTTCCTATATATCTGCTGAATGGTGCTCAAAGAAATCCGAAATTCATCAAGATGGAACTTCTTTTAAAGGAACCGACAGGTTTCAGCAACACTCAAATTGTATGACCTAACTTTTGATTTTTTTTAAACTAAAATTTGGATAATTAGATATACTGATCAATCACTCTTTGGTTACAGCAACGATAATTTTTTGTGAATATTTCGATTTTCAGTTTTGATCTAAGAATTATTCAAAAGCATTTGAAACTATGCCTTTTTACAACAAAATATAATTTAGTAGAAAATTTTTATATAATAAAAATTCTCCATAATTAAACATGATGGAAATTTTTAGGTTTCCAAATTTGATAAAATTTTTTACCGAAGAATAATCTTTCCGATTTTACTAAGAAAAGTTTTCAATAATTATTAATTGTTAGTTAAATCACCTAATGAGCACCAAAATATTTGTAAATTTCATTGAGGACTACTAAACACCTTTATTTTTGTTGTATAAAACAAAAACCAACTAATAGACTGTGGTCTTGGCGACTTCTATACTGCTACCTGATAGAATACTTTATAACAACACTGTTAAAGTTATGGTATCTAAACTCATCTTTCAATTTCAATATACCTATATAGATTTTCTTCGAAAACCTAGATGAAGATCTGCAAAAAATGTATGAAAATGAGCAGAGGCGAAGTTGGAAATTTTTATAGAAGGAGGGGATCTTTTTTTTAAGACTGAATTTCAAATTTCTTTTTTTTTTAAATATGTTTTTTAATGGTTTTTTGTTTCATTTGCTCCCATTATTTGTATTAAGAGCAGTTTCTCTTTGAAACAAAAAGTTTTTTAAAGAAAACTCAAAAATTATTTCATCGATTAAAAAAAATTAAATAGAATCTAAAGGGATCACAATCTATCATTTAAAAAGAATTACATCAAAACTGATGTCCAGGGAAAAAGTCATGCTATAATAAATATTTGAAAAAAATATCCCTAAGATCGAACTAATAACCTCCTTTTTTTATGAAGTCTGTTAAAAAAAGCACAACTAATCATATTAAATCTCCAATACCTCAAGAACAAATGAAATTAATTAAAGACAAAATAAACAAAAATTACTGTCATTACCAACCAAACCTATCTATATACTAAATTTTTCCCCTAAAAAAAGAAAACTAAACCATTTATAACTTCATTAGAAAATGACAAGAAGGACAATGCGACCATAATTAAGATCAAATTTCATAGGATCCATTTTCAATCTACAAGCTATCTTCACACAAGGTTTCAACCGTATCGGGTAAAAAATTACAGCAATTATCGTGTTCACGAAAACTTACATAAATATATAGGTACCATATGCTTGTGCTGGTCTGGTAACACTGTTCAATTCGTTATTTCAGCGGGATAACGAAATAGTTGGCATTTTTTAACAATTTATTTTAGTTTTGGCTGAAAAAATGATGCGTATACGTTTATTATATTGATACAATTCATATGTCAATTATTTGATAGGTATATCATCGGCAGTATTTTGATCTTACAAAAAAATAGCATTACATTACATAGTTATTTTCGGCGTAGAGAATCTTTTTCTTACATAATTATTTTGGTGCGGTCATATGTGGTTTGTTTTGAAAAATAAAAATTAAATAACATGTTATTAGAAGAAAAGCCCAATTTTGCACTCAATTTGTTCAACTAAAAACTTCCAAACATTTTTTTTTCTGATTTCGTTTTCCAAACCCGAAAAATAGGTACGTTTTCTACCAAAATCGACATAAGGAATACTTTTGCTAAACGAGGCACGTTTTTGGTGTAATATTCTTTCAAAGGAGTCAAAAATAATTCTTCAACCGAATTGATTACTTGAAAATTTTATTCACATTATTTCCCTATAAAAAGCAAAACTTTGAATAGCGTTTTCTCGAAACATCTTCGCCTCAAAGTTACGGTTTTTACCCAGTTTTCTTGAAAACGGGGTAGTATAATTTGATCTCACAAAAGGATTAGGGGTGAGGATGATAAAAATTATCCGTTTCCTGAGAAAAGAAAACGATTGATACCGTTTTCCAATTTTAACATAATTTTTTTTATGTATATATGCACCTATATATATATGTGTGTGTGAAGGCCTACGTAGGCGTGTATAAATATATGTAAGTATGTATGTATCGCATTTTCACGCCATATAGTTCTCATATAGAAGCAGCAAGCAGATCTGAAAGAAGTTTGGTGCTCATCCGCGACATAACTCCTACAAGTTACGATCATAATTCTTCTCTACCATACACCAAGCACTAAGATGTTTGCATATCCAAAATTACTGGAAAACATTTGGTATTCATGGTTTTGAGAAAATTACCAAAAAAACAGAACTAAACTTTTCACAAAAGGTATTCCTTATGGGACCATGTCTGATAGAAGTTTGGTGCCTATTGATTCATCAGTTTTGGAGAAAACCAGAAAATAATAAATTCCTGAAAAATTTGTTTTTAACAATAAAACAACGATAGATCAATATTTTTGTAAAGAATAACTATCGATAATTTTAATTTGTAAACATCTTAGCACTTAGTCTATGGTAGGGGCTAAATGAGAATTATGATTGTCAGATTTGCGTAAGCGTAACTCTCATAATTGTAACTGTCCTTTGTGTGTGTTACATGACATGTAGACGTATAACTTAAATTTTGGAGGAATAGCGTTTACACATCAGTCCTTCTTGAGTAGAGCCACAGTTGAATTCATACCTTTGTTTACTTGAAACTAGCAATGAAATATCAACATATAGATATGTTTGTCAGATATCGATAACTATCGATACAGATATTTATTACTATTTATAGAGGATGAAGATCGGTGAAGACACAAATTAGTAATGTGAAATAAAGTATTGATCGAAGTTACATCTCAGAAGCGTGTGTATTCTACATCAGTTACATAATATAAGTTTGAGTACAGATTGAGTAAGTTAAACGATGATGTACGGAGATAGACGAGTGAGTGGCTGAGATGGTAATACAGTGTAGCCGTGAACAAAGATGTAAAATATATTTTAATGTATTCGTGTGTTCGCAAGAGTGAGAGGGGAGAAGGATTGGTGGTCTCAACACTATTGATACAGATATTGATTATTATCAATACAAATATCGATTACTATCGATACTATTCTACAATTTTTTCAAATAATTGGAATTTAGGTTTTTTTTTTTTTTTTTTTTTTTTTTTTAATTATGGATGAAAATTACCAAACTGGGTTTTCTGACGACGTATGGCTGCCCTAAAATGTTTTTATTTTTCTTTTGTTTTCTCCACACATTAGGTGAATACTTCACATAATCCTTACCACAATTCTATAAATATTTTGTACTACATTAATTAATTAACTAAAAATTTTTGCAACTTTACCATTGTAAAAAACATAATTCGCATGAAACCGAGGGTAGCTTAACAAATTTTAGTGAAAATATAGCGAAAAATATGGGATAAGTAAAAATACGCTTATTGTAATTTTTTTCTCTTCTTTTTTTTTTTTTCACTTTCGCGGAATACAGTGGATAACGACTTTCAATGCCAATAATTTTATTAATAATTTTCATTACAATAATACCGGTCGTAAACAACTGTCGCATGCGATCCTACACACTATAATACATACCATCAGGGATTAGTGATGCGGTAGAAAGAGTGAACATTTCTCCACTCATAATTAAAGATAGCTTTCACATGTTTGCACGAGCCATTAAGCATTAAATTTGTTAATTATCTCTATTTTTTTTCCTAACAAGAAAGCCACAGGTACACAGTAGTCAAAAATGTTTTTGGAACTATAATTTTTTGTCCCTCCTATGTTTGATTGATCAGTGAGTCCTAATATACGAAAGTAGTCTTTAAGATATTTGGACGCCGATTCTAACAATTTTTCCAAATATTCGACAAAAGCACTGGAAAATCTGGTTTTTGAATTTTTTTCATTTCAAGTGTTCCCAACACCTAAAACATAGGTTTGGAAATTTGTTAATTTTGTTTCCATTTTACGTTCCAGAATGAAAATGGTCAAGTTACGATACAAATGTAAGGTATCCTCCGTGTGAATAGCACTGAACCCAATATGTTTTGTGGTATTGAAATACCAGTCATATTTTCAGTAAAAAACTTCGATAACAGTTGATAAAACATATTTTGGCGAAGGGTATTCCATTCAGACCCAATTTTATGATTAAAATCGCATTTTCTAATCATAAATTTTTAGGGGAGCGGGTAACAATTTTTCACGTATTTGTATTGGGAATTAAACATACAATTTTCACTATTTTATTTTAAATTTACCTTTTTTTGGCACTAGGGATTATACCCCAAATCCCCACTAAAATTGGGCTTAGTTTCGAGATACAAACATTGAATTTAGCATTTTCCATACAGAGGGCACACAAGTTCACCCACTGTTAGATTAAATTGGATATATTTCATATCCATCATAGATACACACTCGAAGAGTGGGTATTATTAAATAGTTATTTTTGTCTCATTTACCTGGCACTCGAGTGCAGACAATTCATGCTCAAGGAGCGGAACATCGGTAACAAAGGCTGTAGAAAAGTTTCGTGCAAATGCCCAAAAAATGTAACAGTTCTGCGCCAAGGGTATTTTTCCAATTACGCAGTTCCGCGCCATTCGATAAATTTTATATTGGCTACCAATTGAAAACCAGTGGACCAATATAATTCAAATTCAATTCCGAACCAATCCTTAATAGTCTCTAAACTACCATCAAATTTATGGAAAAAAAATCGTTCGATTTACATGACTTAATCATTATGACAGTGTAAGTGCTTGCAAAACTGTTTTGCAAGAATCTGCGGTGCGGAACTGTCACGTGTATAAATTAAATTTTTTTGACTCGCATGTAATTGTTCTAAACTCGTAACAAATAAGAACCCAGATTTTTCGATGTGTCAACATTTTAGCCCTTGGTCTAGTACTCTTAGTAGGGATTAAAACGAGAATTACAATTGCAACTTGTTGGTCTTACAAATTGTAACTGTTAGTGTGTAGGTGTGTGGTTGTGTGTGCGCGCAATGTGCATGCTCACAATCACAATATTATATAAATCCCTCCGAGTCCCCATTAAAACTCGCGCCTTTTTTCTTTAGATTCTAAAACTATAGGAAAAATTTCATGAAAATTTGACTGGTCAAATATTAAAATCAGTGGAGTATTTACAATGATAGTCATGAGGGTTGGAATAGACTGGGCGTAAAAGCTGTTTATCCCTAAATAGGTATATAAATGTTGTAATAACGATAATGGGGCTTTATTTTTTTTATTTTTTTTTTTCATGAAACATAAAAGGATGTAATAGACGATTTTGAGAAAACCAGAAAAATGTATGGAGCTCAAAATTTGTATGAAACATAATCCTTATATGGTACTCAGGCTGTTAGGAGATTGGTGTTTATTGGCTCCGGGATCAGGCTGAAATTTTCACAGTACATAGTTTGTATGATGTATATTTACAAGTTTGATAGAGGTTTGGTGTGTATCAACTATCAATAGTTTCTAAGAAATCTTGAAAAGAAAGAAATCCTGGAAATGTTGTTTTTCCAGGATTTTGAGGAAATTACAAAAGTGATAAGGCTAAAAATTTTCATGAAATTTAGTTCATATGTAGAGCTAGGTCTATTGATTCATTAATTTCCAAGAAGAAGCTGATAATAGGGTAAAAAATTTACTGGAGTTATGAGATAAAAACAAACCTACCCTCACCCTTGGGTCTCAATACAAAATGAATTTTAACATGTAGATTTTCTTCAAAAATCTACGTATTAAAATGAGGTATCTTTGGAATTTTTGACATAGACTCATACCATTCTTCTTTGGAAGAATGAAGATTTTATCTGACTTTTTTTTGTTTGTAACTTACCACTTTTTTTCAATTACCAACAAAAATGGAAATTAATAAAATGATTTCTCCCTCTCCTACAAATTTTGGACTAGCTCTAACCTTCAGGGACAGAGAAAAATCACTTCATTTGGTAGCTTTAGTTATGCAAGTCCTACGAATTCCCTTATGTTTTTCATGTATTATAACTTTGTAATTTTGAACTTGTAAAATTCTCCTCATGATGAAATTTCACCGTTTACCTTCATCTTGTATTTCTTACCTTGTTCAAATTTATCGTCTTCATATTATTTCATTTGGTTTTGGAAATATGGATCTAATCGTCTTTTGAAGACTTGGTATGTCAATTCATTCTATAAATAAATCGGGATTTTGTTTCCTATTTTTGATTGTTTTAACTGATATCATATCAGCTAAGAGGTCATCTATGGATGGAAAATTCATCAGTTAATAATGTACGTTTCAAATGGGATGAAAGTCTTGAGAAAATAGAGAAATATCAAGGAAAAGAACATGGTTAATTTTTGGTCTTTTAACTTCTTTTAAAAATGCAAAATCACACAAGTTTGACGAAAACAAACCCTGGGTCTTTCCCTTCTGGTTTTTCTCTGCCACAGTGAATTTTGGAATTTCTCCTGTGGAAAATATTAATTTGGTATTCAAAATTTCTGATGTTTTTTATTTCAAAGTCATTATTTTAACAATATTTCAATTTCATCATCATAAATTTATTTCTTCTATGTTTTCATCCTCAGATATCATGGGTATGGTATCTCATTATGTACCTCGTGAATCAATTCAGGTAAGTGATTGGTTGAAAACTTGTGAAACCTAATGAAAAAACTAGTTTTGTGAAACAGGTAAAAACCCAATTTTGCATACCACAAAAATTATGTCGAACATTTTATACTGCCTATGTAGAGGAGTTATAATCGACACCCCAAGCTCTTTCTTACTTCTATGAATCTGTGGAAGGGGAGATGATCTCTTCCTTTGAAAAACCAGTTCTTCAGCTCAATTGTTGAGTCTACCATGAACTCAACACGTTAGTTCATCCTATCCTCTATCAAATAAAGCTAATCGAAATAAAAGACCACAACAGACGTTTTAAAACACCGACGACAAAACATAAATCATTGTGTCGCATCATTTTCATCGGATTATAGCGAATGATTGAAAGGTTTTTAACAGGTTAGCTTTTTTTCGCGTTTCCCTTCTCTCTCCCCACTACCATTAATGCAGCTTACCGAGTAGGCTAAATGTTGTCAAGTAAATTCCAGAAACGACATTATGTGTAGTTTAACGTTAAGAAAGATGGGGGATAAGAATGTGGTAGTAGGTACGTAATACTCGTATACCAGGCCAGACGTTCACTATTAACTAGAAAGGTCCTCGATTTATTTCCAATTTCAACTTTCCACCCCATCGAAACGACCTAAAGATTAAAAGATTGAATTGAAAGTTGAAAAACATATTTTTTCTAACCCTCTTTTCCATTCAACGGGTTTTCCATTTTTTTGCATTACATTTACGATTGCTAAGTTTTTTTTTTTTTTTTTTTTTTTTCATACCTCACAACAAGCTAACGTGTGCGAGAAATCGCACAACGTTGAAAGCCGAATGTGTAAGAAATTTGAAAAAGTGGAAAAAAAAGAATATTCTATTCCGAAAATTAAATAAGGCAGGGACAAAGGTCGTTTTTTTCTTCTTTTTTCTCACTTTTTTCTTATCATTTTTTTTATATACACAGTAGGTACGTATATTTCTTATATTATTATTTCCAGCACAGTTGAAAGTTTGCGATTTGGTCGATAGTTTTGTCCTGTGTTTGCCTTTATTACGTTCAAATGGTAATGATGCACTTTACATTCGACACTCGTAAATTTAGTTACTTACCTTTCTTTCAGTTAGCTAAACTTTCTTTCCTTTTTCTATTGTTCCAAAGAATAACTTTATAGCGTTATTAAAAAAAAAAAAAAAGAAAGAAAGATAAAAGTCATAGCTAAAAAGTATAACTATATAAGTTAGCACAGCACATACAAAAAAAATGTGACGATCGCGAAGCAATTTTAATACGTCCAGAGGTTAAACTTTTTTTCCTCTCTTTTATATATATATATATATATTTGAATTATTTATCGAATGGAAGGAAATCTCGAAACCGTTGCATCGTCGATTTCAATGGCACTTTTCCTCAGGGGATTTTGGGGACATTTTTCAATACGTGGTTCACACCGAACGATAAAACCTTACTCGCAAAATGAAAGTAATTGTTCCTTTTATGAATAAATTATTCGTCGGAAACTACAATAAGAATTGGCTTCACATTCATATTTAAAACGTGGTACTTTTCTCAGACACCTAAAGGCTAAGGCTACGCCAACATAGTCAGCAGCAAGCAACAACAGCAACTATTTGCCATGTAATTTGCTTTCAACAGCAATGAATTACAATGGCAAATAGTTGCTGTTGCAGCTTACTATTGGCTATGCGTAAGCGTAGCCTAAGGTTAAACTCTGCTTTTACTCGTTTAGATTCTTCCCTTATATTTCCCCCATTTAAAAAAAACTTTATATTTACAGCCGTTTTCAACGGGACAAAGAATAGCAGAACTATAAAATTGGAAGACCTGTCGCTAATATTGGAAGTCACATTCGCTTTCTGTTGGTGTATATAGTCAACATTAGCGTAATTTCCCCCTCCTCAGATGTTTTCAAGTCCGCTTTTTTTTGCCTCTTCAAGCAAAGATATGTTACTGAAAATAACAGTTCATTATTGTGTTTTTTCAAATTAGATACTCCTTTCCTTTTTCGCTCCCATCTAAAAGGAAATTTACAACTAAATATATCACTGAACAATAAATTTTTTATTCAAAAATCAGTTTCTGGCCTTTAAATTTTCAGTCTGTGAGTGCCTCTACTTTTTTCACCTTTATTTCCACTCCTCCAACAATTTTTTTCAATATTACATTCTGCCCTCCTCTTTTCCCGTACCTAAAAAAACTCTCTACAGTTAAATTAATGAAAAAATAATTTTATTTAGTCAAAAATCAGTTTTACGCACATGGGTATTTAGTCGGTGGGCACCTTTACTTTTTCCGCCCCTATTTCGACTCTTTTAGCAAATTTTTTTTCTTTTATTTAGTCTCTCCATACCTACGTGTGAAACACTTTCAAATGAAACCTGTATCAATGAAATTCGTCCAGTAGTTCCAGAGAAAAAAGAACCACAAAAAAACTGCTTGTTTATTAATATATAGATTAATGATATAATTATGGATAAGAAAAAAAACCACTTGCGCCGTAAATATAAAAAAGCTACTTCAAGCAACACAAGCGACTTCCTTTTCTCTAGAAATTTATTTTTGTTCTATATTTCTCTTGGAAACTACTGAATTAATGACTTAGCCTTACACGAGAACTACATTTCGTAAAAACTTCAGCCTTTTATCCCTTTTGTGGTTTCTTCAAAATTTTGGAAAAACCACATTTCCAGGAATTCTTCTTTTCAAGTTTTCTTCAAAACTATTGATAGTTGGTACGCACCAAAAACCTCTATCAAACTTGTAAATATACATCATACAAACGATGTACTGTGAAAATTTCAGCCTGATCTCGAAAACAATGAACACCAAACTCCTACCAGACCGAATCCCATGTAAGAAATATTTTGCGTACAAATTTCAGCTCTATCAGTTTTGTGGTTTTCTTAAAACCGTGAACTCAACAGTAAAAATGTCAGCTGGATCTCTTTTGTCGTTTCTTCAAAACGACTTTTTTAGTAAAATTTTGTCTTATCTCTTCTGAGAAAACCACAAAAGTGATAAAGCTGCAATTTTTACGAAAGGTATTCCTTACATGAGACTAAGTCTAGTAGAAATTCGGTGTTTAGGTATGAAAAATTGGCTTGAGGAAATTTTGTATTCATGGTTTAGAGAAAACTATTGAATTGATAAGGCTGAAATTTTCACGAGAGACATTCCTCATATAGGAACAAATCTTAAAGAAGTTTGATGCCTATTTGGAGAAAAATGGAAAGTAAAGAATTTCTAGAAAAGTGGTTTTGAAGAACTGACAAAAAGGATCGAACTGAAATATTCATCCGACATAAAAATTGATGAGCACATTTTTTAACGAAAACTTAACGGAGATTAATTTTGTACTCAACAATGGTTTACGTAGATGCCATACTTACGGAGACAATCGTCAAAAACTGATTTTATGAAAGGTTCCATCTCCCTACAAGGCTACGCTTATCATCTAGGAGTAAAAATTTTCAGTACTATGTTGTTTAGGATAACGTTTCTTACATTTAAAAAACAATTTCTGCTCGTTCAGCCAAATGTCTGTAATATGCAGCCTATATGAGGAATATTCTAGTACTTAAATTATTTAAATATTTTGATTGAACATTGAAAATGGTTTGACTGAAGTGAATTCGTTTACATTTTTTATCGTTTTAAGTATAACAATCTGTACACGTGAAGGCGAGCATTCCTGAATAGGCCGATGAGATGAGATTTGTATATGCGAATGTGATCAATGGATGATGAGCATTTCTTTGCACTTGGCCGGGTATTTTAATAACTCAAACTTCAAAAATTCCTAATAAATCAACTTGTGAAAATTTCACCCCCATAAAATCCAGAGTACCTACATTAGGGATGAATTGAAAATGATTAAATAATTTACTCTTCCCACTTAAAAACAAAGTAAAAAAAAAAAATTGAAAAATACTCGCTGGTGTTAATAACAGGAAGTTTATCAATTTTATTTTCTTTACAGCACCATGAAATGATAGATTAATTCAGCATTATAATAAAATTTGAATATTATTAAAGAACATGTTTATGCGATAACGCCGATAGCACACCACGTCTACCTCCAATTAAAAACTACATTTAATGAATTGATGAATGCAATTAGTTCACTACTCTCGTAACACGTGTAAATATACGGTATCTACCGATATACTGCGCACATGTGTAAGTGAGAACTTTTTTTTGCAGCATGTGTGCGAAATTAGGTATTTTGGAGGCAATATGTGACTTGACGAAAGTGGCCAACTTCAGAACTCTTATTTTACTCACCCCTTAGTTCTTTTTTATTGCTCCTTAATTTGTTTTTTTTTTCACTAATTAACTTCTTTTTCCCACTACTTAATTCCTTTTTTCGCTCCCTTATTCCCTTTCTCACTAGTTAATTCTTTTTCTCACTCCTTAACTATTTTTCTCAAGCCCTAATTTTTTTCTCACACCTAATTCACTTTCCCTCACACCTTTAAATGTCTTATTTTCCTTCATTTAAATTAATTCCATTTTTTTTTTCTTGAAAATTCTCTCTACCCTAACGAGAATTTGACCTAGCAACGCGGAGATTTTATTGCCCCTGACTCAAAAATAGCATTCCATACACTCATTACAAATATTAAAATCTTTTCTGTTTAATCATATTTTCACATTTCCATCAGGCTCAAGGCCACTAGCAGTTTGTGTAATCTTCATGCAAATCATGAGTCATTTCCATTTTCTTGTTTAGAATATAAATTTTAAAACATCATTTTTTTCTCATTTTGTACTCGTGAACAAATTTTTCAACTGTTGCGAGGAATACAGTACACAGCCTACGCATCAAAAAGTGAAAGTGAAATGCTGGCGTGACACGTCACAAACGGCAGTTCGGTTTTGCTAACCAGCACCCCTTCGTGCAGTTGATTTATTGCCTAAAATAAAGCTTTTTCTAACCAGCGTAAGCAAACGAACGACTACTTCGTGATTGGATTTGCTTCCCGATTCTGTCAATGGTGCAATAAGACAGTGTACCTAAGAAAGGAATTTTTCTTGGCTTTTGTCGTATAGCGCGTGGGGCTAGGCGAGGTACGGGTAATTTTTTTTTATTTAAATGAAAATGAATTTCTCTATGCCTTTATCGAACAGTGGATGATTCGGGAATCAGTTTAGGTTGGCGTCACTGATAGCGTGACTCTATAGTGATTTCCAGTTTGTACCCATAGTCCTTCGAAGGGTTAATTTATTTTTTATAATTCATGATCAGAAAGGCCACGTTTATAATCGTATTTTTTGGGCGAAAAGCAGCCCTTGCCATTCTTGAATTTATGTTAGCTTTGAAGTAAAGTGATTTCTCCCAATTTAGAATCATAATTTTATAGAAAAACTCGCCATCCGCACTGGGATTCGAACCCTGCGACCTCCACATTTGAAGGCTGACATCTCAACCACTAAGCTGCACAAACTAGTTGAGGAGAAGCAGTCGGTATGACTGTATCTGTGTATTTTGATTATTTTTTCTCATTAAAATTGCTTATTAATTATTTCGTTTCTTTTTGATCATTAATTATAAAAAGTATCTTTCTTAACATGGTTTGAAAGTGAGTTTACATGACTGGAGAACTGCTCACTCGCTACGCTTGTTTCACAAACTTGCCTCGCATGTAATTCCTTACTTTCAAACCCTGTTGTGTAATATATATCTACTATTATATAATACATGATCAGAAAGGCAATCTTTACATTGTTATTTTGCGAGTGAAAAGTAACTCATATCACTGATGAATGTAACCTCAATGCAAAGTGAAAGCGCCTCCATGTAAAAACGTGAAGCATCTTTTTACATGGAAGCACATTCACTTCTCATCGAGGTAGAGGTTAAACACTTTGAAAGAAATGTTAAATCGGCCACAATAAGGAGGTTGATATTTTGTTCTGTTTTTCATAATTTTCATAAAAAACTCACTACGATGGAATTCTAATGTTTTGTTGCTTTCTGATCATTAATTATACAAAATAACTTTCTCAATAAGGTTCAAAAGTGAGTTTACATGACTCAGGAATTAATCAGTTGTTGAACTTGTTTCACAAACTTCCCTCACATGTAACCGTTCACTTTTGAACCTTGCTGTGTAATATACTATTCCAAAGTTCAACCTCCTAATCTTGAAGTAAAGAATCGGTATGTATAACAAAAATTATTTTTTACTTCGATTCAGTTCAACTCCTGTGAACAATAAGTTAGCAAAATCATTATTTCATGCCTGTCGATCACCTCATTATTTACCTATTGCGATTAGCAAAACCATCACACCCTTTAACGAATGAGAACCTTATCCAAAATTGAAACATCAAGTGTCACACTTATTTTTTTGGAGTATTTAACTCATTTATAATGATTTTTGGTATCTGACTCCCAGTTGAAATTTCATCCAAAGGTTAAATATATCTAGATTTTTTTTTTGTTTTTTTTTCTTGTTTTTGAAAACACGAGACAAATTTTTATGAGTAAAGATAGAACCAAATTCAAAAAAAAACACCAAAATAATGCGTTAAAAAGTGAAAAATAATCCTTTTAAAATTTCTCCAGCCAGATGTGGGTCTAGGGACTGGAATTATTGAAGTTAGCACTCTTCTCCTTCCCATTTAGACTTCATACGTCAATTATTTAATAAAATTTTATAAAAAAAACTTTTTAATTAGCGCCTCATTTAATAATTCCATTCCCTAGACCTAACTACATCTTGCTAAAGAAATTTTCAAACGATTACTATTCTCTTTTTAGCGCGTTTTTTTAAATTCGGTTCTATAGTTTTGGAAGAAATTATTAATTTAAGTTACTATGCTATTTTTTGTTTCAAGTGAACTATGGAGAAATTTTAAAATAATTATTTTTCTATATTCAGAGCATTTTTATTCGTTTTATGTTTTTTGAAGTTTGTTAAATTTTTTGATGAAAAATGTAACGGGCAAAAGAGGTGGTAATGTACCTAATTAGAACCACTTTCAGTGTTACACCATACACAAAATATCACGTACTTGAAAAGCAGTAATACTTCTAAAATAAATTCAAGTTTATCATCCACAGACTATTGTGGACCTTAACATTGGTTAGAGACTCAATAATATTTAAAACACACGAGTGAGTTTACACATTTAATAAAGTAATAATTCGTATATCACAGAACATAAACATACGTTAATATTTATACATATACAATCACAATTCAACAAGCAAGACTATCTGTTCACTAGAGACTTCTACTAGAGAGGTTCCAGGTACTTAGAAGTAGCGTCGAGGAACTGTCTCTTATTCCACTGAATCGAGGGATTATATACTCGTTCAGGGTATGAAAACGTACGTGTCGGATAGGTAAAGTGCGGTAGGGTGTTGTTATTATAGGGTTGTGCTGACTCATCAAGTACTCGAGGGACAGGCACAATTAGGTCATGAATATACAGAAAGTATATCTATATTCATAAAATCAAATACGGGTAATTTAGTGGTTGTTTATAAAGAGTTATAGGATGATTCTTGTTGATAAATATCTAAGTTTTTGGTATTTGAAAATGTGTGGACAAATATGTTCGTCATTTCTAAAAATAGACGAAAATATACGTTACAAAAAAAATTTTTTAATGATTTTTTGTTGTAAGCGTTAGCGGCAACCTTACTTTAAAACTAACAGTTTTTTATTTAAAGATCATTCAAAAATTGCCTCATTGATTCAAAAAACATTTCTGGGACCCCCATGGGATCATTCTCTATTATACAAAAAAGTTCATCAAAATCTGTGCTCATTTTGATAAGTTAGGCTAAAACAAACAATAAAAAAAAAAAAAAAAAAAAAAAAAAACAGATCGAATTGATAACCTCCTCTTTTTTTTGAAGTCGATTAAAAAATAAAAAACTTTCTTGATTCAAAATTATTGTTCTCCAACATTTCGTCTTATAAAGGACAATGAATGGGTACGGGATTAAGTTCACGACATTTTGTCGAAGCTGTATAAGGCATGTGTAAAAAAAACATATATTTTCAGCCTGGATTTTCTCAGAAAACTAATGAGTATTGCACGAAAAGGTGAAAAACACCATTTTTGTATATTTTTTCCTCCCGCGTAAGGCGGAAGGACTTATTTTCCGATTATCAAAAAAATATGACTATTCAAAAGCTTGCACCCCCTTATTCCACCCTCCCACAAATGTGAATAAAAATATCAAACGCAAGTGGAAACAAATAAAATGAATACTTACTCCCGTTCCCTGTGGCGAATTTCAGTAATTTTCGATAATCTTTGAGGGAATTACATTACAGTAAAGAATTTTTGCCCCTACTTGGAAGGGGAAGGGGCCGTAACACCTACAACTCCGACACAAATTATTTTCAGAGGAACTTCGCCTTTTTTTTTTACCCCAAGAATAGATCGTGGAAGTTAATGCGTTTAACTTCCGAACACCCTGTATGCCAAAAACTACTACCATAGCTGTACGGTGGGAGGGACTCTGTTGTAAGCAGAGCGGAACACCGTATCTTGTCATTGTTAGCAGTGCAATGCTATCTTTAAAAAAAAAAAAAAAAAAAATCCATTGCTACTTCAAATGCTGACTGCCCCAACAACAATTTTAGTTTACTGCACTTAATAACCAGTTCATTTTCACTCCGCCTACTCATCCATTTATCTTTAGTTTACTCTATAAAGCACGAGAACGAAGAAAACTATCGATAATGTTATTTTCCTTTAGATAAATTTACAAAATATATGCGTTCGATACGACAAAACAGTGCAGCACTATAATAGTTTGGGTGCTCGACTGCTTCTTTTACGAGTCAGTTGCGAGTCTTGGCCAACGGTTTCGTAATTTCGTGCCAGTTCTGCAAAGTGTAAAAATTCGAAAAATTGCCACCTCGAAAACGTAACAATATTCATTTGTTCCGATAGGAAGGGCGTGCGGTACGAATTAACGCGCTTACGCCTTAAGCGAAGAAAACTTCTCGTCAAAAAACCATCGCAACCCGATCGAGAACGATTTCAAATGCATAGGTTTTGATTTCTGACACGTGACGACACGCGTTTACGCGTATGTACCACCAGGTTGCAGCCTTATTTTTCGTAATTTCGAAATAATTATGTTTCTCCTTCTCCAGTGCCTTCCTGGCTGAAAATTCGTCTTCGCGGTCGCGTACGCTGCACGCTCTCACGTCATAATTTATCCTACGAGAGTAAAGAGTAGGCAACGTTTCGTCGAAACGAACCTCGAAACGTGGCTGATTTATTAACACTTTGTAAAGTTATGCCAGCGAAGGTATTCGGTTCGGCGGTTTAGGTTTGCATTCTTGAAAATCTCGTCGTTTTTCACCGGTCCAATTAAAATAAATTAAGTATCGAATTACCTTCCTTCGCCGTCGAGGGCGAACGTCGTGCAGTTAGGGGGTGGAGACGGAGATGGGGTGCCGCATACCGAGGGTAAAGGGCCGTTCATGGTGTGGACGTACACCAACGACGGCTACTCAGACGCCCGATCCGGAAGAACCTGTTCGGTTTTCTCAGTCAGTGGTTCATCTTCAAAAGACAGAAATGGGTAATGGGTGGGTGAGTAGGAGTGGAGCAAAAAAAAAAAAAAAAAAAAAAGAGGGATAGAGAAACGAAAACGACACGCAGAAGGTAAAATTCTAACAGCCGACGATTCATTAAATGGCGTGCGTTTTAGATTAGCGGATAAATTTTCCACATATAACACTTACGAATGTGGATACCGTAACCTTCCACCTCCCCTGCCCTCGCCCCCGCCCCCCAGTCGCTGTTATTTTTCGTTAGAAAAATTGGTCGGAAAGTCGTATATTTTCAGGTAAAACGTACATCTCGCCAGCAGTGGAACATGTAGGTGTGTGGTGTAACAAATGTGGCCATTAACTTCGCAGACGTTTTGTTAATGAAGAGACCGAAGTCCATTACCTGGTGTAAAAAAAAAACAAAAAAAAAAAAAACACGAAAAACACGAAAAACACCAAAGGAAAAAGATATTAGTTTATTTTACTTTTACCTCATTCCAAAGTTGGTATACATATATTGCTCGTTAAGATGGGGTTCATCTTTTAGCAATCCGTATCTTAGGCTAATAGTCTGTAACTATAAACTTGAGGGGACGAGTCGAGTTTGTTGATTGCTTTTAAACGTTTTCTGGTGACAACGTTGTATTGATAAGGGCTCAAGTTCAGTGATACAGGTAACTTCATCGTTGAAAAAGCGTATGGCAACGATGCCACTTGAAAATTCGAAATGTTTCCTCTTCACTCTCAACTAATTGACAAAACGTGACAGGATTCGGAAACCATACTGTAGGAACCAAAGGCTACACAACCGATGGTTTGATTGAGAGTTCACTCGTATTTGAGAGGCTAATCTTGAGAATGAAAAAAAAAAAAACTTATTGAACAAATCAATTCTAACTTGCGAGTCATCGAGAGCATAGGGGCAAACTGCTCTTCCAGATTAGATAGAAAAAATTATTTTCACGTGTATTACTTCACGGTATTAGGGCACGTTTTAAAAAAGGTCGTATAAAAATTTTCCGACATCAACAATCGACAATGTGCGCCCGCAAAGACATATTAGTAGACATTAAAAAAACTAAAAGACTAAAAGAAAATCAGTGAAGCATGCGAGAAAGAAAAAATAATGAAAATTGAAGCTACAAAAACGACACTGAAACAATAGATCAGTCACGGGTTGACGTCATCACGTGGTTATCAGTTGAAACTGGGTCCAAACAAACAATTTGACCCATCTAATGTGTACAGTAAGAAAAGTGAAAGAACATTTTTAAAGTCTGAGGATCGTTTAGAATAGTGTATTGCGTGACGAGTGCGTAATGTAGGCTATTTTTTACCGAGTGTGAAAAATTTGCCGACGAACTGATGGCGAGTGCTGCAAACTTGACAGAAGTTAAAATACTCCACAAGCACTTGTCGCATACCATACTTTGTGCAACTAATGCACAAAAAAAAGTATAACAACTCCCGCTTCCAATAAAAAAAAAACTCATACAGGAAATAAATTTTTCGAAATTATAGCTAAAAAACACAAAAACTGCAAGTTTTCCATGATTTTGCGTTCTTTTTTCGTTTATTTTCAAGCAGCTAAAAACAATTAACAAATTATTAGAAAAATAATTTCAAGTAAATTTTTTTCTCTTTCTAGCAGTATTAATCCCAGATTTCTAGCTTAAATAGGAGCCGAGGAATCATTAAGTGAAAGCAGAGAAGTTTCTGAATTTCAAAAAATTGGTTTTCCATTAATTTGCGTTTTTTTCATTTGTTTATTTTCGAATTGTTAAAGATGATTAAGAAATTAAACGAAAACTAAATTCAGGTAAATTTTCTCCTCTTTTAAGAGATACCATCTGCTCTCTAACTTAAATGGCGACTGAGGAATCATTGAGGTAAAGAGGAGAAGTTTATAGATTTCAAAATATGGCATGTGGAATACCTTGTTGTTAGAGATATTCTCACCAGAAGGAAATTCTACAGAATTTAAGCGTGTTCAGCCACTTCATACATAAGTATGGGTAAGCCAGAACCAGACCAAACACTGGCGATTTTAGAGCCGGTTTGGGCGGTTTATATACGGCTTATTTACACGCACACAAACACACCTACGTAAGATAATACGTACGTTGGTGAGAGTGGCCAGGTCACATCAACCCCTATTGAGATAAGAGATGGTTGGCTGGTTCGTGTATAAATCGTGAAAACATCTTATTGTGTCACAATTTGGTATTCGTACATTACCTGCATGTATCTACAGGTAATTACGATCGAACGTAATTTGTGTGTTTTACATCATGTAGACAAATAATTTGCCTGCCCTTTGGGGCGGCGAATCTCATCGAAGGGTCCGAGCCCCTATACCTCATATGGGAGAGTCCCCACATGGCAAATCTCTCATTAATTTGTAGTTTTTTTGTTCATTTGTTGTCAAATAGCTAAAGATAATTAGAAAATTAAATGGAAATTTTTTTAATTTTAACCGCTTTCGGTCATTAAAAACCTGAGCTCTCTAATTTAATTAGAGGCTGAATAATCATTTGAGACGTTTTTTGAAAATTGAAATGTTGTGTTTGATTGGATTAGCAATTTGACGAATAGTTTTTCACGAAACAACTAAATAATAATATCAAAATGATTATATGTTTGAATATTTTACACCTTGTCGCGCAAGACTGGGATGCGCAACAGTGTGTAAAGTAGTTTACACACTCTTACTCAGGATTTGGATGCGCGGCAGATTATAAAATTATCTTCTACTTCCCAGGCCAAAAATTCGTTTGTTTAAATTCGCTGTGTATGCATGTAAAACTCGTTCTTTTGTGCATGTGTTGCAAAAATTGTATTTATTGCTATACCGATAACCAATGATACTCTTAATAGTAGGTATTATTTTTTTTTAAATTTTGCAATTTCTTTCCATTTTTCGTAATCATATGAGAATTTTCATGGGTTTGTAATAACGATATAGGTTTATTTGGAACCGAAATCGTCTACCTAAAACTATTGACACATTTCAGACAGATTGTGACGTCACACGTAACTGATCTATTGGGTAGAGTTGTTAGCTAACTTAAGAGAAAACTGGTTCCAAATTGAAACGTTCGAACTTGATTATTACAGTTTCGAAACAAAACTTGAAAAACATCCTCTAAGAATGGGCAATAAAGTGAAAAGTTAGTGAAAATTTATAGAGTGGGAGGGGTGCGATGCTAACAAAAAAAAAAAAAAAAAGAAAAAAAAAAGCACTTTCAATTTTCCTTACAGATGATTGGAAAACTGTATGATAGTATACTGAATCGTTTGATTCCACAAAAAAAAGCAGCAATTATCCGTATTATAATTTTTTTTTTTTCAAACTAGCTATTCCCTTTGATAAAGTTAGGCAAATAATTGTTACGAAAAATCTAGTAAAATTTTTATCATAATAGGCACACGAATAATAGAAAGAAAGTCTTGAATTTAATTTATTCTTTACAATACGTGATTTTTCAACATTTTAAATTACATACTGCTATGCTAGAAATTATACTCATACAAATACAATCCTGAAAAAATATAATCATTTTCAATGTACTAAGAACTTCATCGTTTAGGCGAATTCTGTTAATTTTTTTAATTTTCTACCAAAACAAAAAGACTCGGGACTGATAGTTTTTCCGCACGGCTGCCCTGTCCACCGAAAACATTCTACCCGCGACCATATAGCGAGTAATTACTACCTATCAAAATAAGCTAAATCACCGTTTTTTATGCGGTAAAAAAAACCTGCGGCTGGTTTTCCTCACCACGATATGATGCGCAAAAGGAAGACAACAACTAAATTGGTCGTAATCTTGGTTTTGCACAGTCAACTCGTGGTCTGGTTCATTAGGTTTTTACCATCATTGATGCCAAAATTTAACTTCCCATCGAGATCAATCTTAACTTTGGTACCACAGTCACCAACCAATGATCAATTACGAGAAAACAAAGAAACAATAATACTAAAAATTATTTGAAAAACAAAATTGCAAAATATTCTACTTTTTTTCGCATTTTTTTTCAAATCTTGCATTTGGCTTGGCCTTAGTCTTGGACTAACATAGTTGACCATGGTTTTGCTCTTACCACTGACGAAACTATCTCGATCTTAGTCTTCAACGTTTTGCAAGATCGAGACAAGTATTGCTAACCACTAATCGCTGCTAATCAAAGAAGCATAAAAATACGGAGAACATTTGCCAAAATTATTCGTGAACGCAGTTTCATGACGTCAAGGAAAAGCAGAAAGTGCCTTTACGTGCGTTCATTGGCATATTTATTACATGTTGCGCTAGCCTTTTGCACCTTTACCTTAAATGAGGTGGACTGGTTGAATAAAAAAATGAATTAAAACTAAAACATCAGCGTTTCATTGGGATAAATCTGAAAATTTTCCCACCCAAGCTGATTAAACGGGGCACAGGTCAGTTTCGTCGAATCAGAGATAGCGTTACCTAATATTATACTCGTGCGTATATACGGCGCTTCAGTTATGCAATAAGCACGACAAGATAGTACGCGTAGCATTACCAGGTGTCCGGCAAACGAAAGATGGTCCCTCTGACAGAACGCAACTTGCAATAACTTTACCATTTTACGTTGGCTATAATATGTGCATCTTTACCAAACATCTCAACGTTGTTAACAAAAATATTGGTTAAACGTTTGACAATATAGTACCGGACCAGTAAAGCACTAAAGCTCCGTAAAACCGATATACTTTTTAATTTCAAGCAAAGTTCTTGATGGCAAAATATGCCGGCGAAAAAGTAAGCAACCCTGGTGTATCTTCTGCGTATTTTCGACTTTTTGCTTGAGTTCACCAATTTAGAATACATCTGATAAAGACATCCCTTAAATTCACAACGATAGTGTACATAAACACAAAGCAAAGTACGTCGAAAGTTACGCCCTAATTGCCTATTTAGCGCCGGCATGTCTAACCTTAAATCATATTTCTCTACAGGTCCAGTACTATATAGTCAAAGGTTAAACCTCAAAACTGAAATGAAAAATTTAAAACAAATTGATATTGGGCAGTTTTTAGGCACGGGGACCAGTCAAAGCCAATTTTATTTATCAAGCCGTGAAGTGAAAATTGCAAAGTCGCAAACTCATAAGCGAGAAACCGATTTTTGACAGAACTACAGTTTTTTAAGTTTGTTTTTTGAATTCTTCGTTCCAAAATATATAATTCGACATTAATTTCTGATCGTTTTTGTCATTTATTCTCAAATTATGATTGAATATGTGTTAAAAAAAAAAGCAGCTGGCAACTGTGTTGAGGAACTGATTTTCATTCTACTTCATGGCTTGCTAAGAGAAGTTGGCTTTGGTTCAGTAAAATTTTTTATCGGAAGGAAGACGACGCATTTGAAAATATAAGAAATTGTCGTTTAATGGTTTAAAGTATTTAGGTAATCGATTATAACTTTCTAGGCTGGAGGTAAGCGGCTTTTTTATAGCTTTTATATTTGATGCGGCATTAGAGAGATTTAACCGTATTTTCGTTGAAAATCATATTTTATTCGTAGCTCTTTTTTGATCGAGTAAGTACCATAACCCAAAGAAAGTTACCATCATTCATTAAAATTTAAAATATTTCAATCTCATTAATTCGTTACCTACTAAAGGACTTTGGAATATAGCTTTTTTATATTTTGAGTGAAAAAATTATGAGTTGAAAAATATAAAAATTACGATATTCGTTGGTGATGACTGTAGTTGCATATTTTCTGCCCAGAAATACAGCAAAAAAATCATCACAAAAATTTATTTGAGGAGTTCTCAAATCAAGTATAACCTCATCATAGCTAACATCATCAAAATTGTTAGCGGATAGTGCTGCCTGCATCACGTGTTTTTTTTCTCAAAAATCTGATTAAAAGAAAAAATTACCATCTGCATTTGTTTATAAACACTGGCATACGAAATACCTTATTCCGGAGAATCTAATTATTCTTATTGGTCAATGTTGGTTGATGTGAGGTATTTTATACACTAGTGTACACGTGCTCACGGCTCGGTGTCGATGTTAATGACTATCAATCCCACTGTAAAACAATAGTGTGTCGTCTCCATCACATATATTATATCCTCGAAGAAGGTATCTAATTGGTTGAATGGAGGAGCCAAACGCATTCACAGTGCGAACAAATATGTGTTTTCGTTCTGCTGAGAAATTTTTTTCCCCGGTAGTAAATTCCCTAACATGTTTTTGGCATTGAAAAGAAAGATGTAATCGCGTATTTTGCAGCATATGTTAGGAATAAGATTTTCAAAGGAAAAATAGGTGTTAATTTATGATTTTTTTACCAGTGGAAAAACGACGTATTGCTGACAGCGTATTTACTTTACCACCCAAGGGAGAAAAGAACCGCATTATTTGTTGGATTTGTTGAACAAAATAATACAAAAAGACTCAAAAAGAACTTCAGAAACACAAAATCATGGACGAACGAATTTATTACACCATCTGTTGATGTCGTAGATGGAACAGTTGGCAGCATAGAAAATACATAAAAACTAAAATCACAATCAAATACAGTGTAGCCAGACTGACAAACACCGAAATACAAATAACAACATATTACTGATAGAGACGAGTCAAAATAACAAGCAGGTTTGCAAAGTAACAAACATAAAACAACATTATTTCCTGTTCATCGTGTATATATCACCATACGAGCGTGTTTTTCTAACAATCATGACTAGAGTGTGAATCATTGAAGAGATGAAGCAACTGGGTATCCAACTACCCACACACGGATAATTATTCAACTGGTGAAAAAATAGTCACAATGAGGTCGATTAGCAACATGGCATAAAGTGGACAATAAACAGACACTTGGTGCGAAATATCTAAGCGAGGTTCATTGCTTCGGCAATAGACTATATTGTGAGTAGGCATTTTAAGTTCTCCGAGGTATTTCCGGTACATCAATTAGACTAACTGATTTGGTTTTGATACTTGGATTCTGCCATCCTAGTTCCCATGCCTACCACAAGTTGAACCGCCATATTTCAATTGTTGCTGAATAATACCCGCAACTTTAAACTTTCTATTCTGATTTCGTGTAAAGTGGAAAACGTGCTCAGCGCTACGCCACTTCATGACAGCCGATTAGCCGGCTGAAACGCGATGCTATACGATCCCTAGAGTATCGCAGATATTAAAATTAAAAGCTCGAGCAAAACAAACGTGAAGAATTTTTCGAAAACCAATTAGAACTAAAGATCACCATCCAGCAGAAGGCAACGCTTAGTCCTACCCACGAATGCGACACAATATCCGAAACACTATTCGAGTAAAGCGACGTAAAAATTATTTCGTAGGACGACGACGACGACGACGACACGGAATGAGTTTCGCACCCTCTACCCATCACCCTTCTCACACGGGGTGGTCGTCGACGTCGACGTAAAATAACGTCAAACTGATGCGCGGATGACAACGTCTTCGTCTGAAAATTGTATAATAAATGTTTGTTCCACTCGAGCAGATATTCACGTCGGTAAACAAAAGTAAGCGTTCAACAAAGCTGAAATCAAACAATTTTCACCTACAGAACAAAGCACACTCAGCCAGTATAAATCGTGTAGACAGAAATCGCACCAATGACTTAGGCTCATAAATTGTATTCTCCTGAATACAAGCAGTCCTGTGAATCTGACGTCAAAACTATTTTCGTTTGGAATGTGGAAAAAGAAAAAAAAACGAAAACAACAAAAACAACAACAACAAAAACATGAATTAAAAGCCTGTGCCCCGTAGAGGCATAGTGCACGAGTGTCTTTAACCAACAATGACCAGTTTTACAGATGGAAGCTGAAATTTATTAAAAACAAAAAGAGGAACTTGATCGGTACCATTGGGGAATTTCGAGGGCTCGATGATGTCGTAATTATGGACTCGAAATTGTAGGAGGCGGGGTAAAGAGCTTGAATGGCCCTCTGGCCAGAGGAAATGACGGAGGAGGAGTGCCTCGATGGAGATATGGGTCGAAATTAGAATTTTGAATTTTTATGGGCCGGGTGACGGTTTTATGGGCATTCTGGTGATTGAAAATGAGAGGCCAACGGGCAGTGGCCCTCTGGGCAGGGAGCGCCTAAAGGGAGTGATGAGCGACATTTCCACTGTCCGATTCCGCCTATATATTTTGTCCGATCGGAGCACACGAGGTCACGAACTGGCAAAGCCAAAAAATCAAACTGATAGAAATGCTGGTTGAATATTCGAAAATTGAATTTTAATTTTTAAAATCAGTCGGTTAATCCTCATGTTTTTCGATGTTTTATGTTTGAATAAACAAGAAAATAAGCGATTATCAGCACGCGTTTGAACAAGCTCATATTTCTTAATTCAACATAACAATACATTATGAAGAATAAATCAATGGAGTGGATACTGAATAGATGAAATTCGCTGTTAATGTCGATAAAATACTATCAAAATGGAATATTTGCAAACTTTTACACGCTAACAATCCGTATTTAGCTTTTCTTCGTTTAAAATTGAGTAGGAATATCAAGTAAGGGGAATTTAGAGATTTTTGCACGTAAAAATGGTTAAAAATCGATTTTCGATTAAAATGGATTTTTTTAACCCGATTAATCGGACGAATCGATTACTAAGACAAAATCGACAAAAAATCGAAAATCGATTTTTTACAAATAATTTACATAACTAGCGAAAAGTATTATTCTGTGCATTTACGGCGCAGGGGCCCCAATGGCAGAATTTCTGCAGGAGTTAACTAGAACACTTCTACATTGACTTAGTATGCTGATGTAGGTAGAATATCAATATATCAATATCATTTTTCGATAAAAGGTGATAAAAATCAGTCAGTCGCTAAAAACTGAATTTCAAAAACGTCACACAGTAAAATCATTTTCCATGATAAAAATTCATTTCTTGAGAAATTTTTTTTTTTTTTGTAAAGAGACATTGATGTCCAGTTCTTATTTCTTCGAGGAAAAAACAATATTCAAAATTTTAACTTCAACCATGTTGTGTTTGTTATCCCAGATATTTATTATCAAACACACAAAATAAATACGTGCTTTACGAGACAATATTTAATTTGATATTAAACGTCACAATATATTTCAGTAATCACTTCGTCACAATAAAATACCTATACTTAATAACTTCGCTTACTTCGTGGATACACGTATGTAATAATTCTACATTAATATTAAGCCTAATGTTGTGTCACCACATCATAGGGTGGACGATTAACTTGAGGTGTATAGGAACACTGACAGACTAAGAGTTTGGAGGTAGTTAGACTACTCTGAAGCTCTTCAGAAAGGCAAGTGAAGTATTGGTATAAATTGATTTACCAAGTGACTTTTTTTTGAGCCTATAATTGTTTACATTTCACAAAAGGTACCTCTAGTACATTCCAAAATAGTGCTGACAGTTATGCTGATTAGTTGAACGTCTGCATAACTATATTTGTCTGTCTAAATACGACGAACAAACCTAATTTAAAAAAATTCAAAGTCTGTTTTCCCCGTATAGTTAGTGTGAGTTTACAGTAGCTACGCCAGTTTAGAAGAAAATTTATTCCACTTTTGACACAAGTAATCAAATTTTTTTTATCAGTAATATAGTTTCGGATTGATCAGCAATTTTCTGAAGCGAGTTCCAGCAGTCTAGAAAGTCAGAAAATACAAAATTTCTCAACAACGCCTGAGAATTCAAAAAATTGCCAAAATAAATTTTTTGTGGAAAAATACGGTAACCTGTAGAATCGTCTCACCAAATTTTAACACATAAATTTATTCTGCAAGGTTTGTAGTTAACATTTTTTTGAAAGGCGAGCGTCGTCTTTATTTTGTTTGAACGTTGTCATTTCATCTTCTATTCAACATTACACCTACTGCATCAAATTTCATGTAGGGCAGAAGTCGCAAAAGTATTCCTCAAACAACACCTACGCCGTAGTATTGAAAAAAGCTGCAGCTTACAAACTTCGAGGGAATCATAAAAAACGAAATTCTTAGTTTAAACTCTTTTTGTCTGTCTTTTATATCATAATAATATATTTTACATATTAGGTATATATTCTGCGGTATGTTTATAAATTTGACGTTTACTTTTTTATATGTTTACGTACACACTATACTATACTACACTACACACTACACACACATACACACTTTGATATTTTCTTTCGTCTGCATGTAGCATCGTATAGTAATGACAATCGCGCCGAATATATATATATATGTATAATATCCACACATAGCAGAGTATACCTAAAAAAGAATCTTATGTTTATTTTACGCTGACAAATATTTCGAAAAAAATACCCTGAAAACATTAACGGAAAAAAATTGCAAAAAAAAAAAAGTTGCCAGAGAAGAAAAATCAACATTTACGATGTTTTTTTCATTTTTAAATACCGACCAAATGTACGGTACGGTATTATTTACTTTCATCGGTCAAGTTGTTCTGTCCATTTCCATTCGAGGTTTCCTGCTTTTTATGGCGAAAACAATATTGTCCCCGAGCCCCCTCCTAACCACCTCTACGCGAAAGTACGTGTGGATGCACGCCGTCGGCAATTAATTTGTAGTTTCTGGTCGCGTTTTGTTTCGTCGAGTACTCGATTCGTTTTGGTATGGGAAGAAAAAAAAAAAATTACCAACGTAGGTATAGGTAGGTAGGTATAAATAAAAGAAAAAAATAAAACAAAATATAGAAAAAATGTCCGTTCTCAAATTCATACGACGAATGTGAACAATTCGAGAATTTGAATTAGCGAGAAAAATTTTTATTTCTGCAGTTAACGAGCTACTTCGACGTACGTACAGTAGGTACCCCCCACCTATACTCGTATGTGCACGCTGAGGCATTACATAAATATTTCCTTATTTCTCATTCTTATATCATCGCAACAATTCTCTGCGTCCTACGTGATCAAAATGGACAAAGAAAAATTTCGTGTTTCTCTTTTCGTTTGCAACTCAATCACAGCCAAAAAAAACGAAAAAAAAAAACAAAAAAAACCGACCGGGTACAAAATAAAGAATGCATTGGAACTGAAGAACATTGTAATACGAATAATCAAATTTTTACTTTTCCTTTAAAAGTTATCTGGAATTGATTTTGTCGGGTTAAATCACTGTGGGACCGCATTCACCCCACATGGGATTGCATTCAGGTACTTCATCTTCCCGTTATAATTTTTATTAGATTCTCTCTAACTCTAACAATAAACTCACTTAGGAGCAGTTCCATATCATATAGTTTTTCTTTCTACCCAATTTGCTTGCAAACGGGGTACTAAAATTGACTTCACCAAAGCATTAAGGGTGGGGATGATGAATATTATCCGTTTCATGAGAAAAGAAAACGATTGATACCATTTTCCCATATTGACTTAATTTTTTTTTTTTTTTTTATGTACCTATATAATATTATGTAAAGATAAGAAATAAGTACAAGTTGAGGCTTTTTCAAGATAATTATATTCTAGACTAGTAGGGGCCACTTTGCCAAGTCGAGATGTTTGTATCAATTATTTTGAATCTCTTTACCCTCAAGACCCCATATTTGAAATTTACCCCAGACCTCCTTTTGTCACTTTACATCAACTTATACACAGTTTTAGCGTTTCATTTTTGTCACTTGTGGCACCACAGTTGTTTGTGATATAATTACTATATATCTTTTGGCAACCCAAGAGCCACACATCAGAAGCACACACTGAGGCTTAATTTGTGGCAACATCGCATCTTTTATTTTTCATACCTACCTACCCTATTGTTTATTAATCGTGTTATACATTTTTTCTAGTTGGTCTCAGGTCACTCAATTTATTATTGGGTCTCGACTTATCCAAGGTTCACGTATATGTAATAATAAGCCCTGAAGCGTTACTCCGGAGCGCTTTAGCTAATGCCAGCCCTAGATTTTTTCTAACAATAATGTAGAATTTATTGTTTTGGAGGAGAGAGCAAACACTTTTTTTTGTGCCTATGTATAGCTGCGAAGGTAGTGGCTATGAGAAAATAATTGGTAAAATAGTATTAGGAAAATAATTGGCGAAATAATATCGGGAAATAACTTAATGGAATAATTAAAGGCTTGTACGTTTATTATAGTTCTATAATAATGATGGAATCCCTGGTTGTGAAGAAGTATTCACACAAGAAGGTAATCAACAGCTTTGCGTGTTCTGCCACATCATACAAAAATGTATGGGAGAGCCAAATCCTGGGCAAACACTGGCAATTTTCTATCCAGTTTTGTGAGTTTATATAGTGAATTTGAAATACAGACACACATATGTACATATACATATAGAATTATGTCATCTAATTGCATCATTTCCTATTTTGTATTGTGATAAGAAATGATACAGCGTGTTTGGTACTAGCTGTGACATCACCAAGATCATTATCAAGCGATTAGTCACTGTCCAAACATTGTATCTTACTTGTATGTATGTACAGGTAAGAACATACAAATGTACGTGTGTTTTATTTGTTTAATGTCATAGAGACGAATAATATGCCAGCCTTTTGACAGCAACTGTTATCGAGAGGTGTGAGCCCCAATTCCTCATACAAGTAGAGTCCCCACAACTGTAATTATGTATGCACTGTCTAAAATTTTATGTTCACAGTTTTGATAAAATCACAAAATAGATAGGCTAGAATTGAATGTTTCACAAGATGTGATTCTCATATGAGAGTAAGTCTGAAAGAACTTTAGTACCTATCAGTTCAGAAAATTGGCAAACTAGGTTTTCTAGCGAAGTACTGCTGCGCTAGAATTTAATTTTATTGAGATTCAGCAAGTTGGCCATTTTACCTAGCATTTGAGAAACATATTTGGTGCCGAATTTTGGGAGGGTAGTTTAGATTTGGGGGACCAAATATCTTCTAGAACGAATTTTGAAATCACATACCTAATGCAGCACCAACAGAACTGAACTGAATGCAATGACATTTTAGGAATTTTACTATCGCAACCTTTCAGTCGCAAATTCAAGCACTTGACCACTACACGACGCAGACTCCAACTTTGATAATGAACGCCTAATCTCTCACGTTGTTGAAGAAACACCGACACTCAAAACACGCTCTAAAGTCCTCTCTATAAATAAACAGTCATAATTATAACAATATTGATTACCTTCCAAAAATTAAAACATCTAATTATTGTTAGTATAAATGTAGGGCCTGATGATGGTCATTGTAACGATATATTATCTACATCATCATCACATCCTGTTTATATGGACATCTGTATGTTAACACGTGCATATGGGCAAGGTGTGCACAAAGTCATCTCTCACCAGCACTTATCCATATCACTCATTCAACCACTTCAGAATCCTTGCCATTGACTAAAAATCCATACCAGGTACCAAAAGCAATTCTATGGTCACACTTCACCCACGCATATCATTATCTTCTTTCCATAAAATGGAAAAAGCGTTACAAGACATACTCTCATACATTTTACCTTGTAGATAATTCCAGGAGGTAGGCATTAGGCACAAACTGTTTCACCTATATGACTTTCCCAATCTCTCTTCATACTCATCATCCACTAATTAAGTATCAGATAATGGGTCTTATCACCTAACTGGTCATTTATAATTAAGCATTAATCCATTGTACTCTTAGAGTTAGTCAAAATTCACTTCTCATGTAACCACCAATACCAAATTTAGGTGTTCAGGCGGCACGGGGATTTAAACCCATACTGGCTGAACACCTAAAACGTCCATCGTTCACCGTCACTAAAAGGCAGCACTGTACTCACTCAGCCACGGTGCCGGGTGATGGTGTTTGAAAGAGTAGCTTATATGTGCCAATGTAGTGTGGCGGCCACCACACCAAACATTAAAGGGCTCAATTATTAGAGCCTGGAATGATTCATCTTTATCACTCTCTTTCTGTCTCTCTCTTTCTCTATATATATATAAAATACTACGGGCTAAGAACTGTTAGAAACACTATCACTCCAGAATCGCTGGACGTATCTGCACGAGATTTTCCAAAAAAAAATTGTGTTATTTCAAGGAAGTTTTATAGCCATCGAGGAAGTCCGTAGCCCCCCTGGTAATAAAGTTACCAATTTTTACCATCTGTGAAAACAGAAAACGGACAAAACATTTCCTAAAAAGAACGAAAAGGAATAAAAAAAAATTGAAAAAACAACTTCTCCCTCTCTCTTTTTTTATTGCCTAACATCCGCTAGTAGTACGGATATTCTCTCTCTCACACTCCATTTCGCTGCTTTTTTCGTGGAGTATTATTTGGGTCCACAAAACAGAGGTTAAAACAATAATTAAACACCACATAAGTGTAACTGAGGGCAACAGTTCGTTTTGTAAAAGTAAAACTTACAATAAGTCCTAAATTTATTGTATTCGATCATGACTGGTCAAATTATTTTACCGAAATTAAATACTTCACCACCAAGTAGTCCTCACAGTCACGTGGTGATCAAAAACTGCTTGGTAATAAAATATGTTGCCAAGACGTTGATTTGAATATTTTATTCCTTAAATTAAAATTCACCCCTTCAAATAGGTAAGTTAATTACCACAAAATTCATGTTTATAATTAATAAAACAGATTGCTTCAGAAATATATGGAACAAGACAGACTTCTGGCGAAGGATAATCTCCCCTTACCCTCCCATTTCTTCAGCCTATAATATTATATAGCCTGAATTTCGTTCATTTCATTTCATTTCACGAAGATCGACTCTCCAGTGCTCGAATTAATGCTGACTTTCGATTCGATTTGTTTCAGCGCTCGCCACAGTTAGCTGGGACGATTGGTGGACATACGACGGCATCTCAGGTAATTTTTGCAACATCTTGTTTCCTTCAAATTTAATGTAAATTATACTCGCCTTGCTTACATTCTTAAGCCTCCATTAAGCCTCTCAAAATGTACGTTTCACTGACGAAAATAAGGTAACGTTCAATTTATATAATTTCTCCATTTGCGTTCCTACAACGTTTCTACAAATATTCCAGATTGTGGAGGCTAGTAAAAAAAGAACTCTAGCGTAGCAAGTCTCGCTAGAAAAAGTAGGTTTTCGAGAAAAAAAATTATGAATTTTTATGGTCACATTAACTGTCTTTAAGTTCATATATGCGCGTAAATGGTATGTTATGATTGTATGAAATTTGTTACCTAGCTGCTGACAAAATATTAGACAATGTGAAATTCAAAAGCATTATTTCTTGAAATGCAAAATTGATTAAGACGATGAAGTATGGTAAATAATCATATAATCTCAAATAAAACCAATGAAGTATAATAAAGTTATCAAATAAAAAAAAAAGAAAACATGAACAGGTGGTTAATTTCTATAAAAAGAAAAGTTCATACAAATTTGAATAAAAAATGAGAAAAAAAAGCTATACCGGAGGTACTGTACGGTTGATCCGCACCAAAGCTGGTAGCATGCTACAATAAATTATACTAAATATTTGCTTCAAATATCGTACATATTGTTTTCTGAAATTCCGCATTTTATGACCAATATAAAAATAAATATAGCAGTACCGGAAGTACCATTCGGGGGATCCATGCCAAAATTAGTAGTCTATTAAAATAAATTATAATAAATATTTATTCCGAATTTTGTGGCTATTAGTGCAAAATTGAGCATTTTATAGCCAAAGTAAAAACAAAAATGGCGGTACCGGACGTACCGTCCAGCCGATCCGCACCAAAATCAATATATCTGATCCTTGGTTTAGTCGAAATGTTTGTACCAAATTTCGTGATTATCGAACAAAACTTGCGACCTGTACCGTGGGAACGAGAAAACGGAATATACATATATGACCATCTATCTATATATATATACACATGAATTTGAGTTACTGATGTCAAAATTTTCCTAAATACATGAAACGAAAAACGTAACCATCCCCAACTCGGGGGGGCTAACACCGCACCAAGCGTAATAAGTAGATTTTCTGAAGAAAACCTACTTAAAAATTAGGGAAAAACCCGAAAAACGATTAAACTTATTTTCACGGCTAATTAAAAAAGGAGAAGTTATTTAAACGATAAATGAAAGAATAACTCACAGAATCTACTTTAAATTCGAATAATAAAAGAAATATATTCGCAACATCTGTCTTAAGGGTTTTCGTTGTTGTCGTTGTTGTTGTTGTTCAAGGCATTAGAGAGGACAATCTGGTTAGCATGTAAAAGTTTATACGCTCGGTTTTTTTATCCCCTATTTTTCTTTTTTTATGTTTGTTCCAGTTTACTCGCAACGATTCAAAATTTTAAATTCAGATTTTCTCCTTTGAAAGCTTCCGTTTTTCCTGGAATGCATCAACGTCACGAACTAATTCTTTACCAAACACGAGAAGGAAAAAAAAAAGTGATATAACGTACAGTTTCTTCTCTCCGTTAAGAACGAATAAAATAATATTATTCAATACTTTCGATGAACAGAAAGTGAAACAAAAAAATTACAGACCGAAAAATAGATTACCTACTGGCCTACTTTGTTTTTTCTTCCCTAACAAGAGGATAATAATTTTGGGATAGTTAGAAAAAATGATGTTCTAGAATGTTTAAAATTTAAGAAAAATTCAATGTCGTATTCACTGAGGTCATTCAGGTCGAAGAACAAAAAACTCCAGAAACTTAACCCTCATTTTGAAGCGGTCTCTTATATCAGTTCTACGGACGGGTCCACTGACATAGGCTTTGCACCGGAAGGTCCAGTTTGGAGCCATAGAAACTAAGCCCCAAACCTTCGATCGTATACCTAATTGTATGGATACCTAGCTGCTCTATCTCACCAACGCTAATCGAATGTGCCATGATTATGAAACCCAAAAGTGGCGATGGTTATGCACGTGAGTAAAATAGGTCTTTTTGCGGCCGTTTTCGAAGCTGTTTTCAAAATTCACTGGATTCACAGCAAGGTCTTTAGGTAGGTACCAATCTTTAGATTCACAAAACAAACAGACCCAAAAAGTCGTAATGTAAACCTGGGAATCCATACACCCTTACGTAATTGAAGGCTCGAACCCCCACGACGGAAAATATGTAGTTTAGACGATGAGCCAAATAAACGACCGGGACTCGACTGTAAGAGACCACGAAAAATGAAAAAACTTGTGAAAAATTATGAAGAAACTGTGAAATAAATATTCGAAATGCTGTTACCTATTATATGCTGTATTTAGAGATGAATTTTTTCATTTCACTCTGTTTGACCATTCATAGGGGTCTGCGGCACCTACCTAAGTTAAAATATTATTGTAGGGGAGATATGGGTAATATGGACACACTAAGCGCAGATTAATCCCACCAACCAATTTTTTGAAATTTTTATTTAGTTATTGGGGTATCTAAAGAAAACCCTCAACATCCCTCTTCCATTTTTTCAGACATTTTTATTGATAATGCTCTTCACAATTCACAGTTTTCTAGACCCTTTTAAAATCACTCATTCAAAATGTATGGGGTAAAATGGACACTAGTGCAAATTTATTTAAAATAAAGAATAAAATTTAAAAATAATTAGTATTTGTAGGTAGATGCAACCTTCACAGGGTTCATGGAACCTAAGAGGGAGACAGTGGTTTACGTGCGGGGCGACCGAATTATTTCTCAGTACCGGTAGCCAGCCAGTTTAAGTGCCTAACCATACACAAAGCGTACTTCCTAACTGGGGCAATTGTCCAAAGGCGATGCGGTACCTTATACGGACCGCAGCACGTATACTGTCAGTGAGTATGTAAGTATTACATACTCACTTGCCTCAGTTTACCACCTCACGGTAAACACAGAAACGCATTGTCTGTATGAGTGCATACAGACAATGTAATTTGTTTTACGTGCAATGCACAATTAGTATGGGTTGCGGACTTTGGTCTGCGACCCATCTGTCAATGCAGGGCCAAGCCCTGAGGGAGGCAAAGAGGGAAATGTCCCCACAGCCACTCCCCCCTAGTATTTTTGTACAAAAAGACTAAGTCCAGTCATACCCTAAAAGTGGGGGGGACGTTGGACTGAAGATTGTCCAGTGGGATTACATCCTCTGTAAGACCTAACTCCTCCAAAGAGGATATTGCGGAGGGCCTGGCCTAAGGCATGGCCAGTAAAAGTCCCCGTATTATAATTGAGGATCCTCCGCTGGTTATAGTTAGCACGAGATCGTGCTCCTCTCTTTTTATTTTTGTGCTGGATTGCCTGAGTGGAATTTCTGGAATTCATATTTGGGATAGAATTCCGTTGTTGGACAAAAGGCTGTAGTTGGGTTTTCGGTCTATGGACCGTGATTTTGGAGCGAGAAGGCTGAATGCTCCTAGATGGGTCCACGTCCATGGGGGTGATCATGGATCGTTAAGCATCCAAGGTCTTTCCAATAGGAAGGTGGCGAGGAAGAGGTTGGGTCATTTCAGCTATGACTGAGCTGACCTCAGGCCTCGGAGTGGAACTCAAAGCGAGATTGCTCGCCAAAGAAGAAAGTTGGGAAAGCATGATGTCATGCTCCCGATTACTCTGTTCCTGCTCTTCTGCGAGGCGGGCTTCCTCATAATCGAGCAAAGGTTCAGAAGTGGAAGACATTTTTAGGTAAGATGCAAAATGTCAATTAAGTCAATAGAAAATGAGAAAATTTTCAAAAGTGATTTTGGCACAGAAATAGGTGTTTGAATTGAACAAATTACTTGAAATTCAGAATGCGATGATGCTCGGAGCGTATTTGACAAATGAATGATTGTGTATCGCTCTTGGCTGTTTCATTTGATACGAATTTGTCGTCGAGTTTGTCATAATTCATCTCAGCATAAAAGATTTAGTATTTTCCCACCATTAAGAAATTCCCACGTAGAAGTTTCTACGAGCAAAATTCGTTGATTTAAATTACTACGTGCTTTTATGTGGGTCAACGTATTCGAGTGAATGAACTTTTATTCTTTTATATAGGTCAATGCGATAAGGAACAGTGGTGCGATATCCTTATCACAACGTACATTGTGGTATGTTCTGCAATAAGGATGTGTGTCATTGCAGTTGCACCGTTTCTCATTGTTTGTCAGCTGATTTCTGTTTTTATAAAAACGCACGTGAATTTATTTTGAATTTCACGATAGATGTTTTATTTTCGAGCTGATTAATTTTCGCATTTTTCTTCTCTGCGTCTAGGTTCGAATCCTGGAGGCGGAAGATTTATTTTTTGATTTTTATGTCCATTTTTTGATGTTTTTATTTTTGTTTAACCTTCTATGTTTTGATGCAGGAGTTAATGGTGAATAAATTTATTTTGCTTTTTTATAACCATTTATTTTTCTATGGTTTGGGAATTTGGTGGTTTTCGTATAAGTGAATTTTGCATTTGTGATCATGTTTTGGTTTAGCTATTTTGGTGTTGAGCTAATCTTTCTGATCTACGACTCGGAATTTGATTTCGTTTTTTATAAGTACCTTTGGGCCTGCCTCTTTTATTAGGCTTTATAGGCGCTTTTGGATCGTAGTAATATTTTTGTACGTTGTCATCGAATTTGACAACTTTTTTAGATTTGGTTTTTGCAGCTGTATTTTCCAAATTTGGTTTGAGTACATCGCTATGCATTTCTTGCACTATTTCTGGATGTGTTTGTAGCTTTTGAGTGTCGGTATTTTGTTCGACAATTTCTTGTGAATCTTTGACTATGCTTATGTCAGTATCCATTTTATTTTCCTTGCAATTTTTCATGACATTGACTTTATCATCTGCTATTAAGAATGCAGGTTTGACACGATCTATTGAGACTTTTTTCTCTTTATCAGCTATGAGTAGGGTGAATGTTTTTTCTGTTCTATCCACTACTTTATAGGGACCAGTGTAGGGTTTCTGCAAAGCTTTTTTCATCCCTTCTTCTCATAAGAACACGTGCGTAGTTGTCGCTAAGTGTCTCGAGACATAGGTTTTAGGTTTGCCATGAGTTGCAGCTTGTTTTAAAAATTGACTTGCGTCGTCTTTTATGTTTTGTACTAAAGTTTTGGGGTTAATTTCTTTGGTTTCATAGAAAAAGTCCCCTGGTAAGCGCAATTCCTCACCGAGTGCTAATTGAGCAGCTGAGTGTCCAGTATCTGTTTGTAAGGCTGATCGGAGGCCTAATAAGATGGTTGGTAGCCTATCAATCCATCTTTTGGTGTCGTGTGCCATAATTGAGGCTTTTAGAGCCCTGTGCCACCTTTCCACTTTCCCGTTAGATTGTGGGTGATAAGTGGTGGTGGACCAGTGTTTAGCACCCAAGGTCTTTACTAGCTCGTTGAATATTTGGCTTTCGAATTGTCGACCTTGGTCTGTAGTTATGCTTTGGGGCACACCGTATCTAGCAAACCACGTTGAATATATTTCTGCAGCCACTGTTGGGGCTGACATTTCTGTAAGTGGAATTGCTTCGGGCCAGCGAGTAGCTCGGTCTATAATGGTCAACAGATACTTGTAGCCACAAGAAGGTGGTAAAGGACCAACTAAGTCTACGTGGATGTGTTTGAATCTGTCAGTATGTCTGAATTTCCCAAGTTTTGAATTTGTGTGTCTGCCAATTTTAGATTTCTGGTAATTTAGACAAGCACGGACCCAGATATTGCAATCTTTTTTTATATTGGGTCATACAAATCTCGAGGTCATTAATTTAGTCGTACTCCTAGGCCCAGTGTGTGATAAGTTATGAACACTGTCGAACGCCATTTTCCTATATTTTTTGAAATTTAGGGTTGTTCTTGACCTTGGGACACATCACATGTTAACATGATTTTTGTGCCAGGGAGTCTTTTTTGTCTCAGTTGTAGACTTGATTTGTCTGAAGATATCAATTTTAAAAGAGCATATGCAAATATCATCTATGTATGCATAGGCATATGGTATGTCTCTCAATACACCATTTAGAAATCGCTGGAATGTCTGTGTAGAATTTCTTAATCCAAATGGCATTTGAAGATATTCGAAGAGGCAGAATGGAGTTATTAGTACTGTTTTTTCAATATGGTTTTTTGCCATAGGTATCTGGTGGAACGCCCAATTAATATCAATTTTGGTAAATAGATCTTTTCCTTTCATGTTTATATTAAAATCCATGATATTAGGAACTGGATATCTATCTGGTTTTGTTTGAGAATTTAGGCATCTGTAGTCACCTACTACTCGCCATTTTCCACCTGACTTAGGGATGATATGAATGGGTGAGCTCCATGAGCTATTTGAGGGTCTACAAACTCCTTCTTTTACCATTCTATCGAATGCATCCTTAGCCACTTTTAATCTATCTGGAGTTAAGCGTCTTGCTTTTGCTACGCAGGGTTGTCCTACAGTTTCTAGTTTATGAACTGTGTCATGTTTATATGTAGGATTTGGATTAAAAGTTGGTTCGGTGATACCAGGAAAATCTTTCAATATATTGACGAATTTATCATTTGATTGCGTGCACGCATTAATTATATTAATTATTTGATAATATTTAGTTTTTCCTTTTATATGTTCACTGGTTGTGGAATCTATTAATTGTTTATTTTTAAGATCAATCAATAGTCTATAATAGGCTAAGAAATCTGCTCCTAATATAGTGTATTTGACATCAGCTATGGTGAAAGTCCATTTCATTGGTTTGTTAAAACCTATATTTACTTTGCATTTTTTAATTCCATATGCAGAGAAACTATGGTTATCTACTGCATTTAGTTGGGATTTTGGAGTATTATTCTTATGCTTAATTTTGGCTGGCAGTAAGCTTACATCTGCGCCTGAGTCAGCAAGAAATTCTCTCCTTTTTGACCTGTCCTGTATGAACAGGTGGCAAGAGTAGTTATCTGAGGGGTTGGTTGCCGCTGATACAACCCCTCTCTCTAGTTTGACTGATTGGGAGATTTTTGATGGTCTCTAACCTTATCCAATTCCAAGAGCAATTCCTTTTTCTTTTGCTCATCTTTGATTATCCTTTCGGCATAGAATCGGCAGGTGATTTTACAGGTCCTGGCAGTTTCTCCCCATTTATTATGGTGGAAGCAATAATCTTCACGCCAATTCGGATTTTTGTATTTGGGTCTAGATTTAGACCTTGGTGGTGTTCTGCCAGGGCTGTTTTTTCTGCTATTATTTCTGCGGTCACGAGATCTAGAGTATCGTTCTCACCAATTTCGGTTTTTAGAATGGCTGTTGCAATTTCCATTGCTGCTGTTGGTATTTTTATGTTCCATTTTCAAAGCAGCAATTTTGGCTCTAAGTTCCGCTATTTTGGATTTTTCTGCTGAGATGGCACTGATTGCAGTTTTACCTGTGTATTCCAGTGCCTGTTCAGCAACTTTGGCCAAATTTATTAATGCCTCATCACTGGTAGCATTTGTAAGGTTTAGAGCTCCAAGTGATTGCACAACTGATGTAGGTAGTTGTTGGCAAAATCAGTCAGCTATTACCAAGGGTGATACATGGTTATCCCCTTTTTTTATGAGTTTAGTCATAAATACTGTAGGTTTGTTGTCTCCAATGGACATGCCTCTCATCAGTTCTCGAATTTCCTCTCGAGTGATTATGCCAAATGCAGTTCTTATTTTGTTCTGGAACCAACTGTACGAATCTTCTGCTTTGTCAGGACAAGCTTTTATGATTTGTGCAGGCATGTTTCCACACAATTGCCTATATCTGTGCTCTCCAGGAATCTCCTCGAGTTGGAAACAGCCGGTCAGTTGAATGAACCAAGTTTCTAAGTCCTTTGGGAGAAACTCTGGTAGTTGGATCTGTTTTTTGAATGAGTTTTTGGCATTTTCTTCAACCTTTTTCACGTACTCCGATATTGCCTTGGCTACGATCTCCTTCATATATTGATCAAACAGCTCCTTTTCTATCTGAGCCTGTTTCTCAGCCAGTAACTTATGTTCTTTTTCCTCTGGATTTTCGTTTGAAGTTCCAGGCATTTTAGTTTCGTCGTTTTTCAGCATTATTTTTCGTATTATTTTTCCGTTTCTTAATTTTTGGAAATCCAGCTTAACCGAATTTGTAGCAGAAATTATTGTAGGACTATTTCCTATCTAGCAGATTTTCAATATATACATGTTCAACCGAGATTTCTTTGACCCGTCTGGTTATGGGCAACGTTTATTTGATACAGGGGGGTAAATTTCCCACTCCGTAGACGACTAATAGTCACCTAAGTCACATCAGCTATTTCTAGCCAATGAAAAAGTCGCATCTAAGCCGCACTTATCAGCAGAGCAATTTCTCGCTTGTTGAGCATTTTCACGCCTGAACCACTGTAGCAATGTCGAGGTCACCACTGTGGCTTGTTTTGTGTAGGTTGATGCTACCTACACGGGGTTCATGGAACCTAAGATGGAGACAGTGGTTTACGTATGGGGCGACTGAATTATTTCTCGGTACAGGTAGCCAGCTGGTTTAAGTGCCTAACTGTATACTAAGTGTACTTCCTAACTGGGGCAATTGTCCAAAGGCGATGCGGTACCTTATACGGACCGCAGCACGTATACTGTCAGTGAGTATGTAAGTATTACATACTCACTTGCCTCAGTTTATCGCCTCACGGTAAACACAGAAACACATCGTCTGTATGAGTGCATACAGACAATGTAATTTGTTTTACGTGCAATGCACAATTAGTATGGGTCATGGACTTTGGTCTGCGACCCGTCTGTCGACGCAGAGCTGAGCCCTGAGGGAGGCAAAGAGGGAAACATCCCCACAGTATTCTTCAACAGAGATTTAATAATTAATTGTTAACACAATTCACATGTGAAAAATAATTTGTCCTCCCCTGACGCACATTCTTTATGAGCCCACTCTTCACACTGAGTTATCTGGATCCACTGTTCTCCAGGCTGTGAGGCAGAAAAAAGCTGACAGCAATACAAACATGATGCATCTACTTGAGTTATTTTTGTTTTTTTATTTTTGGTAGATGAGCTGGAATTTTTGGTTATAGGCATCTTTAAATTAAAACATGCAGAAAAATATTGTAAGCTGGGTGTCCATTTTACCCCAAGTGAGGTAAATTGAAACAAACGCTAATAAAATTGTTTACTTCAATGAAAAAGTGACAATTCACACCTTTTAATTAAATCAACACTACCTTCTTTTAATCTAATAGTCAATTTATAAAAATAAATATTACTTACTCGATTTATTCTCATCTGAAAATTCACAAAAGTTACATCAAACACTTCTGAAAACATTATCGCGTCATAATTAGAATGTCAAACAAAAGAATCAAACCAAATTCAGAAAATAAGCTCCTAGAGTATAAATAAAGTTAACTGATCCAACATCCACCATGGAGCGCCAATAGCCGATTCAATAAAGCCAATGTCCATTTTACCCCAAGTGTCCATATTACCCACATCTCCCCGATATTTTGGAAACACACGAACTTAGTGCACGTCCTACTTTGCTCGTCGCTTGCGATAAGTTACCTTTAAACACAGTTATATGTTTAAACTGAAATCAAAGTCGATAATTTCAATTTAAACTCACGAACTAAGCTTGTCCCAAACAAATGTTCAGTCAATTGAGAACTACAAGTATTGTAGTTGAGCAAGCAAAATTCATCTGAAGTTTTTTATCTTTCGAAAATGCGGGTAAATCTATAGTTCATATTTCCCATGGTTGAGCCGTTTTAAGGGAATATTTAGATTCCTGAATGAAAAAAAAATTAACGTTTTAGTATGTGTGGAATACCTTGTCGTGAGAGATATTCTCACCAGAAGGAAATTCAACTGAATTTAAGCGTGTTCAGCTACTTCATACAAGCGTATGGGTAAGCCAGAACCAAACCGAACACTGGCGATTTTAGAGCCGGTTCTGAGAGTTTTTATACAGGTTCTGGCGCACACACACAGACACACGTACGTAATATAATACGTACGTTGATAAAGGCGGCCAGGTCGCATCATCCCCTACTATCGTAGGTAACGGCTGGCCGGTTCGTGTACGAATCGTGACATTGATTGATGGATGACGTCACGATTCGGTACTCGTACATTACCTGCATGTATTTGCAGGTAATTACGATCAAACGTAATTGTGTGTTCGTTTAACGTCACAAGGACGATAAGTTAGCCTGCCCTTTGGGGCGGCGACTGTCGTTGAGGGGTCCGAGCCCCTAACCTCATACCGTAGAGTCCCCACAGTATGTTTAAAAAAAAAAAAAAATTTAATTGCTACATTACTTTTCCCAACTTTTTTTTTTTTAGTTATAAACTCGTTCCTTTTAAATAGGTATGTTGAAGAAGAAAAAAAAAACTGCACATTCAAATAGAATTCAAAAATGAAAATTTCAAAATAATTAAGTGTAGGCCAACGCTCACGAAAATTGCAAAGCAATTATGCGAAAGGATCTTGTTGCATTCGGTTCATTTCGTTTCATCCTCATCGATGAAATTTATTGCGAACGTTCAAAATTATTACAGATTATTATTTTAAGGAGAAATAATTTAACTGCGGTGCGTAAATTCGCATCTTTCGCCATTCATAGTTCCGCGTAGGTCTACCCTCGACCCTATTGCGCATATTTTGTGATAATTTAGGCGCTTGCCATCCACTTTCCGAACCAACACAACGCTCGTATTCTCGTGCAAAATAATTCGATGTCACGACGGCCATTAATTTAATGCAAACTAAGAAACCGTTAGTCATAGAACGTCTCTGGTTTCTTTTAAGCGAAAGTCTCAAATTTTTTCGGCAATATACGCGCAGTGCACGAATTGAATCCACTGAATTTGAAAATACACCCTGGAAATGTACCTTTATAATAAAAACATCTGCATGTTGAAAAGCTGGCGTACCTGAATGTTAGATAAAAATATATTCAAAATGTCAGTATAATAATATATTCAAAAAATTATACTGTCGACATAATGTTAGCCGATTTGGTTGATCACGAGGAGCATTAGGAAATGAATTTCAGCATTTTTTTCATTAAAAAAAGATATTATTACTTCTCAATAGCTGGTCAGCAAGACTATATAACTGAACAGCGATATAAAGGGAAAGCTCAGGAAGTTAGTTTGGCAGAAGGATATTTTGCTCGGCCTTTTCACTGAGAAGGGGTACCTCGGTTTGAGGCCAAGAATGATCCAAAAATTAAAACTCTTTGGCGGTCTGAACAATTAAACTCCAGCGCAACAATATTTCGCTAGAAAGCCCAGTTTGCCAATTCACAACAACAACTCCACAATCAATCCTGAATTCCAAATGCGTGAAAACAAAGCTCCAATAAACAATCGATAATAGTTGTCGATATCCAACAGATACATGGATCTATCGAAATTTCAACGTTACAGTTTGAAGTAAAATAACTCCTTGCGCCGTAAATAAGGCAAAGATACTCCAAGCAACCCAAGCGACTTCCTTTTCTTCAGAAATTGTTTTTGTTTTAGATTTTTTGCGGAAACTGCTGAATCAATAAACACCAAACTCCTCTCAGACTTTGTACTACGTAAAAACTACATTTCGTGACAATGTCGGCTCTATTATTTTTGTAGTTTCCTCAAAATAGTGGAAAAATCACTTTTCCAGCCATTTTTTCTCGCCAGTTCCTTCAAAAACTGCCGAACGAATGGACACCAAACTGCCATAAAGACTTGTACGCACCTACATAACAACAATAATATAGCGTGAGAATTCCGGACAGATCTCTTTCGAAGTTTCTTTAAAACCTCAGAAAAACTCCTTAACCGAAAATTTTTTGTTCTCCAGTCTTCTCGGAAACTGCTCCTATTTTGAATCATGGAGCCGTTCTTGCGGGTAGACTATAGGCCTATAGTCAACAACAGGAAGAATGGCTAGGAATTACTTGCCGAAATGATTCTGTTTACGAATCCAGTCGGATATACCATCTGTTTTATTTTGTTACTTTAAGAGCGGTTCAAACTGACTACCTGTAATCACTTATACTAATCAATATTCTGTAAAATAGGAATATTTCAACTTTACAGAATAAATAAAAAGGAATCGTATAAACCATATCACAATTTCTCTCTCTTTTAACGTGTTAAGTCAAAGAGAATAAAACAGTTAATTTAAACCATCATTTACTGCTAGAACTGTTCTTTCTTCGTTAGTAAAAACACTACTATAATCCACTGCCTACATTTTTAAAATTTCTATTTAAATTAACTTCAAAGTTGCCGAACGATGCTTAAATAATTCTTATCATTAATCCATTATTAATTATGTAATAATTTTTTGTCATAATTTACAACTGCATGCACGCACCAAGCGGCTGTGAAATGATGATAAAAAAACTCTTGCGCAGCAAGCTTCGTAAGAAAATACTTTCTTCTGAAATCGTGTTGATTTTAGGTTAAAACGAGTGGTTTTCTCGATGAAACGTACAAAATGAATTCTTTAGAACCATTATCAGAAGGATAAAAGAGGGAAAATCACATTGAATAGCCGATAAATTAGGAACAAATTGATCAATCAAAACCAAAGTTGGTTGGTCTGATCCTAGTATAAGAGGTATTGTTTGCACCAAATTTCATAACTATTGAAAGAGAATTGCATCTTTTATTGAGATAACATGAAAAATTAGCAGCTCCAACAGCCTCAGGGAATGGATCATAATGCCAATGAGAACCAAATTTGAAATCATGTTAGACATACTTCAAATCAATACATATAACAAATTTTGTGACAACTTGAAAATTACTCCTTACAGAGCTATTAGTATGCCAAAACTACAATAAAATTTCCCCTGTCAGACGTACCCTAAAGCCTATCCGCACCAAAATTGGTTTGTACTGTCCTTCCCCTATCAAAATTCAGGCCTATTGATTAAGAACTGCGACCTGTTTAATACAAAATGCACATAAACTGACCTAGCAGACGAACTATAAGCCCGATTTGACCAAAAACAATAAGGTTCTTCTTTAAGTGAATTTGAATATGTGTTTTGAATTTCGAAACCTTCCGATTAAGATTGTGCCTGAAAATGAACTCAACGCAAAAGGGGATAAAAAAAAAAAAGATGAAACAAAAAACGTGCCCAATCCAACCTACCCTTGGGTCTGAATACTCAGGCAATTTTAATACGTAGATTTTTAACATTGGAAATGTTTAACCTGAGTTACGGAACAAAAAGATGACGTCATGTGCAATGAAAAGTGAAAAATGTAAACAAAATGAAAAATCATAATGTTTCGTTAGTGTGCGTGTGTATTCGATTGTATTCATGATTCAACACACGCACACCAACACAAAACAGAATTCGTTGTTTCCCCGACTCAACAAATTTAGCAGTGTTACCCTAGAATGAAAAATGACGAATTTAGCAGGGTTACCTTAGTATGAAAAATTAAATGTGTACATTTATTTAACAACATGAAAACTAAACACAAAAATAAAATTAGGTAGTCACTAAAAAGTTATTAATAAATCATAATAAATATTTGTTCCAAATGACGTTCTTATTGATTCAAAATTAAGCATTTTATAGCCAAAATAAAAACAAAAATTGTGTTATCAGATGTACCGTTGTTCGACTGATCCATACCAAAACTTGTAGTAAATTATAATAGATCCATAAAAAGTGAATTTTCAAAAATAATGCCAAAATGTTCAGAAGATCATAAATGAAAAACGTACCCACTCCCAGCCTTGGGTCCGAATACTCAGGAAATTTTAATATGTAGATTTTTTTTCAAAATCTGCTTTAAAATTCTGATTTCCAAGGTTTTTGTTTTCACAAATGCCTTGTACCAGAGCAGAAAATATCATAAATTGTGTGAAACAGATACAAGTTGTTAATATTATACACAACCCCTGAAGCGTCACTCCGTCGCACTTTGGCTTGTGGCGGCCCTGAATTTCTGGTATCACTGTGGAATTTGTTGTTTCGGAGGAGACAAGGAGACAACGAACTTTTTTTTTTACTATGTCTGTGGGTGGCTGTGTAGGTAGTGGCGCATGAGTATTGAGGGAATAATTGGCGAAATAATACGAGGAAATAATTTTGTGAAATAATTAATGGCTTGTACGCGTATTATAGTGATGATTCTATATTTTAAAATCTTTCTGGAAGGCTCCATTAGTATTGTGAAATATTGATATGGCCTATCGATAGTTCTCTCAACTATCAATGTTATCGATAGTTCATGTATGTATCGCATAAATTTTGTATTTACGATTTTGAATAAACTACTTATAACGCATAAGGCTGAGATTTTCTCAAACGGTAGTACTTATATAGGACCAAACTTGATAGAATTTTGAACTTTAGTTTGGCGCTTATTCGTTCAGTAATCTTCGAAAAAACTGGAGAACAAAAATTGCTAGAAAAGTAGTTTTTCAGATTTTGAGGAAACTACAAACGTGATCGAGCTCAAATATTAACGATAGTTTGTCCTTACTTACAACTGCTAGTCAGATAGACGTTTGATGCTTATTTGTTCAGTAGTTCCCGAGAAAACTGAAAAAGAAACAATCGCTGGGAAAATGATTTTTCCAAGATTTTAAGGAATCTATAAGGTTACAGTTTTCACAAAATGTAGTTTATATGTAAAACCAGGTCTAATGTGAGTTTGGTTCATATTGATTCTGTACTTTCCGAGAAAAATGTAAAAAAATTCTAAGAGAATAGTAAGTCGCTTGTGTTGCTTGAAATGTCTTTTTCGTATTTATGGCCAAAAGGAAAACTGTTACAGCGGAATATCGATAGATAGATAATCATAGCTTTTCACAATGTTTTCGCGCATTTGGAATTCGGGATTGTTTTTTAAATTATGCTACGCTAAAGTTTTTTAATCGTAGATTATTACATTTTTCGACGACTTTAAAAAACAAAAACACTGTCTTCCTGAAAGAGTGAAAATAACTTATGCCCCCAGAGATTGTTGTCATCTTTTTCAGTGAGTCGGGGAGAATAATCGAAAGTTTGAACGCCCAGGAAGGATGAAAAGAAAACAAAAACGCAACTTACGAACAAAATTCCCTTTGCGTTTATCGTGTGACACAATAAGCAAATCAGAAATGGAGTACAAAAATAACTTAGTTTAGTTGTTTTTTTCCTCCTTCTTGCTTCAAAATAATGTCTTGGGGGCACACAGACTTTTTCAAATTTTTACAGACTGTGGATTATATGGTTTTACGAAAATAAAGAAATAAAATAAATAAATAAAGCGAATTGAATGTATTATCGATTCTTGCGTAGTACAGAAAACTGTTCTTTTCAAATACTTTTGCCTGCGAATATCAATTTATTTCACTACGTATAGGCTAAGTGTACATATTTGTGACATATCGTTTCACCTATTTCATTTATTTTTTCATTTTTTGTGCGTGTTTGTGTGAAAAATCATGTTTGAACAATGGTTATGGTTGTGATATAAATCACTGGAAATAGCTAGTGAACATTTTAGTGAAAGAAACCCTAATTTGTGATAAACATGTTGAAATTGTTGGAAGCACTCTTGGCCCAGTTTAAATATTATGGCAGACTTTCAGTTGAAAACTTGGGATTTGAAACCGTTTCTCCTCCAAATCATCAAGTTTTGAATAAGATTCGTAAAATGGGTGTTGTTCAAAGGAAATATGCTAATGAAGCTAACATTTGGTAGTTTTCAAGTTGGGTGACCGATATCGTGTGCGCCGTAGGCCTATCCAAGTCTGCATTATGTAATTTTTCAACTCTTGTTAACCCGATAATAGTTCGTGGCTGTAATTTTCATTTGATATTGCTTAAATTCGGCACATCAATAGATTTTACACGATTGAAGTTGTGGAATACCTTGTCGTGAGAGATATTCACACTAGAAGGTCTTCAACAGTATTTGCGTGTTCTGCCACTTCATACGAATAAGTATGGGAGAGCCAAATCCTCGGCGAACACTGGCGATTTTTGAGCCGGTTCTGAGAGTTTATATACCGAATTTGGCACACGCACACGGACACACATACGTATGTATGTATACGTAATTATGTCATACGCTGCGTCGTTTCCTGTCTCTGCTGAGATGATAAGAAACGACGCAGTGCGTTTGGTACCGAGTCGTGACATTACCGAGATCGTTATCAGGTAATTGATCTCGACTCGAATGATGTATCTTACCTGTACGTACGTACAGGTACGAACATACAAACGCGTTCGTGTGTATTTAGTTTAACGTCATAGAGACGAATATTGCCAGCCTTTGGGCGGCGACTGTCGTCGAGGGGTGCGAGCCCCTAAAACCTCATACGAGTAATGTCCCCACAGCTACTCCCCCCCAGTTTTCGCGCCGCGAAAATGATAAGTCGCGTGCCTGGGGGGACTTATCGAGTCTACTGTCTTTGGTCTCGTTCCCACTTAGCGAGGGCAGACCCTACCGCGGCCCCGACGCATTCGTATGACTGCTTCCTTGCGTCTAAACGGGCCTGGTAGGCGTCCCTGCTATTCTGCCCCCTTCTTCTCGGCGGTCGTTGTCGTTGTGGAGCCGGATGATAGGGATGGGAGCGGTAGGACAGGCGTGGGTCGACTAACGTCAGGGGCCTTGGTCTTCGGTACATCAGGGAGTTCGAGTTCCCAGATGGACTGTAGGCCAGGCTTGCGGTGGGGGGAGGGCGTGGAATGCGCACCTCTTCCACCTGTTGTTGTTGGTTCACCTCCATCCTTGCCAGGGCTAAGGGCTCTGGAGGTGGGTTTGCCACTTCCGGTGCTCTTTCCGGCGACTTTGGGGGCGAAATCAACGGAGGGAGGGGGGCGGACATTATTTTAACTATGTCCGCCGCTGAAGTCGTATCCATGAGCAACTCGTTCTCGATTTGCTCCAATTCCTTTTCGCGTTCCGTCTGTTCCTTCGTCTTGATAGGCTGAGGCACAGGCGGGACTACAAATTGGAAAGGCTGGTTCGAGGACGGGGTGCTGGATGAGGACGACATGAGGAAGGAAATACAAGGTACAAAAAACAAAGAAAGAAGGAAAGAGAAAAAATTATGAGAAAACTTTTCGGCGTGTTCTAGTCAACAGTCGAAAGGCGTATGAAAAACTTTGCGAGAATATTTTCGATCGCAGCTTTATTCCAAGTCGTTATCTTTTTTCAGATTTCTTCGGAGGGGATAGTGCATTCAATATTCTTTAGCTTAAAAGTTTTCCGGTTAAATTTGGTTAAGTACGAGCAGAGTTAAGCGTGTTTGAATTTTCGTACTTTGAATTTTGTATTTCACAAAGGAATGCACTCTTCGTTTGTGACGTCACGATCTATTGACTATTTTATTATCGGTATTGTTTGTCAATAGAAACACGTTGCAATGTTTTTCTTCCGTATTGCACGTGGATTTGTTTATTCGTGTCGTATTTTTATTGTACGCACTTTTTCTCTGCTTATCTGAAGAATTTCTATTGTTACGAATATTCTCAGATTCTCGTACGTCTTTTTGTGCGGGTTTGTATTTTCCGCTGCGGATATTAACTTTCGTGAATATTTTTAGTTTCTCCGTGCCAATCTCTCGGATTTTCGAGTTGGAATTTGGTTTTTCTGCTTTCTGCTGCCAAGGGGCCTGCCTCTTTTTCGTGGGCACAAGGGGGCCGACGGATCGTATTGTATTTTGATGATCTCGTCATTGAACTTCACCGTTTTCTTTATTTTTATTTTTTCTTCTGGTGATTTTTGTGATTTATCACCTTTTTCGACTGGGTTGTCCTCAACTTTTCGTGGTTGTGTTGTTTCGGACTGTTCAGTCTGTTCTTCCTTTATTATTTCCCTGTGTGTCGTCTTCCTTGTTGCTCTTTGGAGCATTTTCTTGTCGTCATTTATAAGGTACGCAGGTTTCAATCTGTCGATTGAAATCGTTTTTTGTTCACCTGCGATTAGTATCACGAAATTCTTGTCATCTTGTGATACAACCTTATAAGGACCGGCGTATGGTTTCTCCAACGAAGATCTTATTTTCTCGTCTCTAACAAACACATGAGATGTTGTGGCCAAGTGTTTGGAGACATAAATCTTTGGTTGGCCATGACGAGCTGCCTGATTCAGAAAGTTGTTGGCGTCAGTCCGTATGTCTTGGACGAGCGTTTTGGGGCTAATTTCTTTCGAATGGGTGAAAAAGTCCCCTGGTAGGCGTAGCTCTTCGCCGAGCGCTAACTGCGCTGCAGAGTGACCCGTGTCCGTTTGAAGAGCAGATCGAAGGCCCAAGAGGATGGTTGGTAGTATGTCAACCCATCTCTTGGTGTCGCAAGCCATTATGGAGGCTTTTAAAGCTCTGTGCCATCGCTCAACTTTTCCGTTTGCTTGAGGATGGTAAGCTGTGGTGTGATTGTGTTGTACACCAAGCTTCTTAGACAGCTCTTGAAAGAGCGAGCTTTCGAATTGACGACCCTGGTCCGTGATGATGACTTCAGGTACGCCATAGCGGGCAATCCAGGTGTCGTATAACCTGGCAGCTACCGTGGGAGCTGTCATCTCATGGAGAGGAACTGCCTCTGGCCATCGAGTTGCTCTATCGATCATCGTTAACAGGTATCTGTGTCCTTGGGATGGGGGTAATGGACCCACCAAATCTATATGTATTGTTTTGAACCGCTCCGTTTGTTTAAAAGATTTGAGAGGCGACCGAGTATGTCTTCCTACTTTGGACTCTTGGCAATTCAGGCAACTGCGAGCCCATTTGTTGCAGTCGGACTTCATCCGAGGCCAAACAAATCTTGATGATACTAGTCCAGCAGTGCATCTTGGTCCAGGGTGCGATAGATTGTGCACACTACTGAATGCCAATTTGCGATACTTTGTCGGCAGGAATGGCCTATTCTTGCCTGTACTAATGTCGCATGTGAGTAAAACATTAGTACCAGGGATTTTCCTTTGTCTCAATTTGAGAGCTGTGTCATCGTTCGACAACAGTTCCTGCAATTCTGCATCCCTTAACTGTTCTTTAGCTATTTCAGCGTAAGGTAATTGAGACGGTGCCGAGATAGCTTCGATCCTACTAAGAGCATCAGCTGGAGTGTTGAGTTCTCCACTTATATACTGGATGTCCGTAGTCAACTGTCCTATGTAGTCCAATTGTCGAACTCTTCTCGGGGAAGCTGGTTCTGTCTTTTGCGTGAAGGCATGTGTTAGGGGTTTATGATCTGTATACACAGTGAAACATCTACCCTCTAATTGGTGCCTGAAATGCTTCAACGCAGCAAATATTCCCAGTAAAACATCTACCCTCTAATTGGTGCCTGAAATGCTTCAACGCAGCAAATATTCCCAGTAACTCCCTGTCGTATGTGCTGTAGTTCTTCTCGGTTTTTGATAGCTTTCTGGAGAAGAAAGCGAGTGGTAACTTTTTGTCATTGTCCTTTTGGTACAGTGTTGCACCAATAGCAAAGTCGGATGCATCAGTTGCGACACATAACGGCAGACTTTCGTCTGGGTGAGCTAGTAGAGTTGCATTTGCCAGTGTTTCTTTTATGTTTTCGAAGGCTTTTTCAGCTTCTTCAGTCCAGTCGAGTGGAGTTTTATCTTTCTTTTTGTTTGTTTTTATTAATGCAAACAGCTTACTTTGTTCGGCTGCAGCATTCTTAATGCAACGTCTGTAGAAATTCACCATCCCCAAGAAGCGTCTAAGTTCTGCTACGTTGGAGGGTTTCGGGAATTTCAATATGGGCTCTACCTTGGTCTTCAGAGGGGAAATGCCTTCGGTCGAGACTTGATAGCCGAGAAAGTCAATCCTGGATTGTTTGTATAAACTTTTTCCAACATTGATAGTAAGTCCAGCAGCGTGTATACGTTGTACGATGGTTCTTACATTCTTCTCGTGCTGTTGCTCACCGCCTTCTGAGCAAATACATATGTCATCCAAATATGCATAGGCAAACGGCAAATCCATAAACAGTCCATTGATGAATCTTTGGAAAGTTTGTGCAGAATTACGGAGTCCAAACGGCATTCGAAGGTATTCGAATAGCCCAAAGGGGGTTATGACCTGCTGTCTTTGGGATGTCCTGTTCGGCCATTGGAATTTGGTGGAATGCCCAGTTGATGTCGATTTTTGTGAACATCGTTTTACCCTTCATATTCGCGTTGAAGTCCATTATGTTTGGGACCGGATAGCGATCAGGAACTGTTTTGGCATTTAAGGCCCTGTAGTCTCCAACGATTCGCCACTCTCCACTGGCTTTTTTGGTCATGTGGATTGGGGAACTCCATGAACTTTTTGAGGGGCGGCATATGCCTTCTCCTATTATGCGATCATAGTATTCCCGTGCTGCTTTGAGTTTATCAGGCAGTAACCTGCGGGCTCTAGCATGGCAAGGCGGTCCTTTTGTTTCTATATAATGAATGGTATCATGTTTATAGGTCGGATGCCTGCGAATCGATGGTTGTGTAACTCCAGGATAGTCTGACAGAATCCGTGAGAATTGTTCGTCGACTTTAGTGCAACTGGATATGTTTGTGTCCAGTTGGTACGCTAGCGTTTTGCCTTCCACCCATAGACCGGTTTGGTTGTCTATGATTTTTCCATTTTTAAGGTCAATGACTAGGCCATAGTGTGCGAGAAAATCTGCACCCAGGATCGGAGTTGGAACGTCCGCAATTGTGAAGGACCACGTCATGTCTCTTCGCAAACCGATGCTTACTTTGCTGGATTCTATTCCGTAAGCTGGAAGGTTTTGACCATTCACAGTTCGGAGGTAGTATTTCGGAGGAAATGCCTTTTGGTTTTTATCTACTGGCAAAATGCTCAAGTCGGCACCTGAGTCAATTAGGTAACGTCTCCTATTTGTCCTGTCCTTGATGAACAGGCGGCGTGAGTATTTTTTCGAGGGATCTTCAGCCGCATAGACAACCCCTCTTTCTAGTTTGACGACTTATTGTATGATTTACCCCACCATTGGCATCTATTGTTGCACTTGGTGGCCTCTGCGCCAAACCGATTATGGAAAAAGCAGGATTTATCGTCCCAGTTTTGAGACCGGGGTTTGGGGGACGATGTTCTTCTTGGGGGAGTTGGACTCTGACCCCTGGTAGAATTGCTCTTGCGGTCTCTGGACCTGGATTTTCTGTCATTACTTCTATTATTGCTCCTGCTTTTCGAGCGGTTGTTGTTTCTACCATTTCTTGGATTATTATTGCTTTTCTTCTTTATTTCACTAGTCAGCTGAGCTATTTGGGCTCTAAGCTGAGCTAGTTCTCCAGTCTCTGCCGATACTGCACTTATCGAGGATGCTGATCTCGAGTGTTCTAGTGCATTATCGGCACTCTTTGCTAGGAAGTCTAGGTCCTCGGAAGTGTTGATTACCGTGGTACCTATGGCTGCCAGACACTGCACAACATGTTGGGGAAGTTGTTTGCAGAACTGGTTTCCAATTACTGACGGTGACACTATATTATCGGCCTTTTGTCTGAGTTTGGCCATGAAGGTGGAGGGTTTGTCGTCTCCTATCTTCATTCCACCCATTACATCATCAATGATTTGGTTCTGAGTCTTACCAAACACATTTCTTATTTTTCTGCAGAACCAACTATATTTATCTGCTTCCGCCGGAGGGCATTCCATGATATCCGGAATGCGGCGTATTATTTCTGCAGGCATGCCGCTACAAATGTGTGAGTATTTTTGGTCGTTTTGCAGATTCTCTGTCTTGAAACGACCCTCGAGGAGAGTTAACCATAATTCCACTTCATTTGGTAGGAAGTCCGGAATCTCTATCCTCCGTCTTTGGACAACAGGGTTCTGCAATGTTTGCAGTTGCAACAGCTGCAACAGCTGTGCAAGTACTTCGGGGGTCAACTGTGGCTGACCACTCCCGGCTGCTCCTGTTTGATTTGATGATGGGTTCGGGTTCGTGTTTCCGTTGGGCATCGTGTGCTGGACTTCTCTATTTGTGCTTTCAACAAAGAGTTTTCCAGACTCCGTGGGTTGTCGGTCTGGGGTTGAAGGGTCGGAGTCTTGGCTCAAAAGACGACCACTTCTTAGGGTTCGAGCTGTTGTTTCGTTTGGGTTAGCAACAGCTCCCAAACGCAAGGCTTCCGGCCTCCGGATCCGTTTTTGTTTCTCCGGGGTCTCAAAGACTTCAGAGTCTCTGGTCGAAGCTGGAGGAGTTGGCGGATGAGGGCAACTTTGTTCCTCCAGGTCTACTCGTCTTGGTTCCCTTCCGGCAAATATATTTGGAAGGGGGGGTGTAATTTCCCACTTTCAAAGTCAAGACCTCTGCTTCGACAGCCAAAGGTGTCTAGATCTTGTAAAAATTATTTGTATCACAAGCGAGTAACTCGCCAGCGCACCGCGCCTCTTTTTAGTTATAGCGCAACGCGCCTCTAGACACCCACGACGTAGCCAAAATATCACGTCGGGGTCACCACTGTGGAATACCTTGTCGTGAGAGATATTCACACTAGAAGGTCTTCAACAGTATTTGCGTGTTCTGCCACTTCATACGAATAAGTATGGGAGAGCCAAATCCTCGGCGAACACTGGCGATTTTTGAGCCGGTTCTGAGAGTTTATATACCGAATTTGGCACACGCACACGGACACACATATGTATGTATGTATACGTAATTATGTCATACGCTGCGTCGTTTCCTGTCTCTGCTGAGATGATAAGAAACGACGCAGTGCGTTTGGTACCGAGTCGTGACATTACCGAGATCGTTATCAGGTAATTGATCTCGACTCGAATGATGTATCTTACCTGTACGTACGTACAGGTACGAACATACAAACGCGTTCGTGTGTATTTAGTTTAACGTCATAGAGACGAATATTGCCAGCCTTTGGGCGGTGACTGTCGTCGAGGGGTGCGAGCCCCTAAAACCTCATACGAGTAATGTCCCCACAGAAGTGAAATATAATGATTTAGTTTTGATTCTTTCATTTATTCTTGACATTTTGGCAGTCGGGGCATACCTTTGGATTATTATCAAAAACAAATTAAGTGGCCTACTGACTCCAATTCTGATACAAATCAGAGCTTTAGTTCAAAACTTGTAGGCACTGTTTACTTGTCACTACGTCAAAGTCTGGTTATTAGAAATTTGTTCAGTTACTAAATTGAGTTTTAAAAGTATTCACACCAGTCACCATGAGGCTATGGTTAAAGTCTGAAACTGGTAGAAGTGTTTTATGTTTGCAAGATATATATTTAAATCCGTTACCAAAAGAAATTTGTTCAGTAGTCAGTTAAAAAATAATTTTATAACATTTTTATCCCATTAAAAATCGGACAAATAATTATTTTTTCGATGAAAATTTTTGAATTGAAATTTTTGGACATTAAATACGTTTTGGTAGGGGAGTTTGATACTTCATATCAAAAGTTTGAGTATTTTGTAAATCCCATTGAAAAATTTTCGAACTTCAATTTTGGCAGTTGAAGAAAAATTTTCAATTTCCTGTAGCCCATTCCAGTCTGTGAGTTCCTAAAAAATATGGGCGTCATTGGTTAACTGGTTGGTGATCTTTTGAGAGAAGTCAAGTTCTTCGGAAAGCTACAGTCCTTCAGAAGGTGTAATCCATTCCTACAGATCCAGATATTTTGGTCATCGAATCTTACAAGAAATAATATTAGTCAAGTCATAGTAAATAGTTATACAATCTAAGCTGGAAATAAGGTAAAAGTAATAATTTTAATAATTTTTGGTTTATTAAAATTTGGTTTTAATGGTTGATTGTGAATTGTTTATTATCGTTTGTTAATATTTTAAAATGAGTCGAAGCGTTGAAGAGAATGAGTGTGTATGGAAGGGAGATATGAGATAAAATTAGAGAATGTGGCAGTATAAATATGAAAATAGATTATAATGGTCGAGAACCGTGAAAAAACCAACAGAGGACTGCAGAGTCCCGGATTATGGCTTATCCGACCTTCAAGAAATAAATAATTTTTTTTTTCTATTAAATTTTGGTCGAATTTTTGCCCTTTTAAAAAATATTGTGATTCCAATCTGAGTGAATTTCTTTTAAAAAAAGAAGCTTTTATTTTTAATTTTTTTTTTAGCTTTAGCTTCATGCGAAATAAATATTATTTCGTTGCGGAAGGTTGGCTGCAGTATTGGTATATTTTAAAATCGCAGTAGTGAGTAGAATAAAAGCGTATAATGAAGTCACCCCGATTCGGATACCATTTTTGCCCCTCTCAAATTTCTCAGTCCAGGTTCGACTATGTTTTGATAATTCAAAGGTATGAACTATATTACTAAAGACTTGGCAGGAGAATTCTTCAATAAAACTTGGACATAAAGTACGAACTACAACTTCAAATAGAACCAACCCGGAGCCAAAACTTCGTGTTTAGAACTGTTTGACCTTATCAAACACAGCTAGGTACAATAGCGCAGTTTAATAGTACATAATAATAATAATAAACTCTTCATTCATCATAATCATTTAATTCCAGATAAAACTTCAAAACCACTTCTTTACTACGTTTTGAAAAGATTTTTAATCCGGTTTTTAACAAAAATTTCGATAAAATTTATGAAGATTCGTACGTGCTTTGAATGAAGGTTGTAGAAAGTGAAATATATACCAGGTGTCACGAAAATTAAAATTAAATATACGAAGTGCAGCCGAGCAGTCTTATTTTATCAATGTTTTTGGAGCCAACGTACGACAGAAGCTACAGCAGGTATTTTAAACGTCGCAGGATCGTAAGAGCTGATTAAAAAAAGTTTAATGTATTTAATATAACGATCATCTACGCTACATCAAATGTCGGCAGAAACCTTCAACCCCGTAGAGCCCAAAGCTCATTTTCAAAGGCCTAAATAATCGTTAAATTCCGGCTCACTTCGACATTTTTCGAACATTTATTCCAAAAGACAAACTATAGTCAATTCTAAAATAAAATGAAATTCGTAAGCTTATTCAAAGCCAATAAAATCAGCTCCTAAAAATACACCAAAAGCGAAGGGGGAAATGTAGGCTGATAAAAAAAAAAGCTTTTCTTTAAATCGGATCACATATCTTCAGGTTACTTTTTTTTTTCCTGTAAAATGTTGCACGCTATCCAAGCATATGCGGTAGAAAAAAAAGAAGAAAAAATAGGAAATACAAAAAGTAGGTAGGTACCTATTTCTTTTCTTCTTCATTTTTTTTTCTTTTTTTATGTACGCATACGAGCAATGCAAAAATAAATTTTACATTCTTCAACAGTGATGGTACACTTGTTTTTGTCTCGGTTTCGCCTAATTGAATATCTATTTCAAAATAAATATTTTAAATTCTAATGGAATCGACGCTCAGAGAATAAAGGGGAGGAAAAAAAAGGTATATTTGAGTGAATCCTAAAAAAAAAAGAAAAAAATAAAAAAACAAAGAAAAAAAAAACCGAAAACACCAACCTTATTTCGGCTCTTTTTTCTCAATTCTCTCCATTTTCTTGTTATTTTGTTCTCCCGCCGGAAAACGTATTCGCTTTACAAATTTTTATTTAAAGATACGGCTGTGTAAAACAACTCTTTCTGGTGAAAAAAAAAAAAAAAAATGGAAAAAAGGATAAGCTAGAAGAATTGAGAGGAAATGGTACCGCACGGTTTTCTTGCCACCAAGCGAGTACAAATTTTTGAGCATCAAAATTCCTAGCGGAGAAGTTCGAAAAATTTTCGTCGAAAACGGAAATGAAAAAGCCAACAATGCAACTCGGCGTGTTTTGTAATGACGACATTCTCCCTTTTTTATACTCGACTTAATTTGCGAATTTAATTTGTATGTACGCAATTTAATGATCCACAGTCGTAAGTCGTAACTCTCGTAATAATTTGCGGCTGGAATAGGGAGCTGCGGTTCCGTATCAAAATTCTGGGAGATTATGAGTTCGCGTGATTTGTTGGTTCACGCGCTATTTTTTGACAGCAAACATTATACTAAGTATGTGGTATTCGTAGATGTTCAGTCTGATGAACATTATGCGAACCAACGTTGATACAGTGTGTTCAGCCTCGAGTAATTGGGTGGGGTACAAAAAATAAAGTTTTTGGCAATACCCACCCGAAAAGCAGGTTTTTTCGTGAACCATGACCAAACGAAAAGTGGGGAATTACAAAAAATACTATTTCGCGCATGCGCTCTTGCAAGTTGACTTTCTTGCACGACACTCGAATTTTTCTTAAACAATTTCAATTTTATTTCCTCAATAAAAAAATAAACAATGAAAAAAGATATATTTATGATCTCATTCCAATAAAACTGATTTATTTTTGGATTTGGGGGGACAGTTTAAAAAAAAGCAAAATTATAATAATTGTAGAAAAATTAATAGTCGATTCATCTTCAATTTTTGATTTGTAAACTGTAACGATATTCACGTTAATATATTGCCACACCCTTTGTAATCAACCACCTTGTATATCATCGTAAACCGTACACGTAAACACCTGCAAGTTCACGGCCATAAATTCCAGTTCACTTAATGTCACACCATATTTCATCATCCAGATCACAAGACATTCCAAACTATCAATTTCACTCATCCGATGATCGCCTATGACATTATTCATCTCTACCTAAATGCGCCTAGAACAATACTTTTCTAATAATCATATCGCATATGCTCCAATTCCAAGAGAGAACTATTCCACGTGCATCATCACATCACCTCATCTTCATTCATTTTGCACAGACCATGTTAGTTCTAATAACTTTGTATTAATCCGCTTGATAATTCAACAGTAATTTCGTGAATCTCTAAAATAAGGCAAATCACTTCTATTGTAACCACAATATGTTAAATTTTAAGGGAGTCAATAGTTGAGACGTCATTGTACACCTAAATTATTTTTATAATTATTACTTTCAAGTCAAATACACAAGTGCACTAATTTTGTTTAGGTCTTTTAGTAATGTCGCTAAAATATTGATCAACTAAATTGCTGTCACATTAAACATCCTAGCTGTCAGTGGAGCTACACGAGACATACTGTCAGATCAAACCAGACTGTCAGATGGTAACTTTGTAAATTGTAAGGCCCATCACACACCTCAGTGAAACTACCTTTAAAACGTCACTCAGAGACTGTAATTGACTTCAACTTCAGTCAAAGTTCCTCTTTCATCATATACCCCTATAGTTCGCAATCACCTATTTCATACATACATAACACACTATTTTTTTGTAATATCTGTAACGGCTAAAAGAGGTGGTTTAGTACTGGAAACTAACCTCTTTTGGGGCGATTACACTTCCTTCGATATACGATAATATTCACAGGAATATTATAGTATTCGAGAATTATTTTAACTAATTGAATTTTATTATCCACAACTATTGTGGACCTTAACTAAATGAAAGACTTTAATTAAATTGAAACACACAATAAATTTTATCACTTTACTTTTAAAACACAATATTAAATTTACAAGTATTCATTCACAGTCTAAGACTGGAAGAATATTGCAGGTACTGTATACGACTGACCAGTTTATTTACAATAAAATATATTACACTATTACGCAGTGTCAAGATTACAATTACAATACTATACAATACAATTATTTTAATGAAAACAAGAGTTTATATACCTGTCAAGGTATATGGTTTTCTATGGTGTTGTGTGTAGAGTAGGGATTTGCTGATTTAGGTATTTAATTATTTCTAGAATATTCGGGTACCAGAATGTTCAGGTACTCGAATATTCCGTTAGAAAACGTGTAGTGGTTGTTGGCAGGAAGTAACGGTACTTTCGCCAGCTGACAATACATATTAGGGAAAGAATTTGCTTAGTAAGAAAAATGTATTTTTCTGTGAACGAAATATGTACGTCTATATTAAAATATGACGAACATATTCGTTACAATATCCACTGGGAAAAAATGTTCAAAAACGGAGGGAAATTTCATTTTTTTAGTTTTGGTCTGGATCGGATGTTCTTACATCCAGTAGGTCTATTTCAGCTTCGTTTTCTATCGAAAGCGATGCAGGTCACAATTTTCAATCGATAGGTACAAAAAATTTGAATTAAATATTTGTTTAGGGGCAAAAATCGAACCTATTAATTTTCTTTCGAATTTGACGCAAAGTATAATATCAGCTGAATCCATTTATGTAGCACTTTGGGTACTTTATTGGCTCTAAACTACGCAATATCCAAGCAATCGTCACGAAATTCAAATCAAAATTCAAATTTGATAGAAAAAGAGATCTGTTGATTTTTGTGCGGACTGGCCACAAGATATGTCTGGTAAGTCCGTTTTGGTAGTCTAAAAGACTGTAACATGCGTAATTTTCAATCAAGAACCACAATAGTCATTTTTGGAATACTTTTCCCAAAAGTACATTTTTTTACGTGTCTTGATGAAACAATAAGTGGCAAATTTCAATACGAAGTCAAAAAATTATCTTTTGCACATGCGCACTTGCAAATTTAATTTTTCGCACTGCGAGAAATTCAAAAATAAATTTTTTGGTTAGAAACGAAAAAAATTATTAATTACTATTTAAATCCTATAAAAAAAAATAAATCATCGACAATTTTTTCAGAACAGTGTGTGAGATACGTGCAAAGTAGGTGATTGATACTCATGTGATTTGCAGCATTCGACTTCGGCTCGCGCTATAAAGTTCACATTCGTATCAAAATCATCGACTTTTTGCATTTGTATCACAAAATATATATCGTGTGTTAAAATCAGGATGAGAAAGAGACCTGTCAATTTTGGCAAACTCGCATAGTAAAAGGTGCGTCTGGTAGGTTGGATTAGGTTGATTTTCTGAGGTTTAAAGGTTCTGAAATGGGTAATTTCTTAGAAACAGTCGTCAAACTTAAATCAGACATTGATTTGACACTATTCTAACATACCTCCAAAATTGGCTGTAATTGGCATTATGGTTCATATGCCCCAGGATCATTTGAGGGGTTAATTTTGGATGTTAACTCAATAAAGCTGTCCAGTAGTCACGAACTTTGATTCAAACATAACATCTATTATAAGGATCAGATCTAGCATTTTGGTTTCAACAGGTCAATTTGTTTCTGAGTTATCAGTTAGTGTGATTTTCTTTCTTTTTCCCTTGACATAACAATAGTTTTGAAAATTCTATTATTTTTAGGGTTGATAGAGAAAAAATCTTTATTTATCGTAATAATCACATAATGACCATTTTCATATTAGAACTCAAAACTTAATTTCTTATTACTCTTTTCCATATAAACTACATGCATAAATAAATAGTTTCTTTTGAAAAAAAAAAGAAGAAATTCTTTAGTTCTCGTTCTATTTCTCCTATTTTCTATTAATTTTATTTTCTAATTAGTCATAAGCATAATTTATGGCGAGGGTGGGGTTCACTTTTTTGTTTAATGATACAAAAAACTTTTTGCCTAAAAAACCCAAATTCATAAATAAGTATTGTGTATATTATATATTTTTATTTTCTATTAAATACAGACAATACAGTAAAGGTTGAAATTTTCGTCCGACAATGAAAAAATTTAGTACACATTTTATTTTGTAATCGGATAAGAAAAGACCTATCGAGTTTGGTGCCAAAGTGTCGTATGGTACATCTGGTATGTTGGATTATGATAATTTTTGTTTGTTAAACGGCTCTAAAATCGGTAATTGTAAAGAAATATTGACAAAATTCGAAATATACATTGATTCTGCACTATTTCAATATTCTACCAATTTTTGTAACAATTGGCTTTATGGTTCATTCTCCGGAGCGATTGGATTGATCAATAAGTAATGAATCGTTTCTATCAATTTTGGTTAAGATGACAAAATCATTAGCTATGCTTATGGTATTTTGATAATTTTAACACCGTTTATTACGATGCTTGCTGCTCAAGAGTTTTTTTTCTTTTCTTTTTTTTTTTTCAAGTTGGTTCCTTTTTTGAAGAGAATTTTACATCAAATGACTTTTCATTTCATTTATTTGAATTTTTCACGTTGAAACGAACAATTTTTTAAAGATAATTCAAAAACCATCACATAAATTTTAGAAAAAATAAGTTTGGAATCCCAAGGTATCACCTTCTATCATTTAAAAAGAAATTTCGTCAAAACCAGAACGTACGGTGAAAAGTTATGTTTCTAAGCAAACATATACACGGATCGAATTGATAGCTTACTCATTGTTTTTTTTGAGTCGGTTAAAAATGATTAAGCGATCGACCAATTTTCCGAAAAAAATTTCCTTCTCACAAGCAATCTTTTGCTATTACGTTTCCACTCTGAACCAAAGGAACAACGACTATTTCAATTTGACGAATGCATCCGCCAGCTTACGAAGGAAAACCTGCCTAAACCAGGCGGTTCGAGATCGCATTTGCATTCGATATGCTGCTGTCACGCTTATTGCATAAGTAAAGCGCCGTATACACAGACGTAAAACTTCGATCTGACAAGTGAAATATACATGTACGATGTTGTAGGATATTTAGTAAGCTTGAGAGGGGATTGCTTTTTTCAGTTTTTGGAGCTGTCCCAGTGTAACAGTAAAAATATTATCCGTCTTCATAAACCTATACCTGTGCCTTTTATGACGATTTAATGGAAAATAAGTTGACAAGGTCTACTTTTGGCCATGGTTCAACTTTTTTTTTTTTATTCCTTAGATCACTTTTGATGTTTAAGTTAAATAAGGACATGTCCTTTAAGATTAGATAATTTGTAGGCATTTTTTTTTTTTCAATGGTACCAGTTTGATTTATAGACTTACAGAATATATTGTCCAACAAAATAATTGCGTCAGCTGAAAGAACAGCGACCGATTTTTTCAAAATTTTACATTCTTGGGCTTTTGAAAATTTGGATTGAATATTTATAAAGGTTCACAACAAGTTAAATACAACCACGCAAGATAAGAATTTAAACTTTTTTCCAATACAGAATAAAGATTCCTATTTTCACAATTTTTCAGCAATTTAACTCTTTTTTTTAACAATTTTTGTAATTTTTCGAAACTCATTGTGATTTTTACACTTGCTAATCTCCTTTCAGTATAGAGGCTACATATTAGATGAGTTAAATTTGGTAAAATAAGTCCTCAGTCCAAACATTTTTTTTGTGGTGGGAAATATTTTTCGCAGCCTCTAATCCATATTTAAAAAAAAAAAAATTGTCTGACTTACATTTGTAAGATGATCTTAGCATAAACGTAACAATTCAATTAAAAAATACGACAATGCCGAAAGGTCAGGAATCAAATTTGTTTTTTGTGTTTTGGAAAAAATTTGTAATTACTTATTTGAAAAATATTCATATTTTCATCTACCAAAACTTGAGTGCCGCTGATGGGTGGATAGGTATGTTCTGGAATTTTTCTCACAAAATAGTTATTTTTCTCTCTTGGTTTCAAAAAACATGCAAAAGACTCGTCAGCCAACACAAGTGAACGAGAAAGCAGAGGGAGCTAAACTTTTTTCTCGATTTTAATGTTTGGGAAGTTATTACACTACAGCCTGTGGAAAAGAAGGATGAAGCTGAAGGAGAAAAACACAGTTCCGAAAGGAAGACGGATGAGAAAACCAGTGACCACTCCCAGGATATATGCGTTTTTCCTTTCAATTCGTTTATCGTTCGGTTTCCAGTGAAAACAAAAAAAAAAGCCAGACTGTCGTTTCACTGCTTTTCCACTCTATCATTCGTAGCTACACTCGTCCGACAAAGATGGAAATGCCTCTCGCGAATTTCTCCAACAGTTGGCTGCTGTGAATAACAATACAACTGAGAAAAGTTTATAACTTTTTTACTGAATTTTTTTTCTCGTTTACTCCAACCCCTCTAGCTTATCACTCCATCTTTTTTCTAACCCTTACTCCAAATCTTTGTTTATCACACTTTCATTTACTTCTTCAATACGTTCCTTTTTTCGTTTTTTCGTCATTGTTGATGTTGTTGTTTTTTTTTTCGTTTTGCTTTTAGGCTTATTTTCACTCGTATGTGTCTTTTTGGAGCTTTATAAAGACAAAGAGTGGTTTTTTTTTGCTTTTTCGATTCGAACTTTTCTTCATGTACGTCGAAAGAGTAATTTTATTATCATGCAAAGGAAATATTTGTCTTAATGACAAACCACTCACAACTTTGCGAGAGAAAATATTACATACTGTATGACTGACTAACAAACAGGTTCAAAATAATGAATGATAGATAATTAAAGCCAATATCATTAAACCGTCTCCCCTCTTATAATTATTAATTATTCTGCTGCAAATGAAGTGAACAAATATACAATTCAATACAAATTCTGTCAGTGAATCGGACTTGAGTAGGTAGGTAATCTAAAATTTACAAGATCAACGCTATAGCCTACAGTACTTCTGAATGAACTCTTTTTCAAAAAGAGCCCATCCAGTGGACTTTATCCAAAATAACTGAACTTCAGATTTTTGACAAAACATAATAAAGTCGTTTTTACAACTGTTCTCTTTTTCCCCAGATTTCCAACGAGTTTAAAAATTTTTCAGTTAAAGATCTAAAAGTATTATGCTACTTGTTTTTGTTTACGCAACAGGTCCTGCTTTTTGGGGTCTCATTAATCCGGATTGGAGCTTGTGCAATAAAGGCCGACGACAATCGCCGGTAAATTTAGAAGCCGAGAAGCTACTCTATGATCCTAACTTGCGGCCATTTTACGTGGACAAAAGCAGGGTGAGTACACATATGTAGGTAGTTTATTTGTAGCAGAGACTGAATGTGGGAGTCCGAATAATAATTGTTTTGATTCGTCTTTTGTAGTTGGTCAAGACGACCACTAAAAACGTAGGTTTGAATAAATTTTATTAATTTTTTCAATTTAAGCATTTATGAGTATATTTTTGAAAAGAGTCAAAAATAAAATGTAGAAAATAGGGCTGCGCCACGAATATCTTTGAGTACGACTACATGTTGAAAAATAAAATCGAAATTAGTTGGCTGTTTTGATTGAACCTCTTTGCCAGCCTCGTCTTCCACACACCTGTCTCTTCATAACGTTCCAAAAATAAGTCAAAGTTCACATAATTATCAAACCTGGTAAATCACTGACTGCAGATCAACGGTGACATCGTAAATACTGGCCACAGCATTAACTTCGTGCCAGAAAGCGTGAATCGGTACTCCATTAACATTACTGGAGGTCCTCTCTCCTACAAATACCAGTTCCAGGAATTGCAGTTACATTTCGGAATGAAAGATAAAGTCGGTTCGGAGCACACCATAAATGGATACGCTTTTCCAGCGGAAGTAAGTGATTATTCTAGCCACGCGTCACTTCCATGCAGACATCACATTCATCCTTCCTTGAAAAACAAAAACAACAAAAAAACTAAGACAATAAATCTACACTTCCGATTTCATCACACACTCATTTAAACTTGTGTGTATAACAAAAATTCCAAACTCTCCATAGCTTATCTACCTGCCCACTAATTTCAACGGCATTTATTTTAATGTTATCAATTTAGCTCAAACAGTAAAACCCCTCCATAATGGATACTCACAGGACGAAGAAGGTGTCCGTTATGGAGTGGTGTCCGCTGAATAGAGTTCAACAGTAAAAAAAAAAATCTATCGTAGTAAATAGGTACTTCGATGGAAAACCTGCAGTTCGCCAATTTTCATGTAAGTACAATTAAAAAAAAACAAAAACTGCCAACCTAAATATTTACGCCATGCAGAAAAGACGTTCGCGAAACTTTTTGCGCCGTAAATACGGCAGAGATACTGTAAGCAACACAAGCGACTTGTTTTCTCTATCAATATTTTTTTGGTTTTTATTTTTCTCTGAAACTGGTGAACCTAAAAACACCAAACTCTTGTTAAACCTGGTAAGATAATTATAAAGGCTGCCTTTTCTGAAAATTTCAGCCCTATCCTTTCCAAAATCCTAGAAAAACCACTAGTCCGAGAATTCTTTTATTCTTCAGCTTTCTCAAAAACTACTGAATGAATTCTCACAAAATTCCTACCAAACGTAATCCTGTATGAAGAATAAGCTTTATGAAAATTTCAATCCTATCATTTTTTTTTTAGTTTTTTCAAAACGATGAACCAAAAATTTTCTTCAGCTAATTTTCTTTTCAAGTTTTGTCTGAAATTACTGAACGAATAGACACCTAACTTCTGTCATACTGGCACTTACATAAGAAAAATCTATCGTGAAAATTTCAGTCTTATCCTTTCGATAGTTTTCTCAAAATCTAGAACGGAAAATTTTTTCCAGTAATTTTTTATTCTCGTATGTTTTCTCGTAAACTGCTGAATAAATAGGGACAAAGCATTTACCAGACTTGCACTCACATAAGGAGAATCTATCGTGAAAATTTTAGCTTAATCCTTTTGGTAGTTTTCTCAAAACCGTGAACCACAAATTTGGACGGTATGTGAATAATATGATATGTTATATGGGGAATGATCAAAAACAGTGTATGTTCACAACCACCGGTGAATGTCGACATAAACCAATTATCGTAAGGAAATTTGGACATTTGCTAGTGAATGTTGGCAAACACCAAGTGATAAAGGTGAATGTTGTTAATTACGTTTTTCCCTAGCCGAATACAGCATTTATTAAGAGGCTTTGACACCAGGCCCCTTTGGATTTACCACTCTCTCTTCAAACCTTATGAGGAAGACTTTGCCTCCCCAGAGCTCTCCTCCAGATGATATAGGCCAAATATTTACCAGAAAAAATACCTCGTTATTCCTCAAAAACTGAGTAGCATATATTTATGGAAGAATAAAATATATGAATTAAGAAAACTTTTAAGAAATCAGGCTTTCATTTAAAATTCACCGGAATGGAGAAAATAATTTTTAATGTATCCATGCCGCTGAAATTTTAAACAAAAAATTTTGTGAATGATGGAACTAAAAATGTGGGATGCTCAGAGAAATATTTTAAAATGTTTTTTTTATTAACCTTGTATTATTAGGTTACGATAGTGATGAACTGATGAGCACCCGGTCAAGAAGCAGATAATTGATTAAATACCTACAACACACCAACTATCTACTTGTTTTAAGCGCCTCAAACTTTTATTTATGTCATTAACAAAATTTTTCATTTCAAATTTCAGCAACATTAAAATTTATTTTATATTTTTTTATGCATTTTAAATGAAAGCGTGGTTTCTCAAAAGAATTTTTTAATATGTATTTTATTTTACTGTTTTTAATCCCTGTATCTAGTCACTTTGAATCACATCGTTAAAAACCTCTATTCTTTGGTTGAAGTGTTTTGAAAATCTAAGTGACACAGCTCTTTCTTTAACTTCTTTTATTTTGATGCCTATTATAACTTTAAAAAAAAAATTTAATCAAATTTTGGCACACGTTTCCCATGGCTTGATCAATTTGAAACTTCGCATACTTGTATATTGTCATCAAGTATACATAAGTGTACCAAGTTCTGGATCAATTGAATTATGGGAAATGGGAGAAAAGTTGATTTTAAGACTTCATCCAAACAGAGGGACAGACGACAAATAAACAGACAGGATAAGATAATAAAAGCGTGGTAAAAATAATAAGAACAGCTTCGAATGTAAAACAAGAGAATTTTAAAGCTGAAATAATTAAACCTCTTTAAATTTATTGAAAACTTAACCCATTGATTTAACACTAGATTTGACTAGGAGAAAACATTATTATCAACAATCACTAGATGTAGGTTTTGTCAATTTGGGGAATCAAACCTGGGACCTTCATATTTGCCAGCTAAAAGTGGTGAACTTAACTGCATGGCCATCTCACAGCCAATTATAACTGGCGAATGTATTTTGTATTAAGCAAGATATGGCAGTTCTCACCCGCTCCTCCCCTAGAGAGACTCAACATGACTTGAACAACACTAGATGCTGTGGGAGGTTGGGTGGAGCCAGAAACGCCTCTTATAACTGTACACACAGGCTTATATTACCTATTTGGGTTCTATTTCCACTATATAGGGCGCCATTTATCAGCAACTCAAGTTAGGAAGAAAGTTGTGAGCTCCACCATGCACCATTAGGGTGTGTATATGTCCAGCACCGATTGATGATTACCAGATGTAGGTTTTGTTGGTTTGGGGAATCGAACCTAGGACATACATATTTGCCAGCTAAAAGCAGTGAACTTAACCACATGACCATCTCACTGCCAATTATATAACTGGCAAATGTATTTTGAATTAAGCAAGGTATGGCAGTTCTCACACTAGAGATATTGATATTTTATCGATACCGATACTCTGGAAATATCGAGTATTTTTGATATATTTTACTACACCATATTTTAATTATCGATACCTGATTTCAAAAGTATCGATTCTCTTACCAATATTAACAAAAACGGAACTATTCATTGTAGATACAATTTTTTTTTGCTACTTTGTAATTTACAGACTTGCCAGTTGTCATAATTTGTTCTCTTTTTAAAATCTTTATTCATTTAATTTTGTTCTCTCTTGTCCCATCTTCTTTATTTAATTATTTAAATTAAATTAATGAGGATAATACGAGAGTATCGATGCTGAATTATGAATATTTTTACACATTAGTATTAGCAGGTTCAATATTACTCAATTCTAGTATCATCGATACTTTTTACCAAGTACTGACATTTCTAACAATTGCAACTACCACTTGGAGTATATCAACAATCACAGATGCATGTTCAAATTAAGTAGATTTCAAATTACACTCCTTCTAGTGGCGTTAGCTTGATGATTTTTCTTTCCAAGTGGATTTTGACAAGCAAACAAACAAACCTAACACTTTTTTACAATTTTTCACCCATAAATTTTTATGATATTGCACTCTTGGTACTGCTGACAATAGGTTTGAGCCTGCTGGGCCTATAACTATGTTGATCTACTCCTTTGAATGTAAAATCTGTCTGTTAGGAGGAATATTTGTTATAGACGGGTGTGTGTTAAGAGGGATTTCACAGTACAAAATTTTGGGGGGAAGCAGAGAGGGAAAGGAGGACACTTGCTTGCCAGAGTCTCTGAGCTTATTATTTTTCATTACGTTTGTTACATCTTTAGCAGATTTTACTGCCAAAGTTAGGCTTAGCAGGATCTTTTTTTTGTTTTTTTAACAAGCCATTTTTGTTAGCCAACATTTATTTAGGTTACATGCTCTCACCAGCTTACTGTCCAAGCCCAATGCACCTATAGAAGATTAACTTTAAAAATTATGTTACTGGGCTGTCATTGGACCGCACAATGGTGACACATACAGTCCCAAAAGGATGGCTAGTGTGAACCTCCTATTGTCAAAGATTTTATTGTGCAAACAAAGTTTGTATGTACATGAAAAGGTGGCTTATAAAAGGTGTTGCTTGGACTGAAGTTTGTACAAGTTCTCTTGTACTTTGTGTACACTGCCAAGTATTCCATATTAAAGTAAAATTATCATGCAACTGGTGAGCTTAGATTTTGTTGTGGTCTCATAGGATGTTGGGCAGAAAGTGGGACTGTTTCTCTTTTGTCTGTTGCTGTACAAGTGCTACGAGAATGATTTATCTGGATTATTTGACACAATGGTGAACGATCATCCGAGTGACTCATTCTTTTCTCCCTTCAATCTCAACCCAATTGTGGCGCACTTAAAAGAACATAAAAATAAATTGACTCTAGTATTGGATAAAAAAAAAAATCATTGGAATGCTTACATAAACTTTTAGTTGACTAATAAAAGCATGACATACTCGTATGGCCCAATCAGAACCTTAAAACTGGTGTACCTGTGAGATAATGTACAATCTTCCATTATGAGATTTTTTGATAGAATACGCCACAATACATCATTAAAATTTATTAAAAAAAAATCATGATCTGGGGATGTTTCTCTCTTTTCCTCCCTCAGGGCTCGGCCCTGCATCAACAGACGGGTCGCAGACCAAAGTCCGCAACCTATACTAATTGTGCATTGCACATAAAACAAATTACATCATCTGTATGCACTCATACAGACGATGCATTTCTACGTTTACCGTAAGACGGTAAACTGAGGTAAGTGAGTATGTATTAATTACATACTCACTGACAATATACGTGCTGCGGTCCGTATAAGGTACCGCCTCGCCTTTGGACGATTGCCCCAGTTAGGAAGTACGCTTAGTGTACGGTTAGGCATCTTAAACTGGCTGGCTACCGGTACCGAGAAATAATTCGGTCGCCCCTCACGTATACCACTGTCTCCCTCTTAGGTTCCATGAACCCCGTGTAGGTAGCATCTACCCACACCAAACAAGCCACACATGAAAATAATTTTCCATAAAAATTTACCATATTTTATTCGTATCTAGTCGATATGTGCAGGTAATTTACACTTCTTCGTTCAATTTTCTCCTACTTAAATTGAATGATTGCCGACTAGAGTAATTAGTGATGGTCCTCAGCTACCTATAACGGAAACCTGTACTAAGGCACAGGCTAATCGGTCTCATTTCAGGCTTTCGTTCAACAAAACAAAAGTGAAAACCAAACCAACATTTCAAAATTGTCACATTCTGATTCCAAATTTTTTCTTCCGTAAAATTCAAACGTTTATTCAAAATGAAAAATCGTCGAAAATACAGTGCGCGCTCAGTTAAATGAACATATTACTGGCTGCGTGCCATTTTCTATAATTTTCTTTCATCCCTCGTACAAATCCTACCCGCACTTTTTTCGTTCTTTTTAGACTGAAAAATAAAACGAATTTCTGCTTTTAATTGTTTCCCTGTTCTACGAAAGATACGCCACTCCTTCAAAATTAATATCAAACGAACCTTTGAAATCACGTGGTTTTTCTTCACGCCGCAAAGAATAATACGAACAAAATACAGCCCCCTCCAGATAATGGTGAATGGGGTTTAGGATGAAAGAGCATTCAATTAAATCGTCTTTATCCTCAAAGACTACGACGACCGTTTACGATCGGTATATTATTTCCCCTCGCTTTGCTATCTTAATCCTAAATAAAGGTAGAAAAAAAAAAAAAAAAAAAAGGATGGAAGAAAGAAAAATAAATACAGTAAAAATAAATACCCAGCAGTTTTTCCGTCCATTTATTCGCGTATGTGACCCTATCGAAATATGTATTTGATAACTGAAAATTTATCGTGTACGTTATCTATTGTATGTTTTTCTTCATTTTATTTTTTTTTTTCAGTTACAGCTGTACGGATATAATTCGCAGTTATATCGAAATTTTTCAGAAGCAGCCACACGATCCCAAGGTCTTGTAGCTATTTCGCTGTTGTTGCAGGTAAATACCATAAATTATTGCTTACCTTTGCCCGGCAAAATCAAAATTGGTTTGAGCAATGGAGTGTAAAAACGTGAGAAAATCGAAAGAAACGATGGTTTTAAGACTTTAGGCGAACTAGGCACGATATTAAAAGTTTCTTTCTATAAAATTCCTAATTGCAACACAGACAATAAAACAATGCGTAAAAGTATTCACGTATAGATACACAGTCACCATCCAGCACAATGACGAATTGAAAATGAGTAATACTAAATGTTTTCACAACGGATAATAAGCACTTCAATTTCCTTATTTTTAATTTATGTACGAGCCATGAAGTGATAACAAATAACTTTTATGATTAAAGATCTGATTTAGTGAAAATAACATAAATAAAAAAATCGAAGTTTACAACTTACCTATAATATGGTATTGTAATGCTCCGTGCGCCCTAATGGATGCAAATTACTTAGAAACGGTAAATATTACAAATTGCTCTTATTTTCCATTTAAAAAAAAAAAAAATTAAAATTAAAATATGACGTAACGACCGAAGAAAAAATTATTCAGAACACTATTGTGAATAATATACTACTTTAGCTTTAAATGGTAATAGGAAGGTATACCTATTAACAATCTAATCTTAAATTACGAATTATTTTTATTTATGATGAAGTATATAGACAAGAGATCTGAATTTTTCAGAAGAGGCAAAAAAGAAATTTTAAATAATTTTAAACCAAACTTGAAGTTCTTACATAAATCTAAATTATACGTACTAACAAAAAACTGCTGATTGTAGACTCGTTCGTAAGATTTTCTCTACACAATAAGGGACAAAGTTACTTTCCACTGGCCTACTTCAGCAGTCATCATAATCCCGAAAAACTATTAGCCGCTTATTACAGCCTAATTTGTTCGGACGCTGACGGTTCTAACAGATTCTGTTAAAACTGTCAAAAAACTTGCAATAACTTATAGCGTTCTAACGCTCAAATGGCATCAACAGAATTCTGTTCCAACGCATCTGCTGCATTTACGAAAAACAGACTCTGTTCATGCAGTCGCCAGCAGCAGCTCATGAGATGATGGTAATTTACCAGCAAAACTGTTTTAAAAGATTTTACAATATTTCTCTTCCCTTAATTCTCTCATCAGTTATCATTTAAAAGACGGTTTTAACTCGCTGTTTTATTCTTTTTGATCTAACACCTAAAAAGTTGAGAAAATGGAAAAACTCTGCAACGTTTTACACGGTTTCTCTACATTTATTCTCTAAATGTTGAATTTCCCTACTTTACAGAATAGATACAGCTTACGATAAGGGGACAGAGAGTGTGAATTTAAACCGTCCCTCAAGTTGGAATCTTTTATCGCATAGATGTTATTACCTCTTTAGTTTTTGGTTCTAATTTTGTTAAAAGTGAAATTATTCGATTAATCACAATTAACACTCCAATTTTATCTTCACGAATAAATTATTACGTTTTTAACAACTGAATTTTATCTTGAATGTGTTTTTGGAACCGGTTTCGGTGACATTTTAATAATATCAGCTTAATTTTTGCTGAAATTTTTCCGAGTCATAAAAATACGTTAGATAAATATTTTCTGTGAAAATTTGGTTTAAATCGTACATTTAGTTTGACGAGATTTCACCAAAATACCGCAACTAAATTGAATTCATAGAATCTGAATTACTTAATCTAAACAGAATTTCATCGATATCTCTGGAACCAAACGTCCAATTTTAGCCAAATTTTCAAAAAATTTTCAACTAACATACGACAATATTTCAAAAAGATTTCAGCTCTCTACATCGAATTGTTCTCTCACACTTGCGTTTGATAACGACTAGTGTAGGTACTCTAATGAGAGGTAATAAAAATAGTAGTACGTCATGTTCAAAATTACATATTTCTAAAGTTTTTTATTTCTAAAACACAAGAAAGATAAATATATCGTAAAAACGTCTAGTGTCTTCTTCAATTTTTCACCTGACAAAAAATTTAAAAATGTATTAATAAGGAGAAAACGAATGTCTATTGTAAGTATCCTTTTATTTATCTGTTTAGCCAATTAGTAATCCATGAACAACAAAAACAATTGAAAGTTTGAAATATCATCTATTTTTGAGACTGTTATTAGGGTACTTCTAGCCATCAATTTCCAAATTCAATTAAAAAAACATATTCTTGACAGAATTTATAGAAAAGTATTCGGACGCTTGCATTAACATAATTTCCTTTTCCAACAGTTAAGGGTGCAATTCGCAAATTTTTAAACTCAACATTTTCGCGTCAGGAATGAGTAAAAGGAGAATAAAAATTGTTTTAAATGTTTAATTGTTTGAAACATAATGGCCCACGCTCCCCCTAAGTCGTTTTTTGAAAACAATTTTGATAGTTGTATTTTTACAAAAATCCTATTTATAGAATTTTCGACAAAAACTTTTCGGGTACCTACCCACCCGGCACTCCTGTCCCGGTTATGAATTTCATAATTGTGATACCTAAGCCTAACTATACGTATATTTTGTAATTTTTTCATACCAAATTTCATTATCTCGAATTTCTCATCTGAATTTTACATAAAATTCACAAAAAACAGCTGAAGGTTATAATAAACCACATGAACTCGGAAGAAGTCAGTGGTGCGGGGCTGTGTGACATGACAGTCAAGATTTGGCTTCGCATTTAAACATCTTAGATTCGAATCTTATCACCACTTCACATCTACGACCAATCAAATTAACCTCTGAGTAGCCACAAAATGGAAAATGAAGGTAGATGAATTCATTTCAAATACTTTGTTGTACTAATACAAGGAATAAATCTTCAGCCTTTAAAATCCCATTTGTATAATGAAAGGGGCCCAGAAATACGCTAATTTTCAAAATTTGATGTGATCAAAAACCTCTATTTCCGAAATTTTCAGGGGTTGTCCAGGGCTTCCCTTCGAATAATATGTTTATCTCATGGGTATGTAACACAGTATACATGAAACAAATGAAGTATCACCCAACTCCGTTAAAAAAAAGGAAGAAAATCTGAAAATAACTTGAAAATCCATTTTTGCTTTTACGTAATCTGTCCAGATTTGACAAAATCCATTTCTAAACTTTGTTCCGTATCATCATAGACAATAATCACAGTAAAACATACATACAGATTTAATTTCAGATACAGATGTTCCTGGGTTCAAAATGAAAAACTTAGTACGAACTTTCGCAGAACTGGATTTGAAAAAAATTTTTATTTTTTGTAATTTGTAATTTCCGGACACATTTCTCCTGATTGAGAAGATTATAGAAGATCTTAATTTTCACACTATACTTATCTGACTAGTTATGTGGAACTAATTATTCGAATGTAATGAGAATCTCCACAACACTGGTATTTTCATCTGGAATTCAGGTGTGAAATTTGGCATTGATTTTTAGTAAGAGACTATAGTTTTTCTAGATTTTATTTCACCCTACATTCGAGGTTTTTTTGTTTTATAATATTTGGTGATAACCAAATTGGATATTTTCCAATCGTGTACCCAGAAAAATTCTATAATCATGACCCGAAATGCATGTTTATGAAACTGCATTCAGGGATGTAGATGTTTCACAATTATTTCCGGTTTGATAAATAATTATAATGAAGTCTCACATGGTTTTATATTTTCAAAATTTTATATACTATTCACTTATAATGAACAAATCCATAGTCCTCGTTGAATTTCCCCTTATAATAATATAGATTTTCAAACAGGGCATTTCCTGAACCAAAATTTTCTGAATCCAAAAAATATTATCACTTTCTCTTCATTTAACAGGTCCTATATGTGATAAAGTGGAACAAAGTTAATGTTTCTTTTTCTTTTCACACCTTTGAGAATAATTTTATTCTGATGACAAAATGAAGAAATTAGATTTTTCATGATTTTGGTTTTTAATTAAAGTACAACTGTGAGACTTTTTTTCATAATAATTCTACACAGTGAGTGATATGAAGATTGGAGATTGATAAATTTGTTGAAAGTAGCTTTGTAACTCCTGTTATGGTCCCGTATTTCGCAAATCTTATAATTTTAAAAGTTTGTTATTTCTGGATCCATTTCACCAAATTGAAAAGTTTTTACAACATGATAATTCTCTAATTGTATAAATTTATCTAATTATATAAATTTATCTAATTATGTGGAATAAATTTCAATAAATTTAATAAGTATCTCTCAAACTGTATCATCTCCATTCAGTATGCTAGGGTGAAGTTTTATTTTGATTTATGGTAAAAGACCATTATAATTTCTGGTTTAGATAATACTGATAATGAAGTCTTGCATAGTTTTACAGTTTTTAAACTTCAGATTATAAAGACTAATACAGAAAAAATGGGTTTATCTTCTTTTTTTTTTTCTTACAATAGGAAACTTTGATCCAGTCACAGTTCTGGGTCTAAAAAAACCTTTATCCTAAATCCAATCTGTACGTGTGTTCTACTGTGATTATTGTCTATGATGGTATGGAACAAAGTTTAGAAATGTATTTTGTCCAATTTGGACGGATTATGTAAAAGCGAAAATGGATTTTCAAGTTATTTTCAGATTTTTTTACATTTTATTAACAGAGTTGGGTAATACTTCATTTGTTCCGTATACAGTGTTACATACCCATGAGATAAACATAATATTCAAAAGGAAACCCGGGACAACCTCTGATGATTCCGGAAATGGAGGTTTTTAACCACATAAAATTTTGAAAATTAGCGTATTTCTAGGCCAGTTTCATCATATACACGGGATTTTAAAGGCTGAATATTTAGTCCTTATATTAGTACAACAAAGTATGTGGAATGAATTCATCTACCTTCACTTTCCATTCTGTGGCTACTTACAGGTTAATATGGTTTACAAACGAATGGTCTGACCACAGGTACAATATCTGACTACATCTACACCTATGAACACCATTCAAACCGGTGGTGTTGTTGTCTACCAGCGTGGAGGTTTGACTATAGCCACACCTGAAGATCAACCAACCATGATGTCTGCTAATGGATGGTTCGACCACAGCCACAACAGAAGACTGACTACAGTCTTAAGGGGTTGTATGCTGTAGAGTGGTGGCTATTGCCGTACAAAATCCAGTCCCTCGCCGTCCATTGACAGGAACCCTGCTCCTCACGTGTGGATAGATCGCACAAGTGCTTTATGCCCCCAGCTTTAGCAACTACACTGTATAGATGACACGTTAAATAACAAAACAAGTCATCCTCTCTCGCAGAAGGCATAATGTTAAAATAAAGAAAATTCAACCCTCAGTGTACAAGTGTAAGATAAAACGTAAATATTTTCACGTAAACTCGAAGAAAACAAGACGTTCCATTCAAACCCACCCTACGGCGACAAAAAACGACTTCTTCCCCCTCCAGAATGACTATGAACTCGGAAAATTTTCCGAAACCAAAGCGTTCTTCATCCGATCATTTTACAAGCCTACGACATAATCGTTTTCGGCTCGCACCATGTCAAATATTTGGAAAATGAGATTAATTCTGATGCCCACCCCTAAAGAATGTACGACACCTTCGTCGATGATTTTGGCGGCGTCAGTTCTCGCACATGACATTGAACACGTGCAAAAAAACACAAATAAAATAATACAATTCAGAACTGTCGCAAGCAGTATTTACCATTTTCTTTTTCGATAAATGGGCCTAAAAACGTTTACTATAGTTTTCTGAATGTTGATATTTTCCCGACCCACCTGCCTCTGCACACTAAAAGTGTCCGAAAACGAATTGTTTTCCACGTTGTTACTTGGGAGTTTTTTTCTCTCTTTCTCGAGGCTCTTTTGAAATGGTAGGGTTACCAGAATAGAAGACTAAACAGAGAAAAAGAAAGATGACGTAAGGGTTGAAGACAGGAATACGTACCCTTCTCAGAAAAAAAAACAAAAAAACAAAAACAATCACGTACATTTAAGACCCATACAAAATTGACGTGAAGCACTCGAACGATATTATCGTAATAAAAAAAGAAAAAACATTCGCCTCCCCTTTGGCGCTTAGAATCACGGATATCAAAAAACCAACAAATATACCGCATCAAAAATATATTGTTATTCTAAACGTAAAGAAATGCTTAACGATACTCAACCAAAAAAGGTTTGGTACGCCAAATTCGACCAGCAGTGAGAGAGGGGGAGAAGGAAGGAGAGAGAGAGAAAGAGAGAGGAATAGGGAGAAAGAGGTACCTACTAAGTGCGTACAAGAAAAAGGGAGACAAAGAGGGAGACAAAAAAAGCAACTATAAACTACAATAGAAATAGGTAACCCAAGAAAAATATTAAAGACTGTTTATATTCACGCGGTTTCCCATCATAACGAACATTGGCACTCAAAAATACGCTATTTTCAGCTATTTTCTTCTTAAAACCAGCTACACTTAAATGTACGTTAAAAATGGTAAGTACTTTCTTCTCGAAATTCATCATTTAGTCTACATTTATCGTAATTTTATAGGCACACTCTGCAAAGGTGAAGTTTGTTTTTTTTTTTTGGGGGGGGGATTTCTCTGTTCGAGCTTTAAAAGATGGAGTATATGAATGTTACCTTTTGCACAGCCATTCCGCATTCAAGTCGCGAAAACCATTTAAACGATCGAAATTATATTTTCTTATGTGATTCGAATAACCTCAGTTCAAACCAACCCCACCACCAGCTACCCACCCCATATAACAACGGCATTATACTTTATAGAAGATGTAAAGCGTTTCACGCTAATTTTACGCACTGGCACAATGTTCTGAAAGGTCGACGTGAAATACGTTCGTTCGTTGCGGACGATTTAAATGCCCCATCGAATTTTTGAGAAGCTCTTTAGCCTCGAAACAAAAATCAATCACTTCAGTTCGTAGATAGGCTACCTAACCAAACGGCTCGATTTCGTCGTTTTGTTTTTATGTAGGTAGGCTACGGATTTCGCAGAATCTACCTATTGCGGAGATCCACGAGTAAAGGCTTCGCGAAAATTTCAGTATACTTTTTCCGATCATCGTTTCCACACCCAAAAAACATCCTTTGTTCAAAAATTTATGAATATACCTCCGCACAGGATATATTATAACGGAATTTGTAGACAAATTGGCGGACGTATTTCTCAACGGATCAAAAAGAAATTTTGCATGCGCAGCCTATTCTCCAGGTCCATAACTACTGCAAGTTCGAAGACGCTCAGATCCGCTTTTTGGTTTAAATAATGGTAATGGTTCGGTATTTTTATAAGCTTTTATTCTACTCACTACTTGCGATTTTAAAATATACCAATACTGACCAATACTGCAGCCAACCTTCTGCAACGAAATAATATTTATTTCGCGTGAAACTAAAGCCAAAAAAATAAAATAAAAACTTATCTTTTATAAACGCGTTTTTAACCTAAACTTGTTAATTATAATTCAAAATTCTCCAAAACATACTATGAACGCAACCCGCAATACATACAATTCGAAATTACAACCGTTCTGCGCAAAATCTGTCTTTCCGACTATAGTGCCACCGGCAAGTTTTGCTTTTGGCAGGGGAGAGATTCGAAATTTGGTTGGAATTCCACTAAAAATGATAACAGAAAAAATAATTTTTCCAATATGATGAAAATATATGAACAATACAAAAATGGTGATAGTATGAGAGGGAAAGGGTAACATAACAGATTTCAGTTACCTACTTTAAAAAAAGGGTCTCCTTAAGACAAAATTAATTTTTCTCAAATTATGCTAACCTACCTAAGTTACGTTATTCTACTTCTCATCCGTCATTCGACATTTCTCGAGACTAAAAGTCACGCGAAGCAATGTCATATGGAGGGGTTGGTAATCAATCAATTTTCACAACATGCCCAAAAAAAATTTCATAAAAAAAAATTAATTTGTATTTGTAAGTGTGGGGATATGAACCATATACATATATATATATATGGGCAAACCTCAGCAGCGGCATAGCCATGCGGAACATTGTCATTTTTTATGATCTGAAAGTCGCTGGTTTGAATCCCAGCACCAGTGTACAGATGTAGCTTACAACCAGACAGCTTGCATCCAGTCGCCTTCCACTTGTTAACTCTCACATTTCTCTCTTCAAAAAAAATGTTGATGCTTAATTAATATTATCACCTGGAACTTTTACAAGCTTAGCAAGCTTGATCACCTAGTAGCAGTTTTGTCTATTCTTTCTCTTCGCACTTTGGTATCCTCTCTTTTCCCTCTGAACTTTGATGTTTAATATTTGCTAATTTGTTTTACTGTCTTTAATTGACCGATAATACTGAAGTTCACTTTGGAGCTTTCCTATTCATTTAATTATTGTTCTGACCTTTAATGTAAATATTTACGACAGTTACTTCCGAAATTGTCTACTTACTATTTTACTTCTAAAGCAGTTGTTCTTTCATATTAATGTTTACTCTTGTTGCAATAAATGAAATTTGTAACTTAACGATAGAATTTTAATACAAATTACTTATTTTAATAATTGTTCGTCTGTCTTTTTTCCTCTTTTTGTTTTTATTTAAAAAGGTGTTTCATTTATTATAGCATCAATACCTTTTTCTGTCTTAAAGTATTTTGAAAAAAAAAAAAAAAATAGTAATAATAATAACAGAAAAGTCATCACCTCTTTCAATTTTTCCAACAGCTTGGGCTATATGGAATTGTCATAACTCCCACTCCCCCTCCCCTGGTTCTTTCTTGAGAAATTAATCGTAATGAAAATAGACTTTTCTAAGTGTGATATACAAAGAAGAACAAACACATCACCATTAAAAAATGCAAATATTTTATCCCCCAAGAATCCTTACCTTCCCTCCCTTGACCAATTAAGAATAACTGCACGCATAGCTCGAGTAATTCTTACACGAAATATGTAGCTGCTAATCCATAAAACGAAGTCAGTGCGAGATGTTCTTAGTTTTATTTGCACTACATATTGAATTCAATAAAAGGTTTCACACTTATACAACCAGAAAGTTCGATAGGGCTATGACATATGAAATTTTTCCATTTTTGTCATCAATAATCATTCTATCAGAAAATTATCAAAACCTTTGGGACACCCCGAAAGGCAGTCTTCTGCATATTCTTAAAACAAAAATAATTTTGAATTTTGAAACTATGAGATGAAAAACAAGACACATCAAGATTATAGATTGCTAGAAACACTGGTATCTTGAATCAAGAAGGGAAAGACATAAAGATCAAGTCACCTAAATACTTCAAAGACCACGAGGTCTCACCTCATGGTACCCCTATAATTCTCCAATTTTTTTTGGAAGCCTCATTACAACCACGCTGACGTTCTTCCTTAACATGACTGATTAAACTCATAGTAACTACCGGTTGTTTGATACCTGCTGAAATGTCTTTTTTTTAACGATGTCTGTTAAACGAGTACATGCCCAAGTAAAGATGATGAAGTTAGAAGTTGAAGATCAACATAAGTAGTTTTTACAGGGATCTTTGATCACTAAATGCGGAGTCGCAAATAACCTTTTAGATTTAAAAATCTTTTCTCAGTTGATAGAAGTAGAGATAAATTTACTTTAATTTGGTATGTGTATAATTCCTTTTACTAGGATCACAAATGAAATGAGATGACTCAACAGGTCTGTTAAAACGGACTGACTGTATTCTCCTTGTACCAAAATGGAGCACACACTTTACTATCCTTTTTCTTCTCGGTAGAAATAACTATGTCGGTCTTTTATCACTACCTTCATCACTGAACCTGCCACATAGTAACCTAATAATCTGCACTTCATCTTACTTACTATAATTAAAACATTTGATATTTTTTTCTTATGGGATTTAACATGTACCATGGTAAAGGACCCTCAGTTCCATAGTACACTGGGGTAGTGTACCATGGAACAAACTTTAAGATGGAATCAGAAAAAAAGTATCACATTTTAATTATTTCTTTTGGTTTTGTTTTGTACATGAAGATTTGTTCGTTTCAAATTTATTGGTTCCAAATTTCTAACTCAATTCCAGCTCTCATCAGAAACAAAAAGGAAATAAGTGTTCTATGGTACTCTGGTCTCCCCTACAGGACCAATAAAGAAAGATGATTTCCCTTTTGACGTACTTTGTTTTGTGTTTATGTACACTTTCCTTATGAATTTAAGGGAGATCTGTATCAGATGTATTATAAGTTGGTGAACTCAAGCAAAACATCAAAAATATGCAGAAGGTACGCTAAGGTTGCTTACTTTTTCACTGGCATGTCTTGAAATCAAAAAATACGTTGGTCTTATGGAGGTTTATTGGTCCAGTGCTATATAGTCAAACGGGTAGGAGGATATGTCGAAAATTATATCGACTGTTTATTCTTCAATTTGAAATCTTAGGTACCACTCTTCTCCGATTTTTCGTTTCGAAATTAATGCATAGGAACCCTTAATTTTTAATTCGACTAAGGACCCAGCCATTACATCTGTTCTATTCCGATAAAAACGACCATAAAACTTCTGTAATCCTGTTAATTTTTGACGTATTTTATTTTCCAGCTGGGTGATTTATCAAATCCGGAACTAAGAATCCTCACCGATCAACTGGACAAATTAAAATACCGAGGTACGTAAATAAAAAATTCGTTCCTGTACTTTATAGAAGGCAACCCACGTTAACCGCAGCAAACAAACCGAAAATAGGCGTATATGCAAAAAAAAAACGCGTAAAGTACGACGATAATGCTAATAAATTATTCGATTGTTTGCATAGGTAATAAACTGCAAGTACGTAATTTGTCAATAGCAGAGCTAATTCCGGATACGGAAAATTACATCACATATGACGGTTCTACAAGCATGCCAGCGTGTCACGAAACGGTCACCTGGCTTATTTTAAATAAACCCATTTACATTACCAAACAGCAAGTGAGTTTTCATTTTTTTTTTTTTCGTTTTTATTTATATACGTAGGTTGGTACGATTTTACTCTACGTTCACCGAGCCAAGAATACAGTTCACTGTTGGCTTGAATTTTAACAACGATTCAACCACTATCGTAAACGAAGGAGAGGGTTTTAGGTTCAAACCTCCTCATTTAGGGTCAAAAAACTGAAGATGCGTTAATAGGTACTTACTCGTTTTCTCTCTCTTTCTTAGGTTTCTTTTTCTTCTCTTTTTTTTTTAACCCGTGAGACTACTAATATAACAGTTATCGACAGGAGTGGATTCAGCACTAGTATCAGAACTCCAGTCGTGGAAAAAACGTGTTTCAAAGGTGAATGAGTGAGTTAGCTGAAAAAGGATTGCGCGAAGATACTGGTATAGCTCCATTTTGAAACATTTCTTATCCAAATTTTTCGGTATTCGGTCACATTGTCAGTGTAAATGTTGTAAAAAAATATTGAATGATGGGACGTTATTAATTTACTCTCAAAAATTAAAAATTAAAAATATCGTTTTCCCTTTGTGAATTTCTGACAAATTTTTTTATTTTATGAAGTTGGAATATACCAGCTCAAATATTTTTCTTCTTCTTATTCTTATTCTTATTTTCTTCCTTCTTTTTCTTCAACCAGTTCTATGTTTTGTTTTTTATTTGTGAAGCTAGTGATGCGCACTAATCGATTGGTTCAACTAATCGATTACCTCGATCAATCAAATATCATTGGAGAGTATACTAATATCATGGAGAACAATATATTTGTGTGAAAAAAAATTTTTTTTAAATGTGTTTGGTTAAAGATGTAAAAATCCACATATATTCCCTAGGGGGGCTACGAATCTCCAAGTTAGATTAAAACCTTCTATGGAACAACTCAAATAATTCCTTAAAATTTTAACTGGATTGATTAATCAGTTCTGAAGTGATGTACATGTATATAAACAAACATTCATATTTACAGTATAATGTATAGTGTGTGTGAATGTGAAGTGAATCTCTATAAATAGATTCCTTCGATGTATTTCAGTTATATTTTGCCCCATAAATGAAAAATGAATTATTTTTTCGTGAATTCTGGGCAAATGATCTATAAAAATTTTTAAATAAGAAATCCTTATTTTCCACTTTTTAGTTGGTTCTTCTCTGCTTCTCTAGATGCACTGGAAGATTTGCCACTGCCCTCCATACGCCTTGTTCACACTTGGATACTTTTCGAGCTACTAGCAAGTTACTTGGGGTACTAGTCTGTTAATAGTTAAAGTCTCTAGGCCGTAGCCATTTCAAGTCAACTTTAACTTTATGGATAGTCTCATAAGAATCTCATTGCAATCTCACATGGTGATCTGCTAAGTTGAAGTTGACTTTAAATGGTTAAAAAAACTAATAGCTTAGTGACTCTAAATGTTAACAGACTAGTAGAATCCCAAGTAGCTCATCAGCAGCTCAAAAACTAGCAAAGTGGTAACAAGGGCATAATCTTATTTTCAATCTAGCCTTTGCTCATTACTAACTGACAGAAATAACCAGTGATGTAACTAAGGAGGATGGGAGGAAGTTCGGTAAAAAATATTTTTGGAGTTTTCAAAATTGTTGACTAATTGTATTTACAAGGTTTACTTTATTTTCCATGCAATGTCGACACAAGCTCGACATGAGGGGTGCTATTCTACTTCTGCAAGATGAATACATAAGTTGGAGATAAGTAACACCTCGTAACTAGTGGAATAGCTTCCCTCGTGATCACACAAGTATAGTTTTTTTTGGAAAATAAAACAAACTTTGCAAATTGTACTGGTTGAGAACTTTTTTTTGATGTTTGAACATTATAGTATTCAGTCTATGATGGGGCTAAATGAGAATTACGATCGTTAGATTTGATTAACTGTAACTCTTACAATTATAAATCTTATTTGTGTGTGTTACATGACACGTAGGTGCGTAGTTGTGTTGCATTGCGCATGCAACCACACTATTATTATGTTTACACATCAATCCTTCATGAGTATAGCCCAGAGGAATTCATAGACTACCTTTTTTATGTTGGTTTTTAAGTTTGCAGAGTAGTTGGCAATTTTAGAGCTGGCAAAATTTGAAGTTCTGGCAGTTATTAATGGTATATACTAGTTGGAAAATCATGGCAGTTAATGACTATTTTTTAGAGGAGGCGATATCAAAAATTTCAGTTGGAAATTTTCGCGTTTCTTTCCTAATCCTCCTCCCAAAAAAAAAAGACTTTCGCTCCGTCATTGAAAATAACCGTTAAATTTTATACACTACTATCTAACGGTCATTTACCTTTACCATTCACAAAGTTTAATATAACATTTTTGCTAAATAAACACAAATAAAATGTAATTTATAATATATTTAGATAGGTACCTAAAATGTACTTGCAGTGCGTAAAATTCACCGAGAATGACGATGAAAGCCCGTTACATGGAATTCATTTAAAATCCCTGCGATTTCTTTTTTCCAAAGCAGGCTAGTTCGTTTTCGCGTCTTCCATGTTATTGCATCTGAGCTCCCCTCGTAATTTTAAAAGGCAATTAAAGGTTATCCACCTGATCAGTTTCCCTGCGTGAAAATAATCTGCAACTTCATTCGCCTAATTCACAAACAAAACTCATAAAAATTGGTGCAAGAAAATCGGGAGTAAAATAATGGATCTCCTTCGACAATACTGAAAAACAACCGAAACAGACTAGTTATCATCCTTTCGTACAAATAAGTCGAATACACTTTCGACCTTCTTAATAATATGCTTCCACACTATTTCACCCAGATTAAGTAAGTTCATTATTCAGCTTCTAGCAAAACAAGAACAATATAAAGGCGAACAGGCCACGACATCTCTTCAACGAACAAAACACACACACACACATAAGGAAGCTAAAAACCAACAACAACAACGAAAACACTCATAAATTCGAACGCACAAAACCATAAGATAGGAGACAGCCGAACGCCAAAAGTTAGCGTGTTAACATGGTCTAGAGATCAGATAGCAAAAGAAGACATTCTTCTTAGGAAATGAAAAACATAAAACAAAAAAAAAAAAAAAAAACAAACACCAACAAAACAACGCGATTTATTGCATCCTTATTTAAAATTCAGACTTTTGCGCCCTCAATATAAATTACACACACATAGTATATATATATATATATGTCATATACCCACACAAATACTTGGCCTAAACCAAAAAACGTAACCCTTTAGAAAATATTGGACGATTATTAAGCGTATTATAGTACTCGAACCCTTTATTATGGTACCATACCATTATTATATATATTATTATATTCTTCTTCTTAACGTACAAAAACGATTTTTTTAAAGAAATAAATTTTGTTGAAAATTTTGTAAAATTTTTGCAACCGGAAGCTCGTTTCTAGTATCATAACAAATACGCAACACCAACATTGCATGATTAGTTATTACAAATAAAAAATAAAATAAAATAAAATAAAAACGCCAAAAATACTGAAAAAAAGTTTTCTGATGGCATTTTTCTAGGATACCGAACGTATTAAGAGAAAATGTAGATTACCTTATTTTTGTGGTGGAATATAAAATACCGTTACCATGTAAGCGTGGGTGGGGTTGGACGGGGGTTATAAAGGCAATGGTCGCATGTTCTTTTGGCCGGATGAATCGAATTCAATTAATATTTTCTACCGACGTCGACTCCCGTGATAAAGGAATACGAATATATGGTGTATATATATATATATATATACCTATATACGATATCGTGAAATGCACGCAAGTTATGACCCCTTTGGGAGAATGGAGAGAAAAAAAAACGGATGTCGGTTTTTCCTCCATAAAATTCCGCGCCGAGTGAATGTATCGTAGGTCAAAATGAATTTGCAGATCGAACGATAAAAGTAACAGGTAAACCAGCCTTTCCGTTATAGATGGACCTATTCAAAAGTGTGGAGGCTGATCTGTCTCGTAGAATGGTGCGTATATATGGGTAAGTGGTTTGTTGGATAGTCAGCGAGTACAGCCTGAAACTGTATTGGCACTAAATGTGATGAACTTCAACGTATTATCTATATCTTGAAACGAATTCCTTTCGGAATTTACCAATTTTGAGGTAAAATTTGGAGAATAAACTCTTTTTTAAATTTTAATACTTTTACAATATTACAGACAAAATACCAAAATACAACTGAAAGTCTGGAAAGCATTGTGACGAACACAAACAAGACTTCGGTCTTGGCCTTGCATCATTACTCTTTTAATCTGGGTCTAGCATAGTCAGTTGTGGTCTTGGCTTTGATCTTGCCTGTCAGTCTTGGTCTTAATTTTGCTTATGAGATTTTTGCTACCGTTGTGGGCTAAATTACATTTACCATTTGTATCTTTTCTAAAGAAGTCAACTTTTGTTAAATGACTCGGGAAGGTATTCGATTCCTGCACTCGCTTTCAAAAGAATCTATTCAACCAATTCTAAGAATCGGGTGGAGGAATCAGTCACAGAATCAGCTCTAAGAATCAGGTTCAAAATCGATTTTGAATTATGTTCAAGCATCAGGTCTAAAATCGATTTTGAAAATTAGGTACTTAGAAAACTGCTCAGTTATAGAAAAACGATCTCACACCGAATGAATTTTCATTCTCGAAAAATACCTCGGAAATAACGCCATTGCCACCCAATAAAGGTATCTCTGCCAGTGGCAGATTTACCAGGAGGCCACTGAGGCCGCGGACTTCAGGCGCAAAGGTAAAAGGACACAAAATTAATTTTTTTATATGTTTCGAATCGGCAACGTTGTATTTTTCAACGATCTTTTACATTCTTTTAACTGGCAACCCTGAATTAGGGCTCAAAATTTACCTGGCCTACAGGCGCTAAATTTATAAATCCGCCTCTAATCTCTGCCTTCTTCGAGTCGAATCAAATTTAGTTTTCGTTTGAGCCAAGCTGATAATTTGTAAGGTAGCCAACCTTTAACACCGTTGCATTTATAAAACTTTAATTTATGAGGTGGCCTCAGATTTTCAGAACTATGTAGGCTACTCAGAATCAATTTCTCAGAATCAAGTACCGGATTGCTTTTTACATCATTGCACGGATTGCTCGGACAATCCGACTTAAAACATAGCCTACTCGATATTCTCAGTCAATTTGAAACCAGAAATCTCACGTACTTGATATTTTTTTAAGTTTAGCATTCAGTCTTGATCTCGCATATTCGTACAGTCGATCTTTGTCTTTCACTTTTTTTTCAGGACCAATTCCATAACATAATGGCCGATTTTGCTCTTCACCAACCATAAAGCGAGTAATTTAATCATAATTGATCAGTATGAACTAAATTCGTGGCACATTTTCAGAAACGTTGTCACACTGTTACATCGTTCTCGGACACGAGCATTCAAGCTAATAATTTAAGGTGTTTCTTTAGTCGTTTTAATATGATGTACAGGCTACTACATTTTTAGCAGGATTTCAAAAAAAAACTGCTTGGTACATATTTCAACAGCAACAGTATTCATTTCTACAAATTTGTACAGAAAACTTCTGCGGTAGGATTGCAGCTGTCTGCTCAGCTCAAGCCTCAAGCTGTCCCCCACAGTTCAAGCCCACATTCTCAAACTGACTTCAGAAACAAATAACAAATTAATAGCTTAGTTCTTAGACGTATCCATTCGTAGTTTTGTTCAAGATTCCAACGGGCAAATTTATTCTCTGTAGGTACGTCTAAATTAGGTACACAGAAAACAGGCGAGAATTCGCATTTAGGTGGTCACCACATGACTCTCCAATACCAGAGGTACGCCAGACAGACAACAAGCTTAATCAAACAGGGTGAAAGATACGTGGAACCTTCAAACGTGACGCAGCTGCTGCCATTGCTACTGCTAACTGGGCTCTTGATATGCGGGGGAGGCGGTGTAATAACATTAATTTCATAACGTCCCGAGAAATAGCGCAAATGCCAAAGCTCTCGCATCGCCATGAGATCAGCACTTTGTACAGACTCCCAACTTGAGGATTCGAACTTGCACCTCTACGAATTTCTCCTTCAAAATCCAACCCTGTAACAAACAGCTACAGATGTTTAGTGAAGGACTAGCCAGCTTTTGCGGTCGCCACAAACACATGTAAAGGTTCAAATCTGGAGAAAAAAAAATTCAACATCGAGTAGGTACGCATTACAATTTTGCTGGCCACAATCAGCAAGCAAAAAATAAAATAAAATTCTTACAAAGATCACCACAAAACAATGATAATATTTAGGCTATACTATATTCCTTTTCTTTCATTTGTGCCTAACGTATTATATAGGCTACGTCGAGAGGAAAGCGCATACGGTGTACACGGGTTAGGTAGAGGCACTCGCTATATTGTAGGGTAAAATGAAAAGATGAGATGAAACTGTATATTCGACGACGCCGACGTGTGGAAAGGGCTGAGAGGTAGTGGGCAGGGGGATAAAATGAAAAAAATAAATTCTGACAACGTTAAACGGATAGGACCTTCGAGAGCCATTATTCGCTATACACCCTTCGTCTATTCGAATTATGAAATACGAGAGAGGAAAACCGTACCGAGATAACATATTTTCTTCTATGCCGACGTATAATATTATATTAGTAGCTAGGTGATCTGCAGAACTGCTGTTGAAATCAAAGATTGGAAAACTTTCTGAAATTTAACCTTATAAGGTTGAAAAAAAATTCATTTTCGTTATGGCGCGTGGCCTCGTCGTAACATATTTCCAGCAAATCATAAGTAAAAAAAAAAAAAAAAAACAGCAACAACTACAACAACAACCTCCCCTCACAAATTTTTCGAAAATGATGAAACCTTTAATATTTCGTCAGTAGACAATGGAAAATCAAATTCTCTGCACGCCAAGTCATCATTGCTCTAATGAAACTTAGCTCATCATCGTCTGTAAATAATCACTTTGTCTTTCATGAACTCGAGACTAAGACCTGCTTAAGTCCACCCATATACGAATACTGGCCCAAATTCTTAAAAGTATTATTTTCAAGTATCCGAGTGACAAATAAGTAGGTTATGGTTACGACAGTAAGATAAGACATGCTGCCAGTGATATGCTCATAGGGTACATGCGATATACAGAGTGTAGCACTCTCAAGAAGTTTATGAAAAATTCAGTGTATAGGCAATATATTCTCCCAATATTACACTAAAAAGCATTCTCAAGTCGTACTCTTATTTATTCTTATTCGGTTAAAATTGTTTGCTTATGGATAAAGTAAAATGTTAAATTTTTCTTTTCCATTAGTTTTTAGTTGGCTTCTCCTATTAGCTAAAGTGTGAGAAAGTCTAAATAAAAGCGCATACACAGTGGAAGCAAGATTCCAGGAAACGGATCAGGAAAAGCAAATTTTTATGACACAAACCGTATTTCACTGTGAGATGGATTTACCAAAAAACGGGGAATCGAGTACTCATGACTTACTTCACACACACTCAACTTCAATCAGGTTTAAAGAAAATTACATTCTAAAATTTATCTTTATAATCAAGATTTGAAGTGTACAACTTTAGGGTGTAGAACATGTGTAGGCTAGGAAAACATGGATAAATAAAAGAATAATTTAGAGATTTAAATTATGAAAAACAAACGTTACGCATATTACCAAATTTAATATGGAGGTGCCAACTTGAATTGGATAAGCATAGGAACCACAGGTATGACCACTTTTTGAAGACAAACTTCATAAATTTAAATTTAAATTAAAAAGTTGATTCATTTTTGAGTAAGAGAATAAACTACTTATGAAAAAGGAGATCGTTGATGTTAAAACCAAGAGTGCCAAATGGCGTAACAAAAGTCAGCAGTTTAATATACAAAAAAATGGTGGTCGAGACTTGAATTGCTAGCCAACAGTAAGTAGCTTCATCTGTAATTGTAGCACAAGAAAAGAAGAAAAGAAAGGAAAGGAAAATAAGAAAATAAGCGGAAATAATCCCCGCATGCTACATAGCCTATGGAATGATTTCATTCTAAGTGTAATATACTTAACTATAATTCAAAGACTCACATCATCTGAATCTAGAAGACCAGGATTCATTGAGAAAAACAAGAGTTAGGTGCAGAAAAATCTTCAGAATATGGGAAAAAAAATTTTTTCTGAAGTTTGTACACATGAAATCTCAATTCTATTTCAATAAAAGGTAAAAAAAATGTTTTTTGTTTATAGTAGTAAGGCCAACAAGAAGGTGGGTAGACTAAAAAAATTTCATGAATGTGTCACTGCATGTTGCCTTAATGATCTTGTGGAATACCTTGTCGTGAGAGATATTCACACTAGAAGGTCTTCAACAGTATTTTGCGTGTTCTGCCACTTCATACAAACATGTATGGGAGAGCCAAATCCTTGGCGAACACTGGCGATTTTTGAGCCGGTTCTGAGAGTTTATATACCGGATTTGGCACACGCACACGGACACACATACGTATGTATGAATACGTAATTATGTCATATGTTGCGTCGTTTCCTGTCTCCGTTGAGATGATAAGAAACGACGCAATGCGTTTGGTACCGAGTCGTGACATTACCGAGATCGTTATCAGGTAATTGATCTCGACTCGAACGATGTATCTTACCTGTACGTACGTACAGGTACGAACATACAAACGCGTTCGTGTATTTCGTTTAACGTCATAGAGACGAATATTGCCAGCCTTTGGGCGGCCACTGTCGTCGAGGGGTGCGAGCCCCTAAAACCTCATACGAGTAATGTCCCCACAGCTACTCCCCCCCAGTTTTCGCGCCGCGAAAATGATAAGTCAGCGTGCCTGGGGGGACTTATCGAGTCTACTGTCTTTGGTCTCGTTCCCACTTAGCGAGGGCAGACCCTACCGCGGCCCCGACGCATTCGTATGACTGCTTCCTTGCGTCTAAACGGGCCTGGTAGGCGTCCCTGCTATTCTGCCCCCTTCTTCTCGGCGGTCGTTGTCGTTGTGGAGCCGGATGATAGGGATGGGAGCGGTTGGACAGGCGTGGGTCGACTAACGTCAGGGGCCTTGGTCTTCGGTACATCGGGGAGTTCGAGTTCCCAGATGGACTGTAGGCCAGGCTTGCGGTGGGGGGAGGGCGTGGAATGCGCACCTCTTCCACCTGTTGTTGTTGGTTCACCTCCATCCTCGCCAGGGTTAAGGGCCCCGGAGGTGGGTTTGCCACTTCCGGTGCTCTTTCCGGTGATTTTGGAGGTGAGATCAACGGAGGGAGGGGTGCGGACATCATTTTCACGATGCCCACAGCCGACGTCGTATCCATTAACAACTCGTTTTCAATTTGTTCTAATTCTTTTTCGTGTTCCGTCTGTTCCTTCGTCTTGATAGGCTGAGGTGCAGGCGGGACTACGAATTGGAATGGTTGGTTTGAAAACGGGGTATTAGTTGAGGACGACATAAGGAAGGAAACAAGGTACAATAAAGAGAAAGAAAAGAGAAAAAATTATGAAGACTTTTCGGCGTGCTCTAGTCGACAGTCGAAAGGCGTATGAAAAACTTTGCGAGAATATTTTCGATCGCAGCTTTATTCCAAGTCGTTATCTTTTTTCAGATTTGTTCGGAGGGGATAGTGCATTCAATATTCTTTGGCTTAAAAGTTTTCCGGTTAAATTTGGTTAAGTACGAGCAGAGTTAAGCATGTTTGAATTTTCGTACTTCGAATTTTGTATTTCACAAAGGAATGCACTCTTCGTTTGTGACGTCACGATCTATTGACTATTTTGTTATCGGTATTGTTTGTCAATAGAAACACGTTGCAATGTTTTTCTTCCGTATTGCACGTGGATTTGTTTATTCGTGTCGTATTTTTATTGTACGCACTTTTTCTCTGCTTATCTGAAGAATTTCTATTGTTGCGAATATTCCCAGATTCTCGTACGTCTTTTTATGTGGGTTTATTTCTTCCACTACGGATATTAACTTTTCGTGAATATTTTCAGTTTCTCCGTGCCAATCTCTCAGATTTTCGAGTTGGAATTTGGTTTTTCTGCTTTCTGCTGCCAAGGGGCCTGCCTCTTTTTCGTGGGCACAAGGGGGCCGACGGATCGTATTGTATTTTGATGATCTCGTCATTGAACTTCACCGTTTTCTTTATTTTTATTTTTTCTTCTGGTGATTTTTGTGATTTATCACCTTTTTCGACTGGGTTGTCCTCAACTTTTCGTGGTTGTGTTGTTTCGGAGTGTTCAGTCTGTTCTTCCTTTCTTATTTCCTTGTGTGACGTCTTCCTCTTTGCTCTTTGGAGCATTTTCTTGTCGTCGTTTATAAGGTACGCAGGTTTCAATCTGTCAATTGAAATCGTTTTCTGTTCACCTGCGATTAGTATCACGAAATTCTTATCATCTCGTGATACAACCTTATAAGGACCGGCGTATGGTTTCTCCAACGAAGATCTTATTTTCTCGTCTCTAACAAACACATGAGATGTTGTGGCCAAGTGTTTGGAGACGTAAACCTTTGGTTGGCCATGACGAGCTGCCTGATTCAGGAAGTTGTTGGCATCAGTCCGTATGTCTTGGACGAGCGTTTTGGGGCTAATTTCTTTCGAATGGGTGAAAAAGTCCCCTGGTAGGCGTAGCTCTTCGCCGAGCGCTAACTGCGCTGCAGAGTGACCCGTGTCCGTTTGAAGAGCAGATCGAAGGCCCAAGAGGATGGTTGGTAGTATGTCAACCCATCTCTTGGTGTCGCAAGCCATAATGGAGGCTTTCAAAGCTCTGTGCCATCGCTCAACTTTTCCGTTTGCTTGAGGATGGTAAGCTGTGGTGTGATTGTGTTGTACACCAAGCTTCTTAGACAGCTCTTGAAAGAGCGAGCTTTCGAATTGACGACCCTGGTCCGTGATGATGACTTCAGGTACGCCATAGCGGGCAATCCAGGTGTCGTATAATCTGGCAGCTACCGTGGGAGCTGTCATCTCATGGAGAGGAACTGCCTCTGGCCATCGAGTTGCTCTATCGATCATCGTTAACAGGTATCTGTGTCCCTGGGATGGGGGTAATGGACCCACCAAATCTATATGTATCGTTTTAAACCGCTCCGTTTGTTTAAAAGATTTGAGAGGCGACCGAGTATGTCTTCCTACTTTGGACTCTTGGCAATTCAGGCAACTGCGAGCCCATTTGTTGCAGTCGGACTTCATTCGAGGCCAAACAAATCTTGATGATACTAGTCCAGCAGTGCATCTTGGTCCAGGGTGCGATAGATTGTGCACACTACTGAATGCCAATTTGCGGTACTTTGTCGGCAGGAATGGCCTATTCTTGCCTGTACTAATGTCACATGTTAGTAAAACATTAGTACCAGGGATTTTCCTCTGTCTCAATTTGAGAGCTGTGTCATCGTTCGACAACAGTTCTTGCAATTCTGCATCCCTTAACTGTTCTTTAGCTATTTCAGCGTAAGGTAATTGAGACGGTGCCGAGATAGCTTCGATCCTACTAAGAGCATCAGCTGGAGTGTTGAGTTCTCCACTTATATACTGGATGTCCGTAGTCAATTGTCCTATGTAGTCCAATTGTCGAGCTCTTCTCGGGGAAGCTGGTTCTGTCTTTTGCGTGAAAGCATGTGTTAGGGGTTTATGATCTGTATACACAGTGAAACATCTACCCTCTAATTGGTGCCTGAAATGCTTCAACGCAGCAAATATTCCCAGTAACTCCCTGTCGTACGTGCTGTAGTTCTTCTCGGTTTTTGATAGCTTTCTGGAGAAGAAAGCGAGCGGTAACTTTTTGTCATTGTCCTTTTGGTACAGTGTTGCACCAATAGCAAAGTCGGACGCATCAGTTGTGACACATAACGGCAGACTTTCGTCTGGGTGAGCTAGTAGAGTTGCATTTGCCAGTGTTTCTTTTATGTTTTCGAAGGCTTTTTCAGCTTCTTCAGTCCAATCGAGTGGAGTTTTATCTTTCTTTTTGTTTGTTTTTATTAATGCAAACAGCTTACTTTGTTCGGCTACAGCATTTTTAATGCAACGTCTGTAGAAATTCACCATCCCCAAGAAGCGTCTTAGTTCTGCTACGTTGGAGGGTTTCGGGAATTTCAATATAGGCTCTACCTTGGTCTTCAGAGGGGAAATGCCTTCGGTCGAGACTTGATAGCCGAGAAAGTCAATCTTGGATTGTTTGTATAAACTTTTTCCAACATTGATAGTAAGTCCAGCAGCGTGTATACGTTGTACGATGGTTCTTACATTCTTCTCGTGCTGTTGCTCACCGCCTTCTGAGCAAATGCATATGTCATCCAAATATGCATAAGCAAACGGCAAATCCATAAACAGTCCATTGATGAATCTTTGGAAAGTTTGTGCAGAATTACGGAGTCCAAACGGCATTCGAAGGTATTCGAATAACCCAAAGGGGGTTATGACCGCTGTCTTTGGGATGTCCTGTTCGGCCATTGGAATTTGGTGGAATGCCCAGTTGATGTCGATTTTTGTGAACATCGTTTTACCCTTCATATTCGCGTTGAAGTCCATTATGTTTGGGACTGGATAGCGATCAGGAACTGTTTTGGCATTTAAGGCTCTGTAGTCTCCAACGATTCGCCACTCTCCACTGGCTTTTTTGGTCATGTGGATCGGGGAACTCCATGAACTTTTTGATGGGCGGCATATGCCTTCACCTATTATGCGATCATAGTATTCCCGTGCTGCTTTGAGTTTATCAGGCAGTAACCTGCGGGCTCTAGCATGGCAAGGCGGTCCTTTAGTTTCTATGTAATGAACTGTGTCATGTTTATAGGTCAGATGCCTGCGAATCGATGGTTGGGTGACTCCAGGATAGTCTGACAGAATCCGTAAGAATTGTTCGTCGACTTTCGTGCAACTGGATATGTTGGTGTCTAGTTGGTACGCTAGCGTTTTGCCTTCCACCCATAGACCAGTATTGTTGTCTATGATTTTTCCATTTTTGAGGTCTATGACCAGACCGTAGTGCGCGAGGAAATCTGCACCCAGGATCGGAGTTGGAACATCCGCAATTGTGAAGGACCACGTCATGTCTCTTTGTAAACCGATGCTTACTTTGCTGGATTCTATTCCGTAAGCTGGAAGGTTTTGACCATTCACAGTTCGGAGGTAGTATTTCGGAGGAAATGCCTTTTGGTTTTTATCTACTGGCAAAATGCTCAAGTCGGCACCTGAGTCAATTAGGTAACTTCTCCTATTTGTCCTGTCCTTGATGAACAGGCGGCGTGAATACTTTTTCGAGGGATCTTCAGCCGCATAGACGACCCCTCTTTCTAGTTTGACGACTTGTTGTAGGATTTACCCCACCATTGGCATCGATTGTTGCACTTGGTGGCCTCTGCGCCAAACCGGTTGTGAAAGAAGCAGGATTTATCGTCCCAGTTTTGAGACCGGGGTTTAGGGGACGATGTTCTTCTTGGGGGAGTTGGACTCTGACCCCTGGTAGAATTGCTCTTGCGGTCTCTAGACCTAGATTTTCTATCGTTACTTCTGTTATTGTTGCTCCTGCTTTTCGAGCGGTTGTTGTTTCTACCCTGTCTTGGGCTATTATTGTTACTCTTCTTCTTGATCTCACTAGTCAGCTGAGCTATCTGGGCTCTAAGCTGAGCTAGTTCTCCGGTCTCGGCGGATACTGCACTGATCGAGGATGTTGATCTCGAATGTTCCAGTGCACTATCTGCACTCTTCGCTAGGAAGTCTAGGTCCTCGGAATTATTAATTACCGTGGTACCTACGGCGGCCAGACACTGCACAACATGTTGGGGAAGTTGTTTGCAGAACTGGTTTCCAATGACTGACGGTGACACTATGTTATCGGCCTTTTGTCTGAGTTTGGCCATGAAGGTGGAGGGTTTGTCGTCTCCAATCTTCATTCCGCCCATTACATCATCAATAATTTGGTTTTGAGTCTTACCAAACACATTTCTTATTTTTCTGCAGAACCAACTGTATTTGTCTGCTTCCGCCGGAGGGCATTCCATGATATCTGGAATGCGGCGTATGATTTCTGCGGGCATGCCGCTGCAAATGTGTGAGTATTTTTGGTCGTTTTGCAGATTCTCTGTCTTAAAACGACCCTCGAGGAGAGTTAACCACAGTTCAACTTCATTGGGTAGGAACTCCGGAATCTCTATCCTCCGTCTTTGGATAGCAGGGTTCTGCAATGTTTGCAGTTGCAACAGCTGTAGGAGCTGTGCTAATATTTCGGGGGTCAGCTGTGGCTGACCACTTCCGCCCGCTGCTGGTTGGTTTGATGATGGGTTCGGGTTCGTGTTTCCGTTGGGCATCGTGTGCTGGACTTCTTTACTTTTATTTTCCGCCAAGAGTCTCCCAGACTCCGTAGTTTGTTGGTCTGGGGTTGAAGGGTCGGAGTTTTGGCTCAATAGACGACCGCTTCTTAGTGTTCGAGCTGTAGTTTCGTTGGGGTTTGCTACAACTCCCAAACGCAAGGCTTCTGGCCTCCGGATCCTTTTTTGTTTCTCCGGAGTCTCAAAGACTTCTGAGTCTCTGGTCGAAGCTGGAGGAGTTGGCGGATGAGGGCAACTTTGTTCCTCCAGGTCTACTTGTCTTGGTTCCCTTCCGGCAAATATATTTGGAAGGGGGGGTGTAATTTCCCGCTTTCAAAGTTAAGACCTCTGCTTCGACAGCCAAAGGTGTCTAGATCTTGTAAAAATTATTTGTATTACAAGCGAGTAACTCGCCAGCGCACCGCGCCTCTTTTTAGTTATAGCGCAACGCGCCTCTAGACACCCACGACGTAGCCAAAAAATCACGTCGGGGTCACCACTGTGGAATACCTTGTCGTGAGAGATATTCACACTAGAAGGTCTTCAACAGTATTTTGCGTGTTCTGCCACTTCATACAAACATGTATGGGAGAGCCAAATCCTCGGCGAACACTGGCGATTTTTGAGCCGGTTCTGAGAGTTTATATACCGGATTTGGCACACGCACACGGACACACATACGTATGTATGAATACGTAATTATGTCATACGTTGCGTCGTTTCCTGTCTCCGTTGAGATGATAAGAAACGACGCAATGCGTTTGGTACCGAGTCGTGACATTACCGAGATCGTTATCAGGTAATTGATCTCGACTCGAACGATGTATCTTACCTGTACGTACGTACAGGTACGAACATACAAACGTGTTCGTGTATTTCGTTTAACGTCATAGAGACAAATATTGCCAGCCTTTGGGCGGCGACTGTCGTCGAGGGGTGCGAGCCCCTAAAACCTCATACGAGTAATGTCCCCACAGATCTGTAAGAAAAAATAATAAAATGTCCTTTATTCCAAGATTAATCCTAAATTAACTTCAAAAGTGAATTGAAACATACTGGTTTAACAATTATGGACCACAAATTTAAATTGACGTATTGACATTCAAAAATACGACTAGGATCCCATTCCTATAATGTCACGTGGTTCTATTTTCTGGACGAGAAAAAAAAAACAATCAAAAAATAGAGGATGTATTTTTAGTCTAGTCGAGAGAGGTTTTCTATTCGGTCAAATTAGAATAATCCTTATTTCTTCACAAATCGGTCAGTTTGTGCGTCTAAAATAACATACTGAAAGTCACAATCCTCCCACTATGAATGTCCACAGATATAGGGATGAATATTCTCTCCACGTTTATTTCCACAAATATTAACTTTTCTGAGCAAAAAAGTGAAGTATGAAAATGTTAGACACTATATTTCCTATAAAAAAGGTTGAATATATTTTAGTCAATTGACATTCCCCTCCTCCACAAATGAGCCCAAAAGATTGTACCTTTTCTTTGTGTATTGAAAGCATGAGTACAGTTACTAATAACTTCAGCTCATAATGATGCAGTACTAACGACGCATTCATTTTTGCATAAAAAATATGTCTGAATGGGGGCTAAGGGGCAAGTTCCCCATTGTTTTTCTATTTTACTGGCTGCAATTAGAAAGAATAAGGTAATAAATAATATATTAAAAATGAATTTTTTTAAATGTGCTTTTGTAAGTGCAAATCGTGTGAAGTGAAACCTATCGAACACTATTGCACTCACACAGAAACATGTAATTTAACCCACAATTGCGATCCTAGCGCTTTGGTAATGCTCTAGCGGCAAACTCAAAACTATATACATTTTATGGGTCTATCCATATAGGAACCGAAAACAAAGTCTAAATTCTGCCTCCAAACTGAACTAAATAAATCCGTATAAAGAAAATAGGAATATTCAAAAACTTTTCTGTCCATAATTTTGTCTAGAGCTGACAAAAAGAGTGGGTGGCTGAGATATCCCAGGGTAAAATAACAGGCCTGTTAAAAGGTCCTGAGAAAACCTAAAAACTGAAGAAAAATTAAAATGAGGAATATTTTTCAAGTATTTCTCTTTTTTTCCACCCAATTTTTCATTTCAGTTGGTGAAACAAAACCAAATAAACAACAAAAAACTAAAAACTGGAAGGCATTAGACCACCTTACCCTCTATTTTGAAGCCCATGCAAAAATGAATGTATCGTGAGTATTGTGTCATAATAAGTTGAAGTTATGGTGTCAGTGTTGCAACCATATTCGTGCTTTCAGTGTTCAATGAGAAGGTACCATATTTCACGCTTGTTTGGCAGGGGAAAGAGACGGACATCAAACGACTAAAGCGAATATAACATATTTTGCAGAAAATTTGATGTTAAAAATTTTCAAACTATACTACTTTTTTGCGAAGAAAAAAAAAACCAAAAAAAAAACCAATATTTGTTGAGATAAATGTGAAGAACCATATTAGGGGGCATATTCATCCCCATGTCTGCGGACACTCGCGACAGGGGAATTGTCACTTTTAGTACGTTAATTCAGACGCCCAAACAGACAGATTAGTGAAGACATCAAAGCTATTCGAATTTGTCCGAATAAAAGTATTTTTTGTTCTCATTTGACTAGACGTAAAGTACCTACCGTGTTGAGTTTGAAAACAATTTCGTTCGAATTTTTACTGAACCAGTTAAATAAAAGATCACAAATTTTAATAGCGAAGTTTTTAAGTCAAAGAAACCCTGGTTACATCCAAAACTAAATCGAATTCCACTCAAAATACGAGAAGGTAAAGCTCTTTTAGAAAATATTAACCGCCCATCATTTTGGACGAAAATGCCCCATATAATCGAAATTGATGAAGATAAAATAATTTCAATAACAGGCGCCATTTCGATGTAATGGTGCGAAAATCAGAGTCAACCGAAGAAGCAGTAAACATACTAAAATTTCTTACCTCACCGCAATATCCTCCTCTCTCGGCCTTCAATGATTTTCAGTAAACTCATTCACGACGTGAGAAGCAAAAGCCATAACTGAAGCATTGCTGGCTAATCAGCAGAAAATTTAGAAAATTTAAATAATATATGTAATTTTATCTATTTCGTACTTATTCCACGAAACAACGCGTTGGTGTGTAATACGAAAGCGATTAAAGATGAAAAACAACTTTCCCGCCAACACGCCAAACAATTTCGCTTTCGTAAGTCGATTAAAGTGATTATTCGAGCAGCTATATAGATTATCGATAGGTAACACTTTCACGTCGTAAATTTCCAAACACTGGCTGGAGTCTCCGTCGTACGTCGTAATATTGCTGCGTCAGACTTGTGTCCCCTTCCTGCAATGACGACTGATACAAAAAACGTATGGTGAAGTCGGTTACAGATAGGCTCTCTTTGAGTGCGTTCTTGAATCGAGTAGATATCTCTCGACCCCGTGAAAAAGAAACACTTTAAATAGATTGTTTGAAGTTATAAACGCCATTCTTCTCTGATCAGATAAAGTATGTAGGTACAAAAGAAGCCATAACATTGCAGTCGCGCTTTATCAGTAAGTTTTGAGAAAAATACCTAACTTATCTTTCAGCGTACATTATATGCAGCCTACAACTGCTTTATGAGGATTCAAACGTTAAGAATTGTTAAACTGAATCAAACATCGTGATTTAAAGCACGCAACCGGAGATTAGTCTCAAATACCCAGCTATGGGATGAAGCCCTCATAACGATAACTTACAAATTTTCCAACAAGGCCGCGTTAAAATGAGAAAAAAATTAAAATAATACTGTACCTGGGTACAATTACTGTTCGGTGCCGCGATCAAGATTTTCTCAAGTTAGGAAAAAAATTTAAAAATTGGAAGGGGGCAGTAAAAAATTAGAAAATCGTTAGGTTCAGCCCTCGACAAATTTCATCAAAATAATTTGCAAGCGGTTTCGTAGTGCGAATGGTCTGAACCAAAATGGTCCTTTGCACACTTCGGCTGAACAACCGATGGATTAGGTTATCTTGAAAAAATGAATCGATTCTTGATGACAAAAAGAACCCACAAAACATGAAGATCGTATTTTGGTAGAAGTATCAGGTGATTTTCTCTGCGAGAACAAAAATTCTCATCAAATGAATCGTCAAAATTCGCCACGGAAAATAATGATCAAATTAGGACAGACCATTTCGCTAAAATTTAAGGAGAATACTTTTGATTTTACACACAAATTACTTCATATCGAAAATATGAGCACAATATTATTATAATTTTGGATTAACACTGGAGAACAAGAATTATATCTGACAATAGTGTTGGTTTTGAGAGACGAACTATTCACAATTCAATATCTTTAGTGGACAGCCCATATTGCCCATTGGCAAAACAACCCAAGTCACGATTTACAAAAATCATTCAGGAGAAGAAAACAACATTTTACAAAATTTATTATGTCTCCCTGCGTTTAATCAAGATTTTTATTCGCTAAAATGTGCTGGAAGCGTCAAAATTTTGACTAGTTATAAAAATTCTTCGATACTTGTAATCATATCTCTGGAACTAAAAATATATATAACTTGAGTCGTTTTAGTTAGGATTTTTTTTCTCTCCAAATTTCAAAAACAAGCGACTAATAATTTCTTATTTTTATTTTATATGCTGGTAGTCCTAGGTAGGGTCTAAATTTTCAACAATTCTCCATTTTTTAATGACTCAACTATCTACCTCACTTCTTTCCCACACTCAAAATTCTGACGAAAACGTGTGTGGTCCTTTTCTACGAACATAGTTTAATAGATAAATCGGTACAGTGTGCCTACAGAATGCGTAGACTAGTAGACCATCAATAAATGTTAGAGCTACAATTTACCAACAGTTATTAATTTGTGATACAAGTGCAAAAAAAGGACGATTTTGATAAGGGTGTGAATTTTTCTGAAGGCCAGTACTGCATATCACACGAGTATCAATCACCTACTTTACATGCGTGTCACACACTACTTTTTGCAACAACACCCGACCTCGCAAAAAAAAGGGGAAAAAAGAAAAAAGTGGGAAACTTTTTTTTTCATAACCAAATAGTATCTAATAATTGATAATTTATTTTACTTCTTTCTAACCGAAAAGCACCGACCCCATTTTACCGCCCCAACGCCAGAAAAAATGTCTCCAAAATTTTTTTAGAACCAAATAATTAACTTTATAATTTCACTTCAGAAAAAACAAAAAACAGGGAACAGTGAAGCCGTGTAAGAAAATGATCGAACCGTGCAAGAAAGTGATCCAGCCATGCAAGAAAGTGATCAGCATGCAGAAGTAGTGAGAAAGTCAACTCAAAATTGCGCATACTCCCAACAATATTTTTTCACTTACCATTGAAATTTGTTTTTTTTTTCAGTTAAGGGATGGTAAAAAACATATTTTTCTTAACTCATACACCAAAAAGAGGTTATTATTGAATCAATTTTGTTTAGCAAAATTCGAGATTTCCAAACTTATTCGGAACGGTTGAAAAAAAATTTAATTTCTCCACCAGTGTAGAAATGAGTTTTTTCTTAACTGTTTTAATTGTTTATGTCTTCAATAAAAAAAATTAATTTGTTCACTAGTGTGTAACGGCCAAAAGAGGTGGTAATGTACCTAATTAGAACTACTTTCGATGTTACACCATACACGAAATATCACGTACTTAAAAAGCAGTAATACTTCTAAAATAATTCAAGTTTATCATCCACAAGCTATAGTGGACCTTAACATATAATAGAGACTCAATAATATTTTAAAACACACGAGTGAGTACATTTAATAAAATAATAATTTGTACATTACTACGTTAATATTTATACATATACAATCACAATCCAACAAGCAAGACTATCTGTTCACTAGAGACTTCTACTAGAGAGGTTCCAGGTACTTAGAAGTAGCTGTCGAGGAACTGTGTCTTTTTCCACTGAATCGAGGGATTATATACTCATTCAGGGTATGAAAACATACGTGTCGGATAAGCTAAGTGTGGTAGGGTGTTGTTATTATAGGGTTGTGCTGACTCGTCGAGTACTCGAGGGACAGGCACAAGTAGGTCATGAATATACAGGTAATATACCTATATTCATAAAATTAAATACGGGTAATTTAGTGATTGTTTATAAAGAGTTATAGGATGATTATTGTTGATAAATATCTACGTTTTTGGTATTCGAGTCTGTGTGGATGAATATGTTCATCATTTCTAAAAATAGACAAAAATATACGTTATATAGTGTAGAAATGAGTCTTTTCTTGACTGTTTTTTGTTTTTCTCTTCACTAAAAAAATTTTTATTTCTTCACTAGTGTAAAAATTAAGTTATTTCTTGGAGAATTTTTTTTTTTTTTCGTTTCTTTACGCACCGTTCACACGCACTAAAGCGGTGCGATGTCAGCAAAAAAAGATGCTGTTTTACGCAAGGATTTCCATAAACAAAATATTTAACTTCTCCTTAATTATTTAATTATTTAATAGAATTCTGTTAATTAAAGGCGTTGACATATTTATCGAATGAATAATAACCTCTGTTCGGTGGATTTGTTGAAAAAAATATCTACTCAACTAGTTAGCCACACATGATAATCGACTCGTTTTTCTAATTAATTGAGCAAAATACCATTTTCGATTGGGTGGTGAAAAAACATTTTTTTGTGTTCAGTAGTAAAGTGGTTTTACGCCATTTTCAATCTTCAAATGTGTTGATTTATGGGACTATACAGGCCTAATCTACGTCATGTATATACGAGCATTGCATTTAGACTAAATACTGTGTAACGTGTATCTACGACAAGAAATGCATGACGAAAAACAAAATTTTATAAAATTGCGACTTGGTTATTTTATCAACAGCCTATTCAAGTAAAGAAAATATGATTGAATTTTGAGAATAATCTAAGGTATGAGGTTGAAGGTGAAATAAGTGTCTTATGTAAAGAGTTAGAGTTATAATTGTCACGTATAAAGTTCCAGTTTGCTAGGTGATTAAAATGGCCGAGCAATATACTCGCATAAGGTAAAAGAATAAAGTGGTGACAATACAACCTGAAGAACAGGGTGGAGAGTACATTGAATTGTGAAAATGTGAAAGAGCGGTATCAAACGTGAATAAGAAGTAAGTAGTTTATTTGATACAAAATGTAAGAAAGGTAGGTACATGAAATAGAGAATAACTTCATATCTGATAAATAGGTGAGGAAAAAATAAATGGTGACTTTAGTTAAATTACGCGTAAACATTTTAATTAAATTACGAAAGAATTTCAGAAAATAGATATATAGATTCATGGGAGTGTAGCAGTATAATAATTTCGACCGGATTAATTTATAGCGACGGCGAATCCAGTTGAGGAGGAAGCAAGTTCACTGACTAATTTTTTCATACTACTAGGTGAACTATTTGCTTTCTCCCTCTCTTCCCCTCCCTACTGTTACCATCTCGTCATCACGACTGTACATTTATACAAAAATAATGACAGGTATACTTCGGTTTACATTTATTCCAACAAGACATTCGCGTTTCACACTTCTTTAATGAAAATAGAAATCCTTTCAACTATATACACTTAACAACCTTCACACACAATTCTAAACTTGTTTGAAAATTTCAGCTACACGTGCTACGGAAACTGCTTCAAAATGATACGAAAAGTCCAACGGCTCCTTTGGGAGATAATTATAGACCGCCACAGCCGCTCCATAATCGACTTCTACGAACGAATATCGATTTCTATGCCAACAAGGTAGGTATCGACAATCTTATTTAATATTATCGTGATATCGGTTTCCATCGGTAAAATGGAATTAATTTTTAAACATTTTTATAATCAACACAATGCGTCATCGTCATTTAATGAGAGGGAAATTATAGTCTAACGAAATTTTCGGGAAATTTATCGTCGACGCTTGTAACCCTCTTATGTTGAATTTGTGAAATGAAATTATAACTTCCTCCTTCACTAATATCGCAGTAAAATCAAGACCGAAAAAGCATAAATGCTCATAATTCCTTGGATGTTCAACAAATTTGACAGACTAACAAGCCTATTAGAGGCGGAATATTAGACCAAAAAGATGCTTTAGGTATTTAGGACGAATTACTGGGTGATAATTTCGGTGGAAAATGTTTCCTAATGCTCCAGTAAAATTAAATAAGAAAATCTATAGTTATTTCAAAAAACTTGACACCAAAGTTTTTATCAAGCTAATATTAAAATGAAAATTATGGTTTTTCTCAAATATTTTTTAAAATTAAATTCAATTTTTTTTTTTTAAATGGACAACCCCAAATGAAAGAGAAAGATTTTCCACATACAACGCGCCACTTTTTTTTTGTCAAACCAAAATTGTAGATGCTTTTTGTGGGGATTATACTCGTATGAGGTATTAAGGGCTCACACCCTTCAACGACAGTCACTGCCCAAAGGCTGACAATTATTCGTCTCTATGACGTTAAACCAAAATACACTTGTACATTTGTATGTTTGTACCTGTACGTACGTACAGGTAAAATAAATTGCACAGGCCGTGAACAATTACCTGATAACAATCTTGGTGATGTCATGGACCAATACCAAATGCGTTGCGGCATTTCTTATCATCTTGACAGAGGCAAGAAATGACGCAACTGATGATATAATACCATTTGTATATGTACGTATGTGTGTCTGTGTACATGTAACAAATCCGGTATATAAACTCTTGAAACTGGCTACAAAATTGCCAGTGTTTGCCAAGGATTTGGCTCTCCCATACTGTGATGTACGAAGTGGCAGAACACACAATACTGTTGAAGACCTTCAATGTGTGAATATCTCTCACAAAAAAGTATTCCACACTTATTTATCGATTGATATAAATTCCTACCTTCACATTGATATAAGTACAGTACCTATTACTTAAATTACTTTCAACGCAATAAATGTTGTAATTTTCATTTGAAAAAACTTAAATTTAGTACATAGCCTAAATGGATTCTACATTGACACTGGACCCAACAAAATGTGGTATCTACATGGGAGTTGCTTCATTAAAAAGGAATTCACCCCATAAGAGGCAATTCTACACACTCAAATATTAACTAAAAACTCTGAAGCAGAAAATATACAAAAATTTTCGAGCGTCGTAATAAGCAAGGTGTCTGGGACTTAGGTGAGACCCTCACAATGAAACAAACCAATTGTCATCCTCATAACTGTTTTATATTTATACTACATCATTCTCAGACCTACTCTCATCCCATATCAATGCACACTCGTGTAAATTTTCAATATATTTTTTTTAAAAATTTCACAATTTATTCCAAAAATCTATAAATTTAATACCAAAATTATTCAATTGTAATAACTGTGACGACAACTTCGCGTATGACTGATTGATAAACTTGAAACAATTAGACTAAGTTCCAATCAACATTTAGTGACCTCAATAACAGATTCCAATATAACAAAGTAAAAATTATACTAACAGTTGCGGACTTGCCAATTGAGCCCCTTAACAGTTAATGATTACAAGAGACTGTGTAACTAAAATAGTTACCAGAGATGGTTATTAAAGAAAGTGACTATTCAAAGGTTCTTTATGAAGTGAAGTTTATATTTCATTTACACTAATTATATTAGTGACAAATTTACAAGTGGATGAATACAAAATTGTGGTGAGAGATGAATGATGATTGACCAGTGAGATGGTTAATTATCCTACCACTAATTATGCGGCTTGGTCAAGATAATTCTAGAAGATTCCAGAAGATTCCAGAAGATTCTAGAAGAGTCTAGGTATATTTTTAGGTGATAAATACTTCCTCTTTCTTAATTGTAATGTATCAACAAATTTGGCAGACAAATGAAGGTTATGACAAGTATAGACATGAATGTGCGAGTGAGGGAGCTATATCGGCTCATGCAATAACATTCCAATGTGGCATCTGTATTCAGTTTATTGCGTTTCATCGTCATATAGTTGTAAGGGTGAGTGAGGAAAAAATTTAAAAAATTTTGGGATTGTTAAATACCTACCATGAAAATTTGATGTTTGGTCGGTCGCTCGATTTCGTATCATGTTTAGGTAACACGATACAGGCTGAAATTTCCTTTCATCCATCCATAGGTTCTATGTTGAGAGTAAATTCAATATTCAGCATGAATTTTTCATTTATAATGCTAGGCTCCTTGCTCCATTCGTCACTCAAACCAATCTTCTGACTGAAATCAAAATTGACACAAGCGTTTTTCATAATCAATAATAATTCCAAAGTATTACCTAGATTTCAACAGCTTAAAGTGGGAATAGAGCAGGGAACATATAGATCCATTAACCAAAAACCACATTTAAAATCACACTAAACCATCGCAATATGTAAACAACAAATGAATCAATTAATACCAAAATTGCCATCCAATTAATTTACATCATAGAACCTATATATGCGCTAAATTTGTCCATAACTGAAAGAAACTTGCAGTCGGCATCGTATAACCAAAAAATTACATGAATTCAGACGTTACGTTTGATCCAACAGTCCAATTGACATCAAATTTTATAAAATCCATTGCTAATGTATAACCGATTTAGTTGCCAAATTTTAGCTTTAGGTATCGGATGAAAATTAAAATAGTCATCGTGTTAACAATTCGATTCACATAAATACCTAAATACCCAATATAGATAAAAACCTACGTACAGCATGTAACTTATAATCCGAACTACACCCTTAAGGAATGATTTTTTTCAAGTAAAAGTCTTAATAGGTATTCCTCTACTATACCGCCGCTAAAATACATTTGATTTTTCAATATTGTGCAATTTCCTTCGGAAACATTCATTTCTCGCATCCATTTTTAAAGACCATGAAAATTAGTGAAGGTGTCTACACCTACTTAGTGATCGGTATCGTATTCTCCCATAAAATTAACCCGAATTTTGTCACGTAGTTTTTCATTTCGACCAAAATTCATTCCATTTGGACAACGACGAAAGTTTGTTTTAGCTATGGTAGAAAACAGACTTTCAAATTCGAATGCACATTTCTGAAAACGTATCTGAAGCAACGTGAATATCAATATTTATTCACTTTTCCTATCTAAACATCAAATTTTCACGATATTCCAAAAATAACCGACATTATTTTCCAAATAGACGAATGAAATAACATAGCACTTTTAGCTTTATCCTATTGGTAAAGCCATAGATGGCTCGAGGGCATTTCCAAAATATACAGACCATCAGAACTAGGTACGTACCTAACTAATTAGACAGATACGTGTGATGAGTACGGTTATAATAAAAAACTGAAATATGTGGGAATTGAGAGCATGAAAAAAATAAAAATGAAAATTGGTACCGTACAGTAATGCGAATGACAGACTATTCAAGTCGGTTAAACAATAAAATGAAGTCGGCGAAGTAAGTCAACGAAGATTCAGGCACAAAGTTAATTTATCGCAATCTTAAATATTTAAAAAATTTAAATATTTTGAAAGATGACCTCTCTACTTAAGCCCCCTCTCATCCAGTACTGTGACTAAGTATTTTACTAAAATGGTGATCAAGATTACACACGAATCGTTCAATTTACCTTCTAATCTATCATATCTTAGAACAAAATGAAGTGTTCTAAGCCTCTTCCTCGTATTACGTAGGTACGACAATAATTTAATTATTTTACTTTAGCCACCACTGCCTCCACAACTGTCTACGAATTTTTTTTTCGAAGAAAATTTATTCCCAAAATATATATATATATTTTTTTTTTCAAATTCACCTTTAAATATGTAATCACATCATTATTGTCAACGTAGTCATGATATTAGTCACAATATTATACATTTTTTCACAGCAAAACGTGGCAAACTGGGATGATGTATTCCTATTAAAACCTGCAGCCTGCAATCTACCTCACCCTTCGACTATACATAAAGTGTTTGAAAAATATTTTATAGGAAAAATATTTTTTTGAAAAAATTTTATTGGAAAAATATTTTGGGAAAAGTGTCCCCCACCAAAAATTATAAATTAAGAGTCGACTAGAGAGAAAATGAGGAGGAAATGTGAGAAGGAGAAGTGAAAGAGCCAAAACCACAAAAAAATGCCTCAGAGGATGCAATGTAATGGTGAGATAAGCAAAGGGTAAATGAAAAATTTAATAAACTGTAGATTCAAGTAAATTTCTTCATTTTTTCAGCCGTACCAATACTAGCTTTCCGGCTTAAAAAGCGACTAAGAAATTATTCATTGAAAAGGAAGAGGTTTCTAGATTCCAAAAAAAAACCTAATTTTTTATTAATTTGTACATTTTTTGTTCGTTATTTTCAAGTAGCTAAAGATAATTAAAAAAATTATATGAAAAAAAAAATTCGAAAAAATTTTCTCCTTATCTCAGCAATACCAACCCCAGCTCTCTAACTTAAATAGCCGCAGATGAATCATTGAAGGAAAAAGTAGAGGTTCCTAGATTCCAAATACCACCCAATTTTCCATTAAAATTGACATTTTTTCCATTTGTTCAATTTAAAACGGCTAAAGATGATTAAAAAATTATTTGAAAATTTCGTAAATTTTCTCCTTATTTCAGAAACACCAACCAACCCTGGATCTTTAGCTTGAATAGAGTCTGAGAAATCATTGAGTGAAACAAAAGAGGTTCGTTTCAAAATTGAAATGTTGTGTTCGATTGAAGAACAACTTGACAATCAGTTTTTCATGAATTACGAAATGCAGAAATTTCATAATTTTGGATAAGACATAGTGCGCATCTAATCAAGTTTCAAGCTGCGCATGCCTGAAATTTTACTTTTCAACATTGGGGTGAAATCTCCTACTTCACGTATGAAAACGTCGGTTTTTGGGGTGGGTGTTGCAAAAAATTTATCGTTAGAATAAAAATTGTTCCATTTTTCTCTTTTTTTTTTTTTTTATAAAAATTTTTATTTCATCTATGCGTTTTGTTAGATTTAAACCTATTAATTTCGTTTTTTCCTCGATTATTTCAATGATGCAGATATGTATATCGTGAGGTTTTAAGGCAGGCTAACACCGATTTCCAAATTTTCAGTGCATATTTCGACATATTTTCTCGGTTTTGAGCGAATATGCGCACAAAATTATAAATGCATATGAACTCATATTTTAGACACTCTCAAAGAATATTTTTACGTCGTAAACGCCTAAAGATACTCGTCCTGATTATCATATACCCCTCAGAATCAGACGTATTACTGAATATTACACAACCAGAACTAAAAGAAATAAGTCCGTTTGTTATTACTATAGGCTTTTACCAGTGGTTTGAGTGTACTAACCATACTTGTCAATCACTATCACCACTACAGAAGTTTAGAAAATGTTCAATATTAACAAAAAACAGAAGCATCTAGGTCATTATAATCATCCACACCAATACACCAATTTTGTTTGATGGAAAATTTTACGCAGTAGAATGGAGCTCAGTCCTATGCACCATCACAATTCTACAATACACATAGCTTTGACTCTCGCAGTGGCGGTTTAAGAGTATCAATTTTTGGGGGAAATGACAAAAAATATTATGGAATTTTTTTTTTTCTGCTCATCAACGAATTTGACCGTTTTTACATAGATTCTATGATTGTACTTTAATTTTTTTTCCCCTTAAATTCCTGTCTTTTTTATTCTTTTTTTTTAAATTTGGAGGGTAAATTTCCTCATTTACCCACTGGATCCTCCTCAGAACTCTCATCTAAACCAAACAAACACAGCTATAGTACGTTGCATGCTATCTTAGAATTTCATTCGAACCTATCTATTGGAGAACAATAATTTTCACGAAATTATGATGCCTAAAATCGTATTCTACTTCAAACAATTTGATGACTATTTCTGCGAATAACGAAGCCCAATTTCCAGAATCTATAGTTCTCTCACCAAAACAAAAAAAACAAAAAAAAAAAACAAATTCAGACTATTCGCCAATCTTTTGCGTTAATTCAGCCCGCATGATTCGCACACCTCCATTCGCAACTTGATCTTGGACTGTATAATTACCTTCAAATCAAAGTAAGCTTTGGAATTCACCAATCCGACATGTTATTTTTTAACGAATATACACAATCCATATGATCGTACATTTTATAGCATCGCTTTTTTTTTTCGTGCGCATTTTTGTTTCAGAATGGCGAAGACCAGTGTCCAACGATGAAAAAAGAAGTTTATTACAAAGGTAAAATAAAAACACAAAATAAACATTACACTTGTAGGAAACGTAGCTTACGATGTGCAAATGCAACAAAATTATTTTGTGAACCGTAAAAAAAAAATACAAAAAAAACAACAAAAAAAAAAAACAAATAAAAAATACAAACCTTCACTCACATAGTGCACAAAAGTCAGTCGACCTATTGATTTTCTTTTTTTATATCCACACTTCAAAAAAGTACCATTGCGAAAATCACGGCATACGACCAAATAAAAATCGCTGGGGGCGGCGGAAAGTTTTCAAGAAACCAAAAGTTATATAAAGACAGTGAAATAAAATGATCGACACGACGAAATTGACGTTTAAAAAAAATCGAGTTGGATGAAAGCATTTGAAAAAAATGAAGAGCTGTTTATTTTATGTAGGTACCTAGTACCTATATTTTTTAGTAGCAGCTTTTTTACCCATCTCTCTCGCACTCTTTCACTCTTTCAACAAGCAAAAAAAGTTAAGGACTCGAACACAGCTCTCTAAAAAACAGAATACGTACATAAAAATAATGAAAAAAAAAAAAAGTTGATCGACGACTTTCATTAAGTAAGAAATGTTTTCATTTGGATAATAATATTCAACTTTACGATATTCTTATCTAGCTGTTGACACGTGCTCATTGTAGTGTTGTTATTTTTTGTTTTTTTTTTTCGTTTAGTTAACGTAAAACACCTCGAAAGCAAAATACTCATAGGTACAAGAGAAACAAGGGAGACTTCCTTAAATTTCATTCACTCTACCATTTTGAAACTTAAATTAGTCTCAAATTTGTGGGACCTCTTCAATCTTGACCAAACAAATCGAAAGGAGTATATTTAGGCTCAGGGTCAGTCAGAAATTTAGACGACCATTTTTGGGTCACGTTTTTTTCCACTTTTTCTTCTTTGATGGCCACTCTGGAGAGGGGTAGTAACAGGAAGCGCATAAATGGGGTGATAACGTCATAATTATAAACTTATATTCATTTCCCTTTTCCCCCGTGTTTCTGAACTCATATGAAGGGTGCCCTGATGATAGTTAGGGATGGGCGAGAAACTTAATGATCAATCTGACGATGGGCAGCGACGGAGGGCACCACTCAGAGGGTGATGACATCATAATAGGACTTGGAAATTTTTGGATCAAGGAGAGGGCAATGGGCTTTGAGAGTCTCCGTGGCAAAGGCAAGGAGAGGAGGTACTCAGAGAGTCATCAAAGTTCCTACTTGACCACCCCTCCTTTCGAATATCGTGATGAATGGACTGATAGATTTATGTGCCTACAGGATCGATCCTGGCTTGGATGCATGAAAATGTGGGTTCTGACCTGATGAATGGATAGATGTAAAAAATGAAAGAATACTTGAGTTGTAAACTTTTGATAGACAAAAGCTGATCCTATGTTTCTTCTCTGCGAGGAGAATTTTCGCTTTATTCGAGAAGTCAAGCAAAAATTACTAATTATAATTCTGGGATTAAAGCAAATTTTACGTTTGAAATGAGCTATTGTCCTTTCAATATATATTTATGATCAGATTTTTTTCCCCTTTTTTCTCTATTTCTCGTTTGTAAGACAATTTTTTGTCACATTTATGTTTTTTTCGGAGATTTTTTCCTGCACTGAAATAAAAAATACACCATTTAAAAGGACGAATGCAAAAATGATAGGTACTTACAAAATTTTTACATATAAGACGTTCTTATCATATCGGTTAGGCCTAATTCTTACGATTCTTACGTAAGAAATACTGAAGTATTGTATCGATAAGAAATTCATCTCTCTGATACTTAAGTGGCTCCTGGTCTGACCACTAGTCAAAAATTCACAAAAATTTTGGAATAAGTATCGTCGTCTCGTAGACAATTTTAGGGAAAGGAATTCTCAAGAATTTCTCAAGTTGATAGGTACTAAGTTCTCGAATTTAGCACTAATAAAATTTCGTATCCTCTAATAAGATCTTTTATAACATATTTCTTCCTTGAAACAATCGAAATGATGAACCGTAGTTTTAAAACTAGAGACCATAAATGTCAAAAATTTTCGTACTATTATTCATAAAATTTGATGGACTTCATCAAATATTGGCCTCCGGTAATCAGGTAACATAGGGACAGGGATGGAAAGCTGACTGAAAAGTGAAAGGCCAAATTCAAAAGCCGCTACAAGAAAATCACAGCTCAAAAGGCAGATGAAAGCTTTATTTTTTCAACTTTTTATTTACGAAACTATAGATTAATGCATCAAAAGCCTAACAGTGAGATAGCCACTCCCAAATAGGGATGTTTCAAAAATCCATACCGAATTTTTGCAAGCAATAGGAGAGAGCTTATAAAAAAAAATCATCCAAAATCGAAAACCAAGAGCTGAAAGCCAAACAATTTTTACCTACTCGAGTAAACCAAAAGACGAAAGCAAAACCACAACCAACTTTTCTTATCAATCCGCAAAAAATCGGTCCCTCAAAACATATTTTTAAAAGTCAAGAGATTTTTTTATCCGGTTTTTAAGTTTTTTATTCCCAAAAATGTAATGTGAAATAATTTCCTCTGATTATGACTAAATACGTGTGAAAAACGGTCCCCAACATTGTTACCAGCATGCCTACTTTAGCTGTTCCTTTTATGGCTTGATAAGTGCGACGTTGGCTTTGCCCAAACTAATGATTGGAAGCTGTCGTGAAAGCCAACAGCGAAAGAGGTACTTTTCAAGGTCAAAAACGAAAACCGAACGCCGAAGTTTTATAATTCAGATTTTAATCCCTGCATGAGACGCCCTCAGGCCCCTTCGACAAATTACTCCACGTCTTCCCCAATTTTGATCATTTTATATTCGCCTCGGCAAATAAATATCTACAGCACGGTGACTCTCAAAACAAATAGAGCAAGGTGGCGATGATGATAGGTGTGGACCTAATTATAGTATGGTATATCGCATTATTTTATTTTTCGCAGCAAATACGTGGAAACGGCACTGAACCCTATTACAGCGTCATAAAACACGAATCGAAATACAACGAGTAGAAAATACAGCCCACATACCTATATACATATCGAAGCGGATCTTATCGTATTTAATTTCAGCCCTTGTACCCAGGAATTATACAATCAAAATCGGGAGGAAAAAACGAAAAAAAAATGAAAAAAACTAGTAACAAACATAATTTGTGAAATATAGGAAAAAAGCAGAAGAGAAATTAAAACTGGGTAGGTACTCATTGAATAAGTAATAAGGCGGCCTCGTGAAAAAATTAAAAACAATTTTTTCTCTTCTTCTACCGGATGAAATGAAAATATTATTTTTCATTACTTTTATTTATAATTTTATGATCTAAAAAATCAATAGTCTGACGTAATTTTTTTGTTACGCCGATATCAAATAAAATGGTACCTACCTAATTGTTTTGAAAAACTTGTATGCTGTAATACTATACGTACGATCCTGCCAACAAATTCTTAAATCAATAATTTATTTATAGAATAGCACGTTTTTTATGTCTTTGTTTTTTTTTTTTTTTGTTAAATGTTAATTATAATTGTTACTCGTTTTAAAATATCATAAAATATCATGTTAACGATGTACTCGGAATAACCGACAGATTTCAAAAACAATTTCAAATATTTATTTTTTTATTTTTGTTTCATTTAGGCATGTACATAATGGATTCTATTCACATAACTTATGAGGGGGTGTTTGGGAGAAAAAATTTTGATGCAGACACAAAATACTTAGTTAGGCCACCCAATAGTTCGAAAGTTCTTCCTTATCATTGAATAGTTACACCCTCAAAGATAACCCTCAAGAAATTATCTTTGATTATTTTTCTTCACTCGATAGCAGTTGAAAATGAAAAAAAAAAAATGGTAGTCTCCGCTAACATTTAATAAATCTAAAATTTTGTATTTGTGTTTTTTTCACATTTAATGTTTATTTTTTATTAATAAGTATAAAATTCGCTATTTACACATACCAACCATGTTGACTATGGGCATGATACGTTCATTTTTGATCGAATCAGTTTGAAAGGTTTCAAAGTAATTCGGGATTCGAATCACAGTTTCTTGACCTCGAAAGAATTTAAGCATCGTTAAATTTTACATTCAGTGTTTCAAACTAGTAATCAGGGTCGGGCACGATTTGTTCATTTTCGATCGAATCACGAATCACTATGCTCAATTATGGTTTGTAATTCGTAATTCGATGAAAAATAAACGAATTATGCCTAATCCTGGCTACATCCATACCTAATGTTATACTCATGGGTGTTAGTTCCGAGAAGTATATATTATTCTGGTAGAAATATTATTCAAGGGACTAAATTGATTTTTAATGAAAACTTTTTTGATTTAGAAAAAAGCAATTGTAGATACGAGCCTCCGTTATGTAAGGGATGAAACAAAGTGGAAAAAAAAACATAAGAGCGAGAAATTGAAACCTTCAAAAGTAAAATAAATTTATACCTAAAAATTTTTCGTTTTTCAAATTAAAAAATGAGAATATTTGCTTAGAAAAATCATTATTTTTTTAAATAAGTTTCCAAAAAGGATTTTGGGTTTTCATTTTTTCGCGTTTTCGTCTCTTTTCCAACGGTTTTATTTTCTGATAAGATACACTCCACCAAATACCAACAAATTTTAATTTCGATTTTTCTTTAGTGGATTTCTGCTTCGAAACGATATTTTTCATTTTCAACAGCAATATGTACACCCCCAGACCCACCTTTATTAAATTAATTTTAACTTCTATATTATATGCTACATCCTCTCACCCCTTTTGGATACACCACAGATGGCAGTAACTCATCGTAAAAAATTTAACAAAAAACTCAAGTTCCATTTAAGTTTGAAAAAGTGAGCTGAATCCATCCTTTTATTATAACTTAAAACATTTCACTTTCTTCCTAAAATAATTCATAAAGACAGGATGAATGAAAAAAATGTGTTTTTCATACGACTGGATATCGTAATAAGTACAATAAGTAATATTTTTTCTGGCAATATAACTTTTTTTTTGTACAAAATAAACGTATACGCCTAGCTCTTAATTGAATACCGTGTATCTATTCTATTCTCGCTATTCGCTAATAAAAAATAAAAACATTGAGGTTTGTACTCATATAAGATTTTTTCATTACCTATAATAAACAAAATATAAAGCTTAAAAATTGACTTGTATACAAATTGTTTTCTCGTATTATTATGTTAGCTAAGATTTCACTCTTTTTATATTGTATAGCATGTGTGCTGGAACTTTCAAACCCACTTCATATTATTCTTTAATATAAATAGCAATTTTTCTACGAGTCGGTAATAAAATTTTATCGAGTTGTTGGTTTTTTATTGTTTCCTTTTTTTCCTTTTTTTTTCATCAAGTCGTTACCAGTTTTTTTCTTAAGAAGTTCATAAATTTTCGCGATTGAAAAAGAAATCATAGACGGATGCAGCCTCTCTGAATGGAGAGGGAAAATTTGAATTTGTAAGAGAAAATCTAGATTTTAGGGGCAGGCAGGGTGGTGTCGAATAGAAAGAAGTGGTCTTTAGTTACATTTTTCTCTTTTTTTCTCTCTTCTGTCATCTAAAACGGAGGAAATCGCCCCTTCACCCACGCACTCACCCTTTGTATCCACCTATACTTGTTATTCAATTTTAATGTACTGCAATGAAATGAGGCTGAAAAGTTTCGAATATTCGCAAAGTCTAAAGATTCGAAGAATCAATAAATTCTTCAGGCTTCAGCAATTTAAGAAAATCGATGGAAAATACCAAAGGTGAAATGGACATCCTTGAGTTACCAATTAGATATCAATATTATTCATAAAATCTTGGAGGAGACAGTACACCCTGGAGTAACCTTCGATAGAATTCCCAAGTCAATCGTCACCAGCTGGAAGTGGCGAGAAAAAGCAAAATTATTATTAATATTTTTGATGGCTAAATTAAACTCACCATTAATTTCCATCAAAGATAAAATAAATAAAAATCTTGACTTAGCTTATCATAAACAACAGTGGAGAAAGAAACAAATTACAACACTATATTGCAAATAATTTAAGCAGTAAGATTGCGAATATTTTTCAGTTGTGATAAGTAAAATTGGTATTAGTTTTGCGGATGGTGCATCACCAAGACCAAAAACATACCTATGGTAGAAAGACAAAGACCAAATGAAAGCCTTAAAAAAAAAATAATTAGCCTAACTGTAAAACATTCGCATGACCTATTGCTTCTTAATTTATTTTCATTACCTATGATTGATTTTTTTTCTCTTTCCTTATTCGTTTATTTAGGCCTACTGGTGTTCGCGGTAAATTTTTAATTCTTGTATATTTTGGAAGGACATGAATGGTAGGCCATCAACAATAGTGAAAATATTGTAGTACGAACATCAAGACTTGACTGTACCATGCTAATATTAAAATCATGAATTTATGCGAGACCAAGATTACCGTAATCCTAGCTTCGCCTTGCTTCAGCTTATCGTTATTCTACAGTTTATTCATTTTTTCTTTTTTTTCTTCCAAGTTTGTCATTTAATCTTAGTCTCGGTTTTACTTTGTCGAGTCTACAAGCCTTGTAATGGTGGGATTCGGCAAGACTTAAGAAGAGTGAAATTGATCTTGTAGTCTTGTTCTCTCATTTATTGCGAGAATGATACTTACAGAAGGAAGACCAAGACCGAACGGAAAACTTTTTAAACGGGTAAATCCTCATGAATGGTATTTTGAGAACAATTTGTTTAAAATTCTGTATAGGTGGTAACACTATTCCTTAAAAAGTTGCAATAGTTTCAGTCACATACATGTATTTATGACTAACTACTCCTCCATCATAAACATTCGAAGAGGAGCGTAAAACGAAGTGCATGTGACTTCCCAATAATCACCATTTTGAAATATTCCATAGTTTTTCATCACCTATGCACCCACTGTCATCCATTATACTTAAAGGGGAGTATGCGGACCTTCCAGGAGAACTTTGTCTGGATCACCACACTTTCTTAAACATTTGGTTTTTTATCCCCACAGATAGATGTCAGCTAAGAAAAATCTTCCATAATCACCATTATTTCAGATATTTCAAAAGGGAGTGGGGTGGGCAGGTTTTAAAAAATTCAGAATGTCTCCGAAACTAATGAAGGTAGTAATATACAAGTTGGATCGGAAGGTAGTTAGGCAATGGTACATACATCCAGGGGCGGTTGGGGTCAGTTGGGCCGGTCTAAGAAAATTAATGACTAGAAGTACCATATCAACCTGTCACTTCGAGGGAGGGACGGGTAAAAATCTAACAATAAAATAGTTACCCTAAGTAGGTACCTAAAACTTAAAAAAAAAGTAAGTTCAGGTGGCCTATCAGCTCCCCAAAATGGACTGACTCTTCGCGAAATTCTCTAAATCCTCTCAACCACTTCGACCCCTGCAGACATCCATTAGAAATAATTCAAAAATTTGTACGACGACATACGTCTCGTTAAAATTGAAATTTTTTTTTCTTTCATATTTTGGAAGAACAGGGACGGTAAGTATAATATAGCCGTCCATAATTATGTAGTTAAAAGTTTTGTAAGCAAGAATGAGGCTCAGACCAATACATGATTACGCAAATCCGAGACTAAGACCTATACCAAGAATAAGGAATATGAAAGTACTGATGCAAGACCAAGACCAATTTGTCTCTTTACCATCGCCGAGAATGGTTCAATAACTTGCCATTACGTTAACCGAACATTATTCGTACTCGAACTCACAAATCCGATCATTTAGCCTCTTCCGAACTGAAGTGAATATTTAATTCCATCATTTTGACAGGCCCACATACGAAACAACGTGAACAAAGTTCTTCGGTAAGTTTTTGCAAAAAATGAATAGTATCGTTCTTTATTCGAACTTCATCCCAATGGGAATTAACATCGTTCGTAGGCCAAACGAAGGGTATAGGCTACAAAGAAAAAAAATTTTTCACATTGTCGTTCGTCTAATTTCATTTCGCAGTTTGTGTTGTCACTAAATGAAAAGTTTCGCATACAACCGATCCGTCTTTATAACGTAACCCGCCCAACAAGACCAAGGAATTCTTACTAAAAGAAACCAAAAACAAAGAAAGACTAGCGCAGCAATCCACGTCAGAAAATGTAAGTTTTCTTAAACAAAATAAGTAAATAAATAAATAAATAAATACAAAACAAAATGCTAAAATATCAGAAGTATTTGGCAGAATACTGGATAAAAATTAGGTGAGTAGTGAGCACGTTTAAAATGACGTGTCAATAAAATTCATAATGAATAGATTAGTCACGGGTTGACATCATCACGTTGTTATCAATTGAAACTACAGTAAGAAATGTAAAAAAATATTTCTAAAGGCTGAGGATCACGGAGAAATAGTATTTTATTTGAATAGTTGGCAAAATAAGTGATTGACAACGAGTTGTGTAGTTCCAGCACGAGCCGCAAGAGAGTACTGTAAATGCAACGAGTTCATTATCATGGGTGGCTAATAAGTTGAGTACGATATTTTTTTCAACGAATCCACCAAAAAGAGGTTATTATTTATTCGATTAAACAGGTAAACTTCATTCATGAATAGAATTTTAGACATAATTAAATATTATCGAGAAGTGAACTTAGTTGTTTGTGTATACATCACCATATGAAATGGCCCTTTTTTATTGTGACATTTTGCAACTTGCGTATGTGTAAACGGTACTTTGAAGAAATAAACAGCAAACAGTTGAAAAAAAACTTATTTCTACACTGTTTCTACACTTGGTGAAGAAATGAAAACCACTTTAGGTGTTCTAAACTGCTTTGGAAATCTCATATTTTGCTAATCAAAATCTATTTAATAATAACCTCTTTTTGGTGTAAGAGTTGAGAAAATATATTTTTTGTTATACCGATAGCTTATGATACTCTGCATAGTACAATTCATTTTCTACCTCACTGTTTTTCAAAAATTTTCAATTTCTTTCCATTTTTTGTAATCATATGGGAATAACGATATAAGTTTGGTTAGACCCACAATCATCTTCTTGTAACAATTGATACATTTCAGACAGGTTCGGATGTCACACATGACTAATCTATTGTATATTGAAATTATGAAAAAGTACGCAAGTTATTAAATGATTGCTTAGGAAATAAAATAAAAGAAAACCTCATTTTCTATCAGTTTTTTTGTTTCATCTGGAATTATCTAATCTTCTCAGTAATAGTTGAAGATTTTTTCAAATCCCTTATATGCATAAATGGTAGAGCCGATTGAAACCAAATTGTACAGAATAATAGAATATAATATATTCAATGTCTGTACCAAATTTCATGACTGTTGCTTAAAAATTACGCATTTTATAACCATTTAGGCTACAAAAATTCTACATAATAGGATATAACTAATGTACCATCCAGTCCATCACGACCAAAAACAATATAATTTATTTTTGTTTAGATGTAAATAAGTGTATACCAAATTTTATGACTATCGGATAAAAATTCCGACCTGTACCGCGCCAAATCCAAATGTGTAGGTATGTACGTGTACTTATATGAATTTCAGCTAATAGTTCCAAAGGTTTGGTGGGTCATGAGACAAAAAACAAACCTACCCCCAATCCTGGGTCTCAACAGCGAATTAATTTTAATAAGCAGATTTTCTTCGAAAACCTACACAAAAAAAAGGGGGAAAATATAAGAGGAAAGAAAAAGCTACTAAAAAGGTCGAAAGTAAATGTGAGGCAGAATTTTGACCCGCAAAAATTTTGTTGTTCTTTTAGTACAACCTTTTCGTTGAGGAAAAAAAAAAAAAAAAGCATAAGCTATTCTTGTCAGAAAAATTAAACGCTTCATTGCTTCGACTACGGTAGCCTAGTCACGGAGACAAGACGTCTACATGGAAAGTGGAGAAACTTCACTTTTTCTTTCTTCGATTTGTGTGGCAATATCATCCAATCGGATAAAATACATGTTGAAAAGCAGCTAAAGGTGAGAATAGGTCGTATAATAGCGCCGGCGAGTTTAGTTCACTTCGGAAAAGATCTTCTTCCGACTCTCCCTCTCTCTAACCATTTGAGTCGAAGTTCTCACGAAAATATCCGATTTAGAAATTTTCCAAAGCCATAAGATTTTTATGTTGGTTTTCGAAGAAAATTTACGTATTAAAATTGATATGGTATTAGGACCTAGGGTCTGGGATAGGTTCGTTTTTTGTTTCCTAACTCCTAGAAACTTTTGGAACTATTGGCTGAAATTCATATTTATATGTACGCCGTCAAATACGAAAATCAGCCTTTTTCAAATATGCCTCGACATTTACCATTTTGCAATCAAATGCTATTACGAATCCACATTATATTTTTTTACTGAATGAAATTAGGCATTCTATAATTACAGAATTTGATCAAGTTTTATCAATATCATTCATTCATCAAAATCAATAAACCATCAAATACTAATAGTCAGATTAATTTCAAGAATTTTTTTTTGTTCAATAATGTACCTACACGAGAATTTATTGTACTTGATGGAAGAAAAAAAAAAAAACTTGAAATGACTGAAATTTTTCCATAATATATTTATCTATAATACGTTTGAATTAGACTATTAGTATTTGATTGTTTATTAATTTTGACTGACGAATAATATTAATAAAATTTAGCCAAATTCTATATCTTTTTACAGAAAATACCAGAGAGTGATGCCCATATTATATATATATAATGCCTTATTTCATTCAGTCAAAAACTATAATTCGGATTCATAATAGCATTTATCCTCAAAATAGTGAATGTCTAGGCATATTCAAAAAACTCTTATTTTTGCATTTAACGGTGACATAGGTATACCTACACAGTTGAAATTTGCTACAAAAAATTCCAAAGGACTATGAAATTTGTTTGTTGTAGCTAGCTGATTGCTGTAATTGGGTTATAATGGGCTTATAAAACAATGGTGGTTTCAAATTGATCGGAACCAATCATTGATAATACATAATAAGAACATTAATTTTCACTTTCACTGGTCATTAAAATGCAGTTATATTCTGATTAAATCAAATATTATGGTAATGTTTAGAAGCACAAAAATGTCAACTGAAAGAACATTTGGATTGAATGGAAAAAGTGGTTCGTTGTGAGAAAGACATTAAGAAAACACAGATAAATGAATTTACGACAGCTGGTTCTTGGCTTCACTTGGCACTAAAATTTGGGTTTGTAGCTGCTAATAATTTTTAGTAGCCAAGTTTGTTGTTGCCAATTATCCTCAACATAGAAGTACATGAAATTCTGCTAGGACCTGGGATTTTAACTGTTGTAGCTGACAGTTTGCTGTTGCTGTTGTTTGTTGTAGTGATTTCTACCATATACAGTCGAGTTGCAATAATTTGAAGCTGAAGAGAGACAACCATTTTTTTCGAATTATCGAGGCTTTTAAATTATGGAAAATCAAATTATAGAGGCTGCAAAAAAGAAAAATTTGAATTATAGAGGTTATAATTTAAGATGAAAAAAAAAAAAAAATTAAATTATGGAGGCTCCGAAAAAACAGAATTTAAACTATAGAAGTTATATTTTTGAGATGAAAAAAAAAAATTAAAATTGTGAAGGGAGCCAAAAAATATAATGTTGAATGAAACCAAAAAAATTCATGTATGTACACACATAATATCAGTTTTTTTTTTTTTAATTCTAATACATACTAAAAATTTCAATTATAAAAATGAGAGAATTCAAATTATAGGGGTCTTTTTTGTTCCAGGAACACTTCAAATTATAAAGGCTGAAGGTTTGAATTAACGAAGTTTTTTTTATGTAAGAACCCTATGTGAGTGCGCAGCAAAAAGAAAATTGCTTCGAATTATCGAAGTTTTTATATTATCGAAGTTCGAATTATCACGACTCAACTGTATACACATTTCTGTTTAACACAGTACATGTCGCAACTCTAACCTAATATTCATGAAACTCGGGACAAGTGTTCGGATCTAAACAAGGATGAGGCCTATTGTTTTTTGTCCAGATTGACACTTTCCCCCTTTTTACTCCTTGATGGCTAATCTAGCAAGGGGCAGTGACAAGGGACATCTTGAGAGATTTATGACGTCATAATTATGGACTAAGAAATTTTAGCGCCATGCCAAGGGGTTTAAGGATCACCCTACGGCATTGGCGGCAAAACATTGAGTGCTCACGGGCCCAAGCACCTGCTGAGATATTTCAACCATTGCTCAGCACTCCTTGGAGAATCACCAACAAAAATAAATAAATACATCATGTGTCAAGTTTGTAAAATGATGCCTCTCAATTTAAAATGAATAAAATTCTAGTCTCCATTGCAACCATTTTGACATTTCTTCATTTTAATACACAGAAAATCTTTTCATTCATAGTTTTCTTAGTTCACGTTCAAAAAGTGGAAAAGAAATATTCGATCCAAAAATTTTCAGTCGATAGGTGAAATGTAAAATCATAATATTATATAAAAATTCGGCAAGAGTAACAGAACTACAACATTACGTCATTTACATCTGTACCTACTCAATTTTACATAGGCTTACTCACAAAAAAAAAAAAAAAAAAAAAAAGTTTAACCGGCAGAGTAGCAACTTTATACACATTTTAATTCAAAAAAGTTGCTTTATACTAAATCATTAAATTTTTTAAAAACAATGAATCAACGAGCATCGCAACTAAATCACTTAAATAAAACTAAAAAGTTTTTTTTTTTGTTTTTATTTTTTTTTTTTAAGTAAAGTACCGACGCAATCGTTTCCGTATTTTCGAAACTCACTTTACGAAAGAACATAAAAAACTCAAAAACTCGAGAGGCGATTTCTGGTTAATTTGAAGAAGAAGAAAAAGGGTTTATTGTAAAAAAATGACAGGAGCTGAAGTGAAAAAAAGTTTTTTGAATTTTCACCAACGCTAAGAACGAAACGGCGGGTTTTTCGCGTACAAAATTTATCTCCAATTCCATCAATGAAGCTTGTCAGAAAAGAATTATTCGCATACGCGTACAATAAATATGATAAGTGGCAAACTGTATTGGATAGGAAACGTATTTGACGTCTTTTTTTCTTTTCTTTTTTTACGTATTTTTTTCCTCCTCCACATATATATAACTTTCTCAACCACACAACGCAACCTATACTATACACTATTATACATTAAACGAATCAATCATTTCGATGCGCGCATGTAGATTTTTATTCTCTCCTTTTAGGCGCTGATGTTTGAATTCACATCCTCTCAAAACGAGGAGAGATAAATGTACAAGTGAATAATATATTGCGAACAATTATATGCCAGAAAAATTAATAGATGAACGAATTATGGCTGTCCGACGCATTTCATCCGGTTCAATACCGATATTAATTATGGTCATGTTAGTAACCGATGGTAATTAACGAAGTTTCCGAATTTATTTGAAAATACTGGCAAGAAAAAAGTTTTATTGGAACGAAGAGGGCGGCGAACGAACGGGGGTTGGTCTAAATAGGCAAATAATACCTTTGCGCGAACTTCCCCGTCGAGCACATTGCCTATCCAGATCCGAAGGGCCTAACATCAGAATATTTGGTGCGTCGACCCGACTGCGAGGATCGGTGGTTTTTGACTTGCGAGAAATCGCTAGATTTTAGGCAGGAATTCGGGAAGGAGAAAATTTCAAAGGTATTACGTGCCCAGTCTAGGTATGACTACGACGATGATCGATAGGAAATAATTTAAGATCGAAAGAATTTGAATTATTTATTAAATTTTCGATGAAAAAATGATAAATCGAAAGAACTTGTGGTTTGGCGATCCCCTTTCAGCCTGGACAACATTTTCAACCCAATGAACACGCACCAAAGAACTTAGGTATTGACCATCTACACTGGATGGTGCCCATAGAATCAGCACCACCCAACCCGCACAGCATGCTAGGCATTCGTACAACTCAAATTTAAACCACGCTGATTATGTTTAAAAGATCGTGTACCTTGGATTAACTCACTTACGTGTTGAGATAATTAGTTTTCATAACTCCAGCAGTGGTCAACGCCACTAAAGAAATTCAGATAACCATAGTCGAAATATTACAGTGTTTTAATAAAAGGACACATTTCTGCTGGTAACATAAAACAATATAAAATAAAAAGTGTTCCTGCTGGTATGAAAAGAAAACGGCGAGTAAGCGGTTGAAAAATAAACATATTCATAGAATAAGAAAATAGAAAGCTGCTTGTCAATAAAAGTAGAGAAGGGAAAGAGAAAACTGTTTATTAAATAGTGGGAATATGTATTTTGTTATCAACTACATACCTAGGATGAAACCAATGAAGTGGAAATTATAAAAATATTTCACGACTTTTAGCTAAATATTCCAAATTAAACAGCTGATTCAAATTATTCCAGAAGTTGGTGAAAGACTTAGGTAAGAGTTAGCGAGAGAGGACCTGACTCGAGCTACTATAATCCAGAAGTCAAACAGTCAAATGCTTCAAACCAACAGCTGGCAAGAGAGAACTTGACCGGAGCTACTCCAATCCAGAAGTACATTTTAGATGAAAAAACAGATTCACCACGTCAACATCCGGTGAGGGAGTCTTCTGTGGGAGTAAGCGAGGGTGTAAATTTCAGATTGATTCAGTGATCAGAATTCTTAGAAAACGGGTGCGAGAACATTTTCAGGTGTTTCCAGGAATTTGTGAGTGTTTACCATCTTTAAGTGTTTACCATCTTCGAGCTTGGGCCAAATTTTTTGATTGACTATTTTTTGGAATTTTCTTTTCTTCAAAATTTTGTAAAGAGCAAAGAAAAACATGAAAAACAGCTGGAGTTCCAAATGGTGACGTAGTTCAGGTATCTTTTATCCACTGAAATATACGCAGACATTGATTATAGATAGGTATGCAGGGGTCTTTTTGCAGGTAAAATGTTGTAATTTAGAAATGCTATAGTTTAGCGGGAGAAAGGTTCTTCGAAAATTTATATTAAAAATGGAGAAAAAAAATGGCGGCTAAATAGTCGAAAATCTAGCAAAAAGGCGATGAGTCGTAGAAATTTGGTATATAAAAGGTTGTCCGTAACAAAGGACACAAAATCAGGATTTGAGGAATCTGTAACTCTATACAGAAAATGAAGGCGACATACCCGGGCACTTTTCCAGGGTGCACTGTGCACATTCCAAATATTTGTGACGGCGAATAGATTTTTCTTCATTCTGTATTCGGACGCATCATTTATAAGATTTAAATTTTTTTTTCCTACTCGTTGGATGCGAGCTAAAAACACTATGGCCCATATTCACAAACGTCACTTTAACCTCCCTTCACTTGAATTTCACTTTAAAAAAGTTTTTCGAACAATTTTGTACTCAAAAATGTGAGAAAATTCTGTTTCTTATGACAGTTCCAATTTAAAAATAAAATGTTACCCCACTCTTCAATGCAAAATTGTGCCAAAAATCATTTTTAAGTGAAGTTCAAGTGAAGGAAGGTTAAAGTGCTTTTGTGAATGTGGGCCTATGAAGGAAAAACGCGACAAAATACAACGATTTTCACTTAAAATTATCAAAAATTAACATTTTTATAATAAGGAGCCTTGGCCAAGCGAGATTTGAGAAAATTTTAAAAAAGAAAACAACGGTAAATCCTTTAAAAAGATTGAGTAGGAACTAGGACAGGCAGGTAGCTGTAATTTGCCTACAAAAATTGTACGCAGGACGTGTAAGTCTACGTAGGCTTTTCTGATAAAAAAGCAGAGAGAACTATAAATGTAGCAGACAAATAAAACAAACTTCCGAATGAATTCTGTTTTTCTACCGTCCTTAGGTGTAGTAAGAACGTCCGAACGTGTAAAATTTCATCAGCATGCAGCAGCAGCGAAACAGGCCAAAAAACCAATATAAAATTTTGAAAGTTTCACCGACAATACGTCACTTATGTAAAGATTAAAGAAGCAATATAATGTCTTTCTACGTATAATATAAGGCAGGTAGTTGACTAGCCGATCCCTAATCTCTGTGGGAATTTAACGCTATCATTTCTTATTATGAGAGAAAAAGGAAAAAAGTTGGCTGTCTTCCTTTACGCCACATAATATACCCTACATACGTTTATCATCTTTAGTCGCTCGCTCACGTGTTTCTTACAAATGATTTATCCTCACCTTCCTTTATATTTCCTTTCTTTTTTTTACCTCACTCTTTTTCGCACCTCGCAGCAGTTATAAACTTCTGGAACTGCGTGTGAGCTTTCGACTTTTTCAAATTAAGTATAAAAAATTTCACGACATCTAGCCCAGCGGGAGCAGACAAGAATGAAGTCGACAAAAAGTTATCAACGAAGAAGAAACTGGTCAACAATGTAACCAAAGTATGAATACTTCTTTTTTTTCTTTGTCCCAAGCACTTTACGGTTTCCGACAAAAGGTAAGAACATGATTTGCGTTCAGTTTTCTTATTGTGGTTGAATTTGATGTGCATGAGATGCACATAGGTACGTCAATTTTACCAACCTATACGAGGTGCTTAATCAAGTACGAAATCGACTACTTGGGCAAACCTGTAAAGCTCAAAGACATAGTGGACTAAATGGGTATTAGGTACCTACCTACTGACGTACTACCCTTAAAAATGAAAAGTAAGTCAAAACTTACTGATTTAGAAAACAAAAACAAAAAATGTTTTAGATTTAAACCAAAAAGCAAAATGTTATGAAAAATTATCTGGGGTTCGTGATACAAAAAATCATATTTATTTGAAGGTCACTAGTTTCTATTAAATATACTATAATTCAATTTTTAGGGAAAATTTTTTCGAATAATATCGTAAATTAAACTGTAATATCCTCCCAAATCTTCTCTATTTTTTTAAAATCTTCAGGGTCCCTTTTTTACAGAAGATTTCATCAAGTTTGACCAATAGCCAATTTAGCAAACTTGTACACAGGAGTAGATTCACAAATAGACCCAGCAAGCCCAAGCCTATAGGCGACACATCTTCAGAGGCGCCAAAGGGCGCAATTTCATCAAAAAAGCAACCAGCTTTTTCTTGGTTTATTTTTTTCTTGTCAAAATCCTTCCAGAAAAAAAAAGTACTCCAGCTGGATGGACGTTTCATATTTTTGATCCTATAGCTGCCAAACATTCCAAGCACAAATTTGAGATTAGAGTTGACAGCATGGAAAAGTTCAGTACTTCAGTTAAAAGTAAGTTTCCAGTTCAACCTAATGGTTTTAGTTCTGTGTCAGTTATATGTGAAGTCATGAAGTAACAAAACTTAAAAAACTGATAGGGACATATGCCTTCGATTAAAAAATTGAAAAATCTTTTCCTATGAGAAGGGTATGAGATACAAACAAGATCATAAATACTTAGAAGAAAGCTATTAATCAGATCTTACTCACCGAGTCAGGTCAGAAAGTTCTGTATTTTTCAATAGAAAACATTTTTTTCGAGTTCTGCCACAGAAAATCAAACACACCCTCCAGAAAACTACCCAATTCCCACAAGATTTTAAATCAAACAACCTGATGACAGGAACAGCTAACAATAACTTATATGCAATTTAGTTTTACAATATATTAAATATATGTACACTGAACATGATTCTTCATAAAAAAAGAGGCAAGTAGAATATAGATTCAAGGAATCAAACATGGTACCTACATTCTCACCAGCTAAAAGTGGTGAACTTAACCACACGACCATTCCACCAACGTTTGTAACAGGCAAATGTATTTCATATAGGACAAGATATGGTGGTTCTCACACACTCCCCCTAGAAAGACTCAACACGAGTTAAACAATATACACCTTTGAACAGAGCTACAAAAATCTCTTATACCTATACACACAGGCTTACTCAACCTATATGGGTTATATTTCCACTATATGGGGTGCCATCTATTGGCAACTGAAGTTAGGAAGTAGAGCTTCAAGTTCCACCATGCACCACTGAGGTACATGAGTGTCCAACATACATCAAGGGTTACCAGATGTAGGTATTATCAGTTCGGGGAATTGAACCTGGTACCTACATACACACCAGCTAAAAGTGGTCAACTTAACCACACAGATGTTCCACCACTGCTTATAACTGGTGAATGTATTTCATATAGGACAAGATGGTGGTTCCCACAAAGAACAAATTTTTTTCTCTTTTTTTAATTGAAATTGAATTTCTGAGAGAAATTAGCAATAAGGTACCTGCAACATAATCTGATTAATTAGGTGGATACATATAGTTTTTCCCACAGATTTTGTAATTGTACACTCAAAAAGTTTGGCAACCCTAAAATCTGTTAAAACAACTCATAAAAGTGTTAGAATTTATAATTTATTTTTATTTTAAATTTTAAATTTTCAAAAACTAATTGTTGTGCGTCTATTTTCTGGATACCTTCGACCTTCATGAACTACTCTCTGCAGGGTGTTTCATCAAGTTTTACCAATAGAATACTACGCAAACTTATACCTAGATAATGTTAACTAGCCATTGGTCTTCACAACAGCATGTAAAATATAAAGAGTAGAATCAAATTTCTGAGAATTAGAGCGGAACCTAACACAAATGTGCACAAAAAAAAAATCAGATCGATTGGAACAGTATACAAGTTTCTACAAAACGTATTTTGAATTTGCGGACTTTCAAAATTGGTAAACCAAAATTTGTTACGCTGGAGGAATAAATTCCTAATCATTGGATTGGGTTGATTTTTTCTATAAACCAAACATTATTTTCATTTGGTAAGAGAATAATTCTTAACATGCAGGAAGTGTTTTTTTAATGTAAGGAATACTATTCTTAACAACATACTAAAAGTTTCCAACCCTTGGTGGTGAGCGTAGCACTGTAGGAGGGTGCAACCATCAACAAAATCAGTTTTTGACGTTTATCTCCGTAAATATGGAATACAAAATTTTTTCCTTACAATTTTTTTTCCAGTTTTCTTTGAAACTACTGAATCAACAAACACCAGACTCTTATCAAACCTACTCCCATGAAAGAAATACCTTTCGTGAAAATTTCAACCTTATCATACTTTTTTGGATTTCTTAAAACAATGAGCAAAAAATTTTTCTGAAAAAGTAATTTTGAGGAAACGACAGAAGAGATTGGGCTGAAATTTCCACGAAAGATTGTCCTTTCATATAGCTGCAAGTCTGATACAAGTTTGCTGCCTATTAATGCAGTAGTTTCCGAGAAAACTGGAAAGGAAAAAAAGCTGGACAAATTTTGTGTTCACAGTTTTGAGTATACTACAAAATTGATAGAGCTAAAATTTTCGAGAAAGGTATTCTTTATATAGGACTAGATCTGATGGAGTTCGGTGCGTTTATTGATTCAGTAGTTTCAAAGGAAACTGGAAATGAAAAACTGGAAGAAGAATAATTTGTATTTGTGGTTTAGAGAGAACTACTAGAAAAATGAAGCTGAAATTTCCATTAGAGGTAATCCTCATATAGGAACAACTGATGGCTATTGTTTCAGTAGTTTTGGAGAAAACTGAAAAACAAAAAATTCTTAGAAAAGTTGTTTTGAGGAAATGACAAAAGGGATCAGGCTGAAATGTTTGTCCTGCGTAAAAATTAATTAAGCACCTTTTTTACAGAAATTTTAACAAATAGTAATTTTGTACCCAACAATTTTTTGAGTAGGTGCTGACAGGTACGGCCTGTCATAGTAAAAATAAAATTTATAAAATGAACCCCCTTAAATTTTTTTCACCCTCCGATCTTTGTAACAATAAATGAAAATAAAAATAAATAAAATTCTTTAATAATAATTAATGTGGGGACTCACCTGTATGAGGGATAGGGGCTTGGACCCCTCAACAACAGTTGCCACCCCAAAGGGCTGGCAAATATTTTTTGTGATGTAAAACACACACGAATTACGTTCAATCGTAATTACCTGCAAGTACATGCAGGTAATGTACGAGTACCAAATCGTGACATATCTCAACAATAGAATGATGTCACAATCCGTACACAAACTGGCCAACCATCTCTTATCACAATAGGGGATGATGTAACCGAGCCATTCTCACTAATGTACGTATTTCTTACGTACATGTGTTTGTGTGCGTGTAAATAAGCCAGTATAAAAACCGTCCGAACCGGCTCTAAAATCGCCCGTGTTTGCCTTGGTTTTGGCTTACCCATATGTAATATATGAAGTGGCTGAACACTTAAATTCTGTTGAATTTACCTTCTGGTAAGAATACTTTCTCACAACAAGGTATTCCACAATTAAATTTGCCGTGAGCACCGTGGTTGAGCTAACATCTACAGCCTAGGTTGTTCATGTCGAACATTTTTCCTCACCATCTTTAAATATTTTCTATCTCTTCTATTCTTTTAATACTCACCCCTTATGTCACCACCTTGTGTTTGTCCTCTGTGGTTGTTCATAACAAGTGTTAATTTGTACATTGATACAATTCTAACTGGTTTTTTCCTCCCTTTCCTATTTTGTTGATGGACTGGTGAAATTCTTACCTTCACTATAAACTTTTTCTCACCAGATCGATCAACCAGCGTCTGTACGTCTTTAATGCAGCACTTATTTTTTATCTTGTCATCTATATTTTATTTTCAATACATAATGTTTCTGTATAACAAGGATTGATTTCTTCACTCGGGCATTTGGGCCCGCACTCGGACAAATTACAAGGTAATATGGTTTTCTTGTTCTATTTAATGGACACATTTGATTTTCAAACACTCGGATTTTACCCACTCGGCTTTTAAGTACTCGACTAATTTGGTAAATACTTATAAAAATCAAGCATGGTATAAAGCGGGTCTAAGAAAAGATACCTAGCTAGCCATGCAGGTCTGGACAGAAACCACATTTGGACATTAATTAAATGTTTTGAAAAATATGTTGGTTTTGCTTTGGTAAGATTATACTACCCAGGGTCGCATACCACAGTGCCATATTTACAGAAATAAACGTCACAAACTGATTTCGTTGAAGGTTCCACCCCCCACAGCGCTACGCTCACCACCTACGATTGAGGACTTCTAATGCATCGTTTAGAATTGTATTCCTTACATGTAAAAAAAATTCCTGCTTATTAAGAAACTATTTCATAATATGTCTATAATGACTGGTCTATTGGGGCCAGAGTGTGTTAGGGTCACCGAAAATGTGATTCAAAAAATGATTTTTAAATTCATTAATTTTTGGCCCAATCTTAACTTTTTTTTAGATGCAACAGGTTGACATAATGCCGCTCTGGGATGTTAATAGCCTACACGTGACGCTTTTTTTGTTCATCTCGCCGAGTTTTACTGGTTTTCCAAATGGTAATAGAACCCTGCATACGGTAATTAATCGAAATGTTATTCGTAAAGCGTTACTAACAAAAGATAATTGGAAAGGAGATGATGAATAGAACAAGAAGAAAAAAAAGTAACAGGCCTACGCCAGTTAATAAAAAAGATACGTATAAACAATACACTTCAATTTCAAACGAAAAGTCAGATCGATGAATTATAGGCCTAGCGAAAAATCCTTTCGATAAATTCAAACAGGTAACTACGAATTACGTCGAGCCGCTGTAATTCTCTCTTTATCTTGCCCCCTCCGTCGCCACCCCTAATAAACGAATATATACCGATCCGACAAATAAAAGCGAATAATTTTACCCGAAAATATTCTTTGTTGATGCCATCTTATCTTCAAAACACAGAATATTGGCAAGTCGTAAACACAGTCTTCGTTATTTCATTTTTTCTCCATTTTGAGTCACGCGAATGCTCCTGCAGCAACAAAAATAACAACAATAATTTTTCATAAAATAAAAAAACGAATAAAGAAATAATAAAAAAAAAAAAACCATAGCTCATCGAAAAGTAAAAAACGAAATCGAATTTCAATGCTGCGCCGAAAAAACGAAGAAAAGCAACAACAAAATAAACGAGACAATGTGGAAAAAAACCGAATATAATTCGACAAAAAATTATCAAAATTGAACTGTCATTCAAAAAATATATATGACCATCGGTAAGAGAGTGTACGAAGCGAAGATGGCGGGGAAAGAACTGAAATGTCACAACGTTAAGACGATCGAGGGAGAGAGCGGCTTGACTTTTCATCTCCAAAAAAAAAAAAAATAAAATAAAAAATAAATAAATCAGAAAAATTTCCGAACGAAAGTGAAAAAATATAAGGTAAGCATGGTCTGCCGTACACAATATACCTATACATATAAATGTACGGTTTACATGCAACACAACAACGAGCTCCCGATTATCTGTACGACAACGAAGGAAAGCACGCAGCAATTTTCAAGCATAAAAGCTTCTTTTTTTCTTCTTTTTTTTTTTTTTTTTTTTTGTCTCCACTTGGATATTTGATAATTGACACGCGTAATCGACGTATTCATCTCCCATTAAATATTTCTTTCGAGAGATTAAAAATTTAACCAACTCGGTAAACCTTTAACTTGTGTCTTCGAAGATGAGGCAGAAAAAAAGAAAAATAGTCAGGTAAGGTATATCAACCGAGTAAAAAGTGGAGAAAAAAATGAGGATAAAAAAAAAGGCGAATAAAGAAGCGGACCAGTAAATGAAACATCTTCCGACGGTGCTGGTGGAAAAAGAAACTGCGAACTCGACTGCGTGCAACGTCGTTAAGGGTTGAAAAACTGGCAAACCGGAACCACGAACTGAGCACATGCAATATAGGCAACGAGCACCGCAACTCCCGGGTTTATTAGGCCCCCGGGGACGGTTTCCAAGCTGAGTCCAATCTCACCGTTTTTCGGTATTCTCGAATTCTTGTAGGTGCTTTTTGGTCGTAAAACGAAATACGTTCGACGGACTCGCGTCCATTGAATGTACATTCGTACTTTCTGCTCGTTTATGCGGTAGGTACTCGTCTTCTCGGGTGTACAGTATAACCTTTTATATGACTCATCGACTCCGCCGCCTGTTTTCCTATTCCTAGCGCAGGTACCTACGGTGGAACCTTCCCACAACGGACGTCGACTTCGATCATACAGAAAGTGAATTAGAACTTGTAACCACTACCACAACCACAACCACAACCACAACCTGAACAGTAACCACTAAAAACGGAAACAAATTGACAGCATTGATTTGGGAATCGATGACCAAAACAAAAGAATTTCCCCCAAGACTCGTGAAATTGTTTTATTCATTTGTAAACCCCGTTTAGGAGGTGATTCATACCTATAGGCCTTGGTCGTGAGAACACTCGTCATAGATGGTTTATTATTTATTATTATACCTGCATCATTATTACCATACACATAGGGCGGTTCGTCTTTTATCAACCTCATATGAATTCCTGGTAGCAGAGAGCCTTGATAGCATTACCATGAGGGTAACAGAAATGACAGCGCAATTTTGAACCATTTACAGTACATAGCGGAAGCGAAATCTGCTTTATTTTGGCAGCAGAAGTGGAATAGGAAGCTAATTTCAAACAGTTCTCTGACTTTTTTTTTTCTTAATCATTGTTTGATCTTCTTAATGAAAAAGGAGTGCCAAACAGAAAGTGGAAGTCGAAGAAAAATAAAATTCATGACTGATTTATTGAAAGGACCCCTCAATTATAGCCAACAGTAATTTAGAATAAGTTTTCTAAGTCATAACAGAAAAAGTAACCATTGTGAAATATTTAGAGAACCGAACAGAATGTAGAAGCAGAAGCAGTAGTGAAATAAAATTGGAAAAGAAGGAAAAAGTGGAAATGGAATCCTTATCTGATACATTTCCACTTCAAAACCGTACCCAACAGGATTGAAAGGTTTTTAAACAGAAGCAAAAAGTAGAATTGGAAGCAAAATTATTTTTAGTACGAAGTAGAGGTGGTTGTGGAAGTGGACTCATTTTTAGGTTTCACAGCCCTGCATCAGAGCTCGACTTATTTGGTGTCAATTATACCGAAATCACATACATGCAATTTTTTCTTGATTAATTTTCCATTTTTTCTTCTAATGACGGACCACTCCAAATAGCGAACAAAATCCTTGGTCCCCAATGGTATCCTTCCATATTTTTTTCAAAAATTACTAATCATTTTCTGAAAAATTATTAATTATAGATAATTTGACCTGAAGAAAATTTTTTTTGACTACTTTACCCCAAATTTTGTTTTAACCAATAACCAGTAACCAAACAATTACATTTTTAACCAATAACCTGTAACCAGAAACCAATACAGATTTTTATTGGTTCCCAGTACCTAATCAATAACCCCAAAAATGTTTTTGCTACAAGCCCTACTGTGAATGGATACCCAGAACCCACCTAGACACGAAAATCCGTGCCAACATTATTATTCTGGAACCTGTAAATGGGTGCGGATCGCACTGAATTTCAGTAGATTCACAGTAAAGTCTTCTATATATAAAGCTTTGGATTCACAGCACTGACAGACTGAAAACAGATGGAAAAACGGATCTACTGCGCATGTGCAGAAAATCTATGTTCATTTAGAGATTTTATAATTTCAGCACGTTTGATTAACATTGGCGAGGTACAGCTGCTGGGTGTGTACACAAACACACTTGCACACGCTTCAATACATAGCGTTTTCTTAGGGCCTGTGGTTTATGACGTCATTATTTTTCAATTTTTTAGTCGTTGTTGATTCACACTAATGGGCGATGTTGACTGTTGAGGTATTAAGCTATTTTACAAAATTTTAATTTAATGTCATTTGGTCTCTGAAAAATTTCAGCTCTGAAACTAATGGTTCTGACTTCTGGACAAGCTTGGTTGTTTTGACATAATTTAACTTATTTATTGCGTGACTGATAGATATTCATTGCTCCATCAACTTCATCAAATTCAAGAAATTCAACATTCCATTATTTTAAATGAGACATTGAGAATTTAAATATGTATCTTTGTTGTGAATTCAAAGCAAAATAGCCTCTGAAAATAACGGGGTGTATTTATACGAAAAAAAACATTAGCCTATCTCACAATTTTCAGGACTTCAGGAATACAGAACCAAGTTCTTATTCTTCGCATATTTGATTAAAGTTATCGAAAGGAAATGTGAGAGAACTGTCAGTTTTAGAGAGCTGCAATTTAGTAGAGACATCGAAGTATGTTAGTTTAAGATTTTGTAAAAGTTGGTCTGAAATCGTTTGTATGGTTTTTGAGATATTGCTGATATTCCGCAACTAAGTTAAATTCATTTTAATATCATTCTCTCTCTATCTCTCCTTCTCTTATCACTCAATTTGAACACAATTTCAGCAATATCTCAAAAATCACACGTAAGATTTCAGCCAAACTTTCAAAGAATCTTAAATTGACACACTTCGATGTCTCTGCAAAATTCTAGTTCAACACAATCAATAATTCTTTCGCAATTCCTCTCAATAACTTTGAATTCCCCAAAAATTTGCACAATTTCAGTGGCTTAATTAGCACCAAAAATACTAAAATCAAGTTTTTGTTTTGCAGCAGTAAGTTGATCATATAAATCAGTATAAATTTACCTAATTCTTCTATCTTTTCAAAATAATAAAAATTTTTTAGAGGGGTGAAGATTCCCCTACAAAATGCCATGAGAACAGAAAAAAATTAAACGATGAAAAAATAAAAGAAATAATGACATCACAGACCACGGATTGTAAGAAAACGCTCAGTATTAAAGCTCTCGTTCCACACACCTATATTATAATGGAAGGATACCAAAAGGGGACAAAGGATTTTGTTCGCTATTTGGATTGGTCCGTCATTAGAAGAAAAAATGGAAAATTAATCAAGAAAAAATTGCATGTATGTAATTTCGGTATAATTGACACCAAATAAGTCGAGCTCTGATGCAGGGCTGTGAAACCTAAAAATGAGTCCACTTTCACAACCACCTCTACTTCGTACTAAAAATAATTTTGATTCCAATTCTACTTTTTGCTTCTTTTTAAAAACCTTTCAATTCTGTTGGGTACCGTTTTGAAGTGGAAATGTATCAGATAAGGATTCCATTTCCACTTTTTCCTCCTTTTCCAATGGTTACTTTTTCTGTTATGACTTAGAAAACTTATTCTAAATTACTGTTGGCTATAATTGAGGAGTCCTTTCAATAAATCAGTCATGAATTTTATTTTTCTTCGACTTCCACTTTCTGTTTGGCACTCCTTTTTCATTAAGAAGATCAAACAATGATTAAGAAAAAAAAAAGTCAGAGAACTGTTTGAAATTAGCTTCCTATTCCACTTCTGCTGCCAAAATAAAGCAGATTTCGCTTCCGCTATGTACTGTAAATGGTTCAAAATTGCGCTGTCATTTCTGTTACCCTCATGGTAATGCTATCAAGGCTCTCTGCTACCAGGAATTCATATGAGGTTGATAAAAGACGAACCGCCCTATGTGTATGGTAATAATGATGCAGGTATAATAATAAATAATAAACCATCTATGACGAGTGTTCTCACAACCAAGGCCGTAGGGTTTACAAATGAATAAAACAATTTCACGAGTGAAGTGAAGAAAAACATTTTCAAGTCAATTTTTTTGTTCTATAGATAAACTAGAATGTTCATATATAAGTATTTGTAAGTATACCCAATCGCTTTCCTCCATTTTTTCCCCATCTTTCCGGTTTATTTGGGTAGCCAACAGGGGTTTCAACGTTTTGACTGGTTTACAAGTCACACCATGATAAAGGATGAATGGCTGAAACTATAAAGGAAGCTTCGTGATCTTTTCTATTAGCAGACCAGTGGTTAAAAAGAGACATTAACTGGTAAAAACAATCAAAATATGATTAAAGCTAAGGTAGGTATAAATTTTTAAATTACGACAAGTAGGCAAGTTAAAAAATAATTAAATTTTGTTTAAAACCAAAATATCCGTTCGTGATATTAATGTAGCTACCTAATATTTATTCAACACACCACAACAAATTTTTTCGTTACGGTAATTTTTTTCTTCATCTCAAAATAGGTAGATAGGTATACCTACACAAAAATATTAACTTAAAAATTTAGTTTCAAATTCCTAGAGGTACAGATATTTTTTAACCAACTTCAAAAGAAGGAGATTATTAATTTGATCCATAACTATCGTTTTTTTTTTTTTTTAATGTTTGCTCCAGCATAACTTCTCATCCAGGACACGATTATTATGACCTTGTTTTTAAATGGTAAGTGACCTCAAGGTAGTTCCATTTAATTTTTTTCAGAATCGATGAGATAGTTTTTGAATTATTTTTAAAAAACTGATTGAAAATTGAAAAGAAAAATTTTGGTTAAGGCTAATGTACGTAGGTAAGTGAAACAAAAAAGCACTGAACAATTTTTTTATCAAAAAATCGAACAATATTCAAAGACAAAGAATAGAAATGTCTTAAATGAAAAAAACATAACTTTCGGAATTTTTCCAACAAGATCAACAGAAATTATAATAAAACGTAAAAGAAATAAACTATATTAATAATTATTTTTTTCAAAAAATTGAACTAACTTAAAAAAAATAAAAAACAATAGCTATTAAAGGTATGTATATATGTATATATATATACACAAAGTGCTTTCTGCATTTCATCACCATCCGACACTGAAGATAACTTGCATAAGTAGGTATATGATTTTGGTCATCTAAGATTTGTAACTAAAGCGGATGGAGAGAGGGCGTAGACCCCTCTTCCAAAGCTAATGGATAACAAAATTCTCTAAAAAAAAACTTTTTCTTCGAGAAGAACTTCAAGCTGCTGGAATTATTGAAATTGGCGCCAGTTAAGAAGTGTATTAAAACTAGACGAAATTGACTTAAATATAATTTATTATATGGTATAAGCCTCCAGATGAAGGAAAAGAATGCCAACCATCAGCAGAATTTTGTACCATAAAATGTTCTACTGATTACAGCTCAAAAACTATTGGGCCTAAGAAAAATAAGTAAATCACTTTATTTATAGAAAATTGTAGAAGAAAACTTTTTGCTAAGAATGAAATTTTCTATAGAATCAACCGTTACTCGAGAAAATCATGAAAACCACGCTGAAATATGGTCCAAAAAATTTGGGGAGGCTGAGGAGAAATTATCTAGTATAGAGGTGGTAACTGTTCGATTTTGAATCATTCAAGATCCAATATGATAAACCTCCAATGGGCAAAACATTATCTTTCATATTTCTCGAGAAAAAGTTGGGTTACAATGTGGAGACGTATGCCAATTTCACAAAAATACACAATACATGTTAAAAAAAACTCCGTCACTTTACTTGTAAATATATATACATGTATGTATGCATCTATATGATAAGGTGACCCCAAAACCAAAAGTCACAAGTCAAAATCAAAAAACTGAAACAAAATTATTAATTTCATTTCAAAATAATTTAAACGATAAGTCATATCAAAAGAAGTTGAAACAAATCTTAGATCATTTCATACATAAAGCTGACAATTTAAATTCATAAAATTCCACCTGCGTGGGATATACAACTCACCAAATGTCAGTGTGAAACAAATTGCCAATTTTGATTTAAAAATGTCAATTTTGGCGTTGCAGAGTTATAAAAAAGATTTCTGTGAGGAACAGGTGTCAATTTGGGGGAAATAATGTAAGCAACAAATACTTTTGTGAGAGTTAAAAATGATAAAAGAGCACTTTTTCTCAAAAAAATTTTACCAAAAGTTTTTAAATTTATATAATTGAATGAGATCATTTTTGTTTAACTGCTGACATGTCTAGGTTTGATTATCATTCTTATCATTCTGATTCTCTCCTTTACTTCCAATACAGATGAGGAACGACTATGCTATTCTTCAGTATTTTCAAATTACGATGCCAGTACACATCTGTGAATATTAAAAAAAAGATTTGCAATGCTTCCTTTCTCATCAATGCTAATTCCATTAAGGATGAAGATGAAGATGAAGATGAAGATGAAACTGTAAAAAAGCTCTATGATATGTGTGATGGCTACACAAATATCAGCTACTGCTACTGCCTCCATGCACAAGTACTTGTAGTCTAATTGATATGACACTATGTTCTGGAGACAGTTGAGTTAGGTATCCTGTCAGTTGGCGGTTCAAATCCCTGTACAAGTAGGATACCTAAACTACTCACCCCGATGTGATTTGAGAGATTAAGATCCAGTGCTCTCCTTCAGACACATATGCCATCTATAGTTCACCCATTCCACCACCCAACATTGTGATGACATTGAGCGCACTAACGGTTATAGTAGTGTGTACTAGCCAAGGTGGAGATGTGTGATGGGGGTTTTACTATTCCCTAACACGCACCTACTACTCCACTCACTCCGCCTCCATTGTTCACGCTGCGCTTCGCTGTACCGTAGAGGAGTTGTGTGGCGGCTACACACGTATCAGCAACTGCTCTCACCTTCATGCATGTGCTTGTAGCCTTGTCGGTACATCATTGTGTTTTGGAGGCAATTAAGTATCCTTATCAGTCAGCGGTTCGAATCCCTGTACCTGCAGGATAACCAAAATATGTATGCTCTTATGGGCGATTTTATTGAATCTAACAACCTTCCAATTTTACCTCCTTGTTCATGTATAGTATCTGAATTACCTCATGGGAAGAAATAAAAACAAAACAAAAAAAATTACTGTGAATGAGTATTGATAAGGATGCCAATAGAGCTTTTTTGGACACCCTAGTCCTGATAATAATGTTTCACATCAATTTTTTTTTTTTCAATTTTTGTAAGTCTGTACTTTATTTTTCTTCTTTTATAAAATAAAAAGAAATAATTCGTTAAACTGTGTGTAAATAAATACAAATTTTCGAACTCACATGTCACAAATCACAACTTACTCTTATTTAGTTCATGTCCATGATTCGATTTAAAATTGTAAGAATGAAATTTCAATAAATCGATAATTTGTTTTTTAAATATCGATAACTATCGATTTTTTCTCGTAATTTTTTCCCGTATTTAAAATTCAAGATAGTTTCTTGAATGCGGGTGTAAATTCGCAAACTGGGTTCTCCAGCGAAAAATTGCTAAATTTTTCTAAAATTCATTTCTAACGTAATTGTTTTATTTATTTATTTCAGGTTGGTTCAATAAAAAAAAAAAAAAAAAATCAAGTCGTTCTATTATAATTTCAGTACCTCGGTCTGGCTGAAAAAATAAATTTGAAGTGTTATTTTTCTCCTTTTCGAAACATTTTTATTCTTTGTTTTTAAAGTTTGTTCGATTTTTTCGCGGAAAATTTTTTGTTTCTTTCATTCAGTAATTTTCCTTTAAATATTAATTGTTCGTCTTAGAAGCAATAAATAATTAAAAGATTTTTCATCTTCATAACATCGAGTCAGTTCACAAGACGCTCTTTCCTATTCATTTCCTTGAAAAATACAAGGGAAATTTTTTGAAATATTTTAGTATGTAGGTAATTCATATTATTCTACTTTTTCGAACCCCTCATTTTTTACTATTTAAAGATCCTGTGATGTATGCTCCATGCTTGAAGTAACATAATATTACAATGGCTCATAAATGTCAATTATTCTAATCAGGAGTCAAAAATTCACGAAAAAATATTTAGTACAACAATTACAGCCATACAACAATGAACGATAAGCACTTTTTGTATGTTCACCTCATCTACTACCTACACCATTTAATCACAAAGGGAAAACTTCTTAACGAAGACATGTTTCTAACAATACACAATTTCAACAATGAGAACAAAATTAAATGACATAAGCTTATTTCTTCAGCCACTAAGAAGGTAAACAAAACTTACAAAACCGATCAAGCCGCCATCTTGAATTAGTAATGTGACGGCATCTGATCTCGAACCTAATACTTTACGGTTGCGAGGCCGAGAATCTAACCACCAAGTCACGTTAATCCCCACTTCAATTGAAACTAATTACTTCAGGAAAATTTAATTCACGAATAGTTTAGGCCATTTTCCACCTTAATTTCAACCATCCCCATACCACAAGGGATAAAAATATTTTTCGCACGAATAACATTCGTCCGAAACCAAAAAATTCCGTTTCATTCATCGATGAATACCTACACACTCAAGAAGCAATCTTGGACCAGTTTATCACTACCTCCCACAAAAATTTTAATATTCATTCGAAAAACACAAATCATAACAGTCGAATGGTTAACGTATTTACTTGTTAAACAATAAAATGTACGTTTTACAACATATCACTAGTATATTCAAAATACAAACTATTCTCAAGGTTTAAATAATACTTAACATTAAAAATAATATTTTAAGTGAAAACGAAATGTAACAATGTAAACAAATGGAAATCGTTTTTTGTTGTTGTTATTTTTTGTTTTTTTCTTACTTTTCCAAAGCATACAAAAATGATACATTATATAAACGGAATTTTCACATTTTCAAAACACTGGTAATATTTATAATGCACACGTAAGTATCTTATACAATGGAATAGATGACATTTATTTAAAAATGGGAAACAACAGAAATTCTGAAAGGAACATCAGAAAAAAGGGAATGAAATGACCAAAGAGAGAACAGGAAACCATTTCCTTTTTTTTAAAAAAAACTTACGTTAATTTGTAATTGAACACATTTCAACTTGCAAAAAAAAAAAAAAAAAAAAAAAAAAAATCGGTAACTGCGTTCCTTGTAAATTTTTCTCTTCAACAATAATATAGCTCGATCGTTAAGGCAAAATAAAAAGGAAAAAAAAAAGAAAAAAGGAAGTAAAATCGTACTATAGATACTGAAATTAAAATTTTGAACGTACAAAATCTGCAGAGGTAATTACGAATATTTTGTACTACATAAAAATAGTGATTTTTTTTTTTTTTTTGATTGACATCGCATTATATAACAATGAGAAGACGAAAAAAAAGGAGAAAGCAAAACGATACTTTCGAATAATAATCACAGCCAATTCGATACAAATAAATCTAGGAAAAAAAAATTAAAGTATAAAATGTTTCACCCGACCGCAGTCATAACGTTAGACTTCCTCTCCCTGGCGATCATCTCAGATGTTCTGTTAACAAAAAAATTCATAAAAACTTTATGAAAATGTGATAATTTTATCACGAAAGTCGTCTACTTTCAAAAAATCATGAATAAGTGAACTGCTTGCATTAACTGAATTTGAATGACTGTCATATTTTATGACGTTAAAACCGTACGACATGAAATTGTGAAGGAACATGTTTTGCCACCGACCCTTACAATCTCCTTAACCGATGACTGATAGAGATACGTAATGGCATTATATCAGAAGCAATGGCAATAATTATGTCATAATGATTATTCACATTAATGCGATTTAAGGCACTTCTTCGAAATAAGTTACAGTACCGTAATGAAAAGCGAAATTTTACAATACAGCACACAACGCAGAGACAACACGAAAATCGTTCTTGTCTAAAATTAAACTATGTGAATTTCACAGTTTACTAACAATCCTTCCATTGGTTTGCTTCAAACAAGGATCGGAAAGAAAGCGATTCAGTTTCTACTTTTAATTCTGGACTCTTTACCTTAAAAAAAAAATGTTCGACACTGCAAAGTTTGTCATGTTTTTTTTTCTCATTTTTTTTATTTAGTAGACAGTTGTTAAACGAAATGTTTTAGATTTGCAGCACCACATTCACTGAAACTCAAACAGAAAAACAATACACACCAAAATACTTTCTCATTAATTAAGTGAGAATCGTTAAGCACATTTTTCTCGAAGAATCCGCAGAATAGAAGAGAATTATCCCCCTTACCTCGACAATCGAAAAGAATGAATAATTTTGAAGAATTAAGTTATACGAATTTAAATCACTCAATTTAATCACACTTCATAATCTGAATCTTATTTCGGGTCAACACGAGGAATTATGCGCTCCATCTTTTAAAGGGAAAATGAAAGAGAATGTTTACGATTCAAACAAATTTTCTTTTCACGCAAAACGGAATAAACATGGAATGAAAAAGTTAGGGATTTGTTTTGTTATTATTTCACTTAACGAAGCATTATTTCAATAGTTACTATCAGAGTAAACTTATAGTGAATCATCAGAAGAGAAAACTAAATTTTATTTTTATTTTTTTTTAAATATATATTTTGAGCCCATTTCAACAAAAATGTATAACTGACATTACGCTTGATAAAAATTCAATTCTACAATACGGTTCTCATGTTTAAATTTTCTTCCAGTACAGAAAATATCAAAATTCAACTCAAAATTCTTGTTTTTTTGAAAAACGACATGGTAGGCCAAAGAAATTCACACAGACAGTCTATGCGGTAAACATGCAAAACTTTCTCACAAACTAGCTCCTAAAATTAATTCCAAGACCTTGACAATATCGGCTGCCATTAGACGAATTTATTTGAATTACTTCACCGATTTAAAAGTTCACAGATTTTTTGCATTGATCTGGTAAGAAAATTCCGCAACAATATTCACGAATAACAACAAAACCAGCATTTTTATTGTTCGAGTAATTTCAACAAAAAATTTCAGCGACTTTCTGCGAATCTAACAGACTGTCTAAATAAATTTAATAATACAAGCAGTTCACATATTTCATAAACAAATGCAAGGCAATACTTTGAGGACTGGCAAACGAAATGTCCACAGCCCATGCAATGGTGAACAAACATTTAGATGGAATTAGCACAAATAGGCAGACCAGAATAAAATTTACTACACCACTCAAATTATTAGTTTCCTCTTTTTCTTAGACTAACAATGGGTAAACAAAAAACATCAAAACTATCATTTTATCTAAAGGTATTCTTCAGTTCGACGTCAAGCACGAATTACGTAATTCATCAAATAAGGTTTAAATAATTTTCAACATTATGTTAAAACGATACAATAAAACGTGTAACAGCACATGCGAATAAATGCTACGTAGGTCGATAACATTCGCTTCGCAAAATGGGAATTCCAGCAGTAAAATTCGTTCCAAAATCACGACATTTGTAATAACATTTGTAATAATGAAACACTAACATAATAGAATATTGGTGTAATGATACGTTAATGTTAATTTAAAGCAAATTTTCCAATTTTATATGTTAACAATTATCGCATGGAAATGACGTCAAAAGAATCTAAAGGAGGAATTTCAATAAAGACAAGAAACACAATGATAATTTGGCATTCCTTCAAACATAACAGTAATACTAATAATTCCACAGGAATATTTACACTTCGGGTAGCATTTAAGAGGTAACAGCAATCGCAACATTAAAACTTACCGTCATATTAATATTGGTATGTGATATAAAAACAAACAACGCTTGGCTTCCTTTTTTCCAAAAATCTATATCAAAATACTTCGTTCAAAGGATTACTGTAGATCTTCGCAACACGCTTTCAACGGCGTAGTAATAAAATGTGGACTCGTTTACAATATACATTTTTTGGTATTTTCTGATTTGTTTTTTCACGATTAATGAATCAGTAAGACACGCTTTTCATTAAAATCTTTACAATCAAAATTTGCTAGCTGAGCCTATGCGAATAGATAACATTGATAACCATTGATCTGTCCATCTGTCCTGGCGCAATCGGTCTGGGCCTACCCGAATATTCACTCGTCACCACAATTTAGGAAAATACTGATAACACCCCGGCATTATGCTTATCAAGCCCTTTCCATTGATACCTTTTTCATGAAAATCTATCCATTCGTTCGAACGCAAAAGGGAGAAATAGGTGCTGTAGCCATACCGTATATATATGATGTTAATTTCACGTTTCTTTTACGATATTCCTGGAATTAACGATTTCCTTCGCAACAATCTCATCGAGATTTTTCTCAGGGCGTTAACACGTTACAGGATCTGTCTTCTGAATGATTAAGCGATTTTCATTTGCATTTAGCCTCATTCAGCATGCTTCCATAAACTCGAGATTATATTATTGTGAAGGCTACTCTTATCACCGTAACAAGCAATCATAACACTCAACTTATTTCAACACTATTCCCACAAGAGGGACAGCAACTTGCACTCCGTTTCAAAGTCCAAATGATTCTGACAATGACGAACACCTCCTCAGCGTCTTCATTCAGTATTTTGGTTTTCGGTCACAAATTTACTCGAGAATTTTCCGTATTTTGCACACCTGCATTTACTTTAACGTTTAGAATTTGTAAACAAAGAATATTACACTATTATTATAATATTCATCGCAACTTCAAAGCTACAACAATGCTTCTGTTTGAAGCAAAATAATCAAGAAAAATCTAAATACTCTTTGTATAATTTGACTGCATTCAAGGCAGAGCAAAACAATTCGCTTTGATGAAAATATGAAACTCAAAGGCGTTTATGAACATTCCTTACAATCAGACTATAGCGCTTTCTTCTTGGGTAACAACATTTCAATCATCTCATTGAGAAACGTCAATTCATAGTATCTCATTAATTTTCTCCTTTTTACTCAGTTTACTTGAAAATGGAGCATCAAAATTGTTTCAACTCGATTCTTTTCGTTAATAAATCAGACCTGTTAATTTAGTATTTTACTGACGTTCTTACAATGATAATTTAAAAAACTTATAAAATTAGTTTTACCGCGCCACAAACAAGCCAAAATTTCAGACTGCGTAAAATAATCGATTATAACCAAAACAAAAAAAAAACATTCAAAAATTTTATGAGCTTTCACAGGTGGTTTCAAAGGCAATCTAATTTATCTATCAACTGAAAGAATTCTTTTTTTTAATTCAATCTTCTGCTCAGTATGTGCACCATTTCCAATATTCTACAGACTAACGACTCACAAATATTCAAATAATTTGAATTTATTAAATATTTCGTTCAATCCCTGTGGGTTTCATTTTATTTCATTATTATAAACCGAATTTTCCGAACACTATATACTGAATGGTAATAATAATGTATGATACTTCCGTAGAATAACTAATTTTTTTTACCAACATAAGTCTTCTACCATTCGAACACCATTAACTCAAGAAACGCAACGAAATACTCCGCAAAATAAATACAAACCATGTAATTCTCCGCTAAAAAATTCTATCTCACTGTCCGAACTACAACGTCAAAACCCACAACTCAACTCAACATACCTAATTCTACGTCATTTAACAAAATACAAGCTCGTCAAGCATGAGCATAGATTAACGTAAGGATACAGCAAAATCAAAAGATTAAAGATAGTATAGAGAATACATAAAGATGCTAAGCAAACATATGTATATCGCATTCCCAGTCGACGTAACACAGACTGAGATAATTTTCTTTGAAGTTCTTTTTTTTTTTTTTTCTTCAAATGATAAAGTATGCAACCACTAACACTGGCGATAGAAAAAATACAAATTCTAACCGAGTCGAAGCGATATTTTAGATTAGTAGAAGCCACACAAGAAGTAAGTAGAGAGAAAAATAGTCAAGAATTAGATTCAGATATGAAACTAAAGGTAGAAATAAATTTTTCAAACACCGTTCGAATATTTAAAGCGCACCCATTTTGCAAATTTTTAATCAAACGCTACAGCTACGTTGAGAGGAAAAATAACAGCAAACAGATATTAAAATTCAGTACGATACATACCATCTAATTGGGTAACCAAATCTGCCTTTGTTTTTCCAAACAAACGCCTATAAGCTCTATACGTCATATAAAACATTTGATTCAGTCGCGGAAACATATATTTAAAGGAAAATATGAGAATTAAAAATAAATCAAATGAATAGAAGAGTAAATTTTTTTTATAAACTTATTTCGTTTTCAATGACACGAATTATTTATGTTTTAGAGACTAAAACGAGACGATGTTCAAGTAAGGACTCGATAACTGGGTTACTATCATTCGATATTTTTTTATAACTGAATTATATAATCCAAATACTGATTATTCACTCATAAAAAATCATTATTTAGAATGTCTGAATTTGACGAGCTTAAATTTATTTTCAAAAATCATCTAAGTTGGGACACTCATAAAACGAACAGTCGTCAAAAAATTTAGGATATAATAATAGGGTACCGGACATGATTTTCAGTAAACATATTTTCAAATTCTTTAATAAAAAAAAAAAATATCAGTGCAAACCACATTAAAATTGGTTGGATAGAATCTGAGAAAATGAATGGCTAAGTTGAGTTGTCAAAAAATGTTGTGATATTTTTTGAGCAGTGGGTGTGATGTCATAGAATTGACACATCATCCTTATTTGTTTTTATATTAGAGCACAGCCTTTGAAAAAATTTTTGGTGGTGCCCGGGGAGTTATTTACTTTGAGGGCTGAGTTCATATTTGCAACCCATTTTTAGATTTAACCCTTCATTTAGCCCCCTGTAGCCAAGAAATGGAATTAAGATAATATTCTTGGATGTTATTGAGTGATACATCCATAATATTGTTTTTTGAAGCTCTGAGTTTACATTTATAATCCATTTTTAGATTGAACCTCTCCTTGGCCCCCTGTGACCTCAAACAGGGGGTTAAGATAATATTCTTTGATATTATTGAGTGATATATTATTAATAATATTTCTTGAGGTGCTGAGTTTAGATTTGAAATCCATTTTTTATCAAATCCCTTATTGAACCTCCTGTGACCCCAAACAGGGGTTGAGATAATATCCTTAGATATTATTGAGTGATATATCATTAATAATATTTTTTGAGGTGCTGAGTTTAGATTTGCAATCCATTTTTCGATAAAAACCCTTATTGAGTCTCCTGTCACTCCAAACAGATGGTTCTGATATTATGATTAGATATTAATATTTTTTGAGGCGCTGAGTTTAGATTTGCAATCTATTTTTAAATCAAATACCTCAATGACCCCCCGTGACCCTAAACAGGGGGTTCAAATAAAATTCTTAGATATTATTGAGTGATAAACCATAAATAATGTTGTTTGAGGCACTGAGATTATATTTACAATCCATTTTTAGATTGAACCACTTTTTTTCTGCCTGTGGCCCCAAAAAAGGGATTGCAATTATATCTTCACTTATTATTGAGGGATTTAGTAGGTATTGGATGCCCATGTTTTTTGAGACCAACAAAAAACAACAAAATTCAGTAAAACCATTTGCCCAGCTTACTTGTAAGAAAAATAAGATTTTTGTATTTGTACTCAGAAATTTGTAAAACATTATAAACAATATATCACACAATAAAATGTGAAAAGTTAAAATTAGCTAGTTATATCTGAACCACTTTGGATCACATTATAAGGAGTTGAATGAAGAAATACATGTTAAAATAAAATTTCAAGTGTAATAAAGTTACCAACAATGTATCAAAAAATATAATAGGGAAATTCAAAATTATCCCCTTTCAGAACCCCTGTGGGATCACATAATGGGTAAAATTAAGAAATTACGTCAAATTCAAAATTAGCAGCTAAAAAACTATTACCAATGATGTATTACACTACAAAATATGAAAAGTCAAAATTTCCCCTCATTTTGAGCCTTGAGGGTCAAAAATGAGTGAAATGAATAAAATAATGTCAAATTTGAACTTGGTGTCTCAAGAAACATTACAAATGATGTATTACATAATAATATGTAAAAATACAAAATTGAGCCCTTTTATGAGTCCCTTGGGGTCAAAAAATTGATAAAATTAAAAAATTATGGACAAATTTGAACTCAGCACCTCAAGAAACATTATAAATGATGTATTACATGCTAAAATGTAAAAAAACAAAATTGTGCCCTTTTTTGAGTCCTTTTGGGTCAAAATATTGATCAAATTAAAAAACTTAAGGTCCAATTTGAACTCAGTACTTCAAAAAATATTTTTTTAAGGCATAAACAAACAATATTATACCACCTTTGTGTTGAGTTGGATAATTTCAGTGTATATATGTTGAAAGTTTCAAGAAAATGAATTTTTGACCCATATCTGCTGCCCCTTTCTTATTTTTGGGATTTCAAAAAAAAAAAAAAAAATAGATGTGATACTCAAGCACCCTCATACCAATTTCCAACCTTCTACCTCAGTGGGAAGTACAAAAAATAAATACAGATAGAAACCCAAATTTATTGAATCTTATTTATTTAGGTGATAATTTAGACTTTGAGCTTTCTGTGCCAAAAGTTTTCTTGGATCCTGAAATGAAATGTGTGCCCACCCTTGCTTCAAAGTCATTTTTTAAAGTCAATTTTGTTCAGTAAATTTTCACCAAAAACCTACTTAAAAATAAAGTATTAATGAGATGTATTGAAATCAGCAACCTCAGATAATGCAAAATAAAAAAAACGTCAATTCTATGACATCACAATAACAGGGTGCACATCAAGGTACCGTTTTTGGTGCAGCGCAACTTTGACATCTTATATCTTCCTTTCTATTTAATATTTTTCAAAAAAAATTTCAGAACCTTCATTCACAGGCCTTAGACTATCTCTCCCATTAATTTCAAGTAATTCTGAGAGTCATGTCCGGTACCCTATTTAAAATTTTGGTTTAAAAAATCAGAGTGAGCAGTTAAAATAACAAACAATTTGCTAATTTGCCTTTCGATTATTCAACTTATCGAAAAACAAGCCATGGGCAGAAGGGTGAATAATAATTCACTTTCTCCAGTATTTTATCCAAGAAGTACAATAAAAACTTGTCCCTACCTATTTCATCGTTCATAATAGGTTAATTTCAGTTTTGATTTATTACATAAAGTAAAAAATCAACAGTTTCCAGCGAGTACTTGAGTAAAAAATTAAGGATTGATAAAATTCTTTGAATTTCCCCATAGAATTTCGGGGTTTTTTCTATTTTGTTGACATACATACATACCAGCTTTCAAGTGATAATAATCAAACCTACGGAATAACTGGCCGATTCATTTCCTCAACCCCCCTCATGGGTACCTCCTAGTTTCCTAATAAAACGACAGTAAAACCAAAAATCGTTAATTACCTGTAAATTGATGATGCAGAAGTCGAGCGCGACCACGAAACTAGAAAATTTTCTTTGCGACGGGTGGCTTTTTGACTATTGATCACAGTTTTAACGACATCATTCGGCACAATTGAATTTTTAATGCTAATAAATACAAATCTACGACGAAAAAAGATGATTAGAAAAAAAAAAGGAAGATACTAAATAACGAAAGTGGTTGGATAAAATATAAAAAAAATTTGGGTACCGTGGCAACAAAGCGAAAATCGTTGACAATAAAATAAGAAGCCAATACGAGTAGGTCCCTAACGTATTCCGCACAACCCACGTATTCGATGGGAAACCGATACATTGGAAACATACTTCGTTATACAAAAAAGTAAATGCGTAAAATGAACCCAGCGATACGATCAACGATATCCAATGAATAATCGTCTGTAACCAAAGACAAAACCGGTAAATAACAAGAATTTAATACTTAGGTAAAAAATAAAAAAAATGTCTTACCCAAGATCTGGTTTCCAGACACCCTTGAAGACACATCGCGAACATACACGTTGTCACCACAGACATACCGAATTCCCATACACCAATCTCCGAACCATCATAATTCTGCACAAGCGCGAATAAGTTATTTAGACGATCGACCACTGCATGATTCCATCAACTTAAAAATGGAATTCAAAAAACTTACCCAAAAGGCGAAATAAAATATCACTAAACTTTGATACACAGCATCGAGTATTGTCAACCAAAACGAATAAGACTGATAAACTAAACCCAATCGACCCTTATTGTACAGATAAGGGTGGGCTAATAGAAGCTCTTCAGGTGCATCTTGATCATAAACGCCTGTGGGAAAAAAATCATGAATTCGTTTTTATTACCCAAATCATAACATTTGAACGAAAAATTAATTATAATTACATTTTTTTTAAAATGTATTTTCTATGCACATTTACACGATACTTTGAGTGAATGAAAACTGTTATACTTTTAATAAACGCTGTTCTTTAATGTACAGAAATATATGTGAAAAATATGAAGGTTGAGTAAATCTATTTTACACTTTAATATGAACTAGATATACTAAAAGATGATTATAGGCTCATGTTCTAATGGGTAAGATCATCGTGAAAAGTGTGAACAATGCAGTTAGAAGAAATAAGGGGCGGATGAAAACAAGATGTGATTTAATCAATTAATGGTTACAAAGTATGAGGTGATAATTAGAAAATAGATTAGAGGTGTGAGAAGGGAAATTTAAATAGCAGCTAAATGGTCATTGAAAATGATTCGATTACTGGAATACAGAACGCGTATTAAGGCTCCAAGAAACAATGACTTTTTGGAAACATAAGAATGGCAAAAACAAAACTACAGGAAAAAGAAAAAGTCAAGAAGTGGCGTGTATGTGTGTGTGTGTGTGTGTGTGTGTGTGCTGTGTAAGTGCGTTTTGTAAGAGTGGATTTTCTAGTTCGATGCATCAACAATTCACCATCACAGACAAGATGTAACGATTTACGAAATACCTAATTACAAATTTGTACACAGATAAATTGATTATGATTTTGAATTGAAAAAAATCGAAGATGTGAGAATATTTTTTCGTCAGGACAAGTTTGAAAACAAAATAAGTAATTGAAATGAACGGATAGGGATAGACAGTTGAAAGAAAATAGTTCAAATTTGTTTTAGCAAAGGAAAGTCATTGAAAATATGAAATGACGAGTGTGATACGGAAATTCGAAGAAAAAAGAGGGAGTAAGACAACTAGCCTAACGAAAACAGTGAAGTGCAACATAAGATTTCAACTTTGACAAGAAATCAATACACCTAGTACTTTGGTGTTGTCAGAAATCAGAAGTAAAAAACGAAATTCCATTCATACATTGAAAAGTGTAACGACTGCTATTTCTTACCTATAACAAGTGGCGGTAACGAAGTAAAAAATAAATTGTACAACATTAAATACATTTGATCAATCATCACAGCACCGGAAAATCCGCAAAATAATTGATACCAAAAAATAAGAAAAACAAATATCTGCAAACATAACAAAGATATTTTTTAGAACGCAAATGAAAAATAATGATAGTTCTGAATTCATTGCTTCCACTCAATCCGCATATTTTACACGAAACTGCATTCCCTTCCGATTGATCAAAACGGAAAAATGATAACGAGTTTAAAGGGTCTATGTAGCCAACCAAGACTCTTTAACGATGGTCGACCGCAACTTTTTAAGAAATTATAGATTTTTTTCTCTTTTCTCTTTTTGAACTACTTAGTAAATTATAAAAAAAAAAAGTATTTTCAACACATTACTCACCGCATTTTTATAAAAAAAGTATAGCACCATGTTGGCCAAACGATCATAACTCCAATGACCGTGGACCAACAAAAATCTTTCTAAAAATTTAAACCTCGACATGGCAAAATCCGAAGCCATAACTGCCTGCATTCCTTCTTGACCAGAAATACCAATTCCGACATCTGCTGCCTGAATCATAGACACGTCATTGGCGCCGTCACCTGTCACAACACGACATACGTTAGTCAGTTTTAAATTGTTCGTATGGTCCATTCAAGATGTATGAGCGGAGTAGAAATTAAAATTAATGTTCAAGTTCGTGTATTTTAAAATGAGAAGTGCAAGTCAATTTTTACAATAATGAGTTTACCTATTGCCAATGTCCGCATATGGAGCTTTTCTTTGACTACGCGAACTAAATAGGCTTTTTGGAGTGGCGTTGATCGACAACACAGGACCGACGTGCAGTATTTGGTCAGCTGGAGGAAAGGAACTTGTAAATTGGAACGTCTATCCAAGATGAATCTGTAGAAACAACGAAAACAAAAATTAGGTTAATACTAGATATGAAATCAAAAATTTGTTCATAAATAATAATCACTACATTTAAGAAATAAAATACAGAAAATAATCATTTAAATAGAAACAATCTACTCCCTCTCAATTCACTGAATCTAAGTTGAATTAAACTCCAAAATATACAGTCAAGGAAATTCGATTGATTAGTACATGAAAAGCCAGTTAATTAAAATTCTCAGAATATATAACACGTTTAAGGAATATCAAAATAACGACACGAGAGATAAGTGACGTTAATATAATAAATCCTAAATATTATTGACAGAATAGATACATCAAAATCAAGCGCTAAACACAAATCTTTACAAGGAAAATGATTAAGAACAAAACGAATACCATCAATACCGTGAAAATAGGGTCAAAACAAATATAATGGCTAACAAAACTTAGGCTAAAGGAAAAAATCATGGGCAAACATCGTCACACATTGTATCACATGATTTATTACAATCTTCCCAAAATTGAATTTCATTAATTATTTTACTCAAATCTAAATACCCATATTCTACATATTTATATGTTCATACATATTTATTTATTTTTTGCTATATTTTTCGGAGATCACTAAATTTCTTAAAACACTGGATGTGAAACACGCATTTTCAATGAAAAAAATTTCAAATAAAATGTGGGGACATTACTCGTATGAGGTTTTAGGGACTCGCACCCCTCGACGACAGTCGCCGCCCAAAGGCTGGCAATAATCGTCTCTATGACGTTAAACTAATACACACGAATGCGTTTGTATGTTCGTATCTGTACGTACGTACAGGTAAGATACATCGTACGAGTCGAGATCAATTACCTGATAACAATCTCGGTAATGTCACGACTCGGTACCAAACGCACTGCGTCGTTTCTTATCATCTCAACGGAGACAGGAAACGACGCAACGTATGACATAATTACGTATACATACGTACGTATGTGTGTCCGTGTGCGTGTGCCAAATTCGGTATATAAACTCTCAGAACTGGCTCAAAAATCGCCAGTGTTCGCCGAGGATTTGGCTCTCCCATACCTAATCGTATGAAGTGGCAGAACACGCAAAATACTGTTGAAGACCTTCTAGTGTGAATATCTCTCACGACAAGGTATTCCACAGTGGTGACCCCGATGTGATTTTTTGGCTACGTCGTGGGTGTCTAGAGGCGCGTTGCGCTATTACTAAAAAGAGGCGCGGTGCGCTGGCGAGTCACTCGCTTGTAATACAAATAATTTTTACAAGACCTAGACACCTTTGGCTGTCGAAGCAGAGGTCTTTACTTTGAAAGTGGGAAATTACACCCCCCCTTCCAAATATATTTGCCAGAAGGGAACCAAGACAAGTAGACCTGGAGGAACAAAGTTGCCCTCATCCGCCAACTCCTCCAGCTTCGACCAGAGACTCTGAAGTCTTTGAGACTCCGGAGAAGCAAAAACGGATCCGGAGGCCAGAAGCCTTACGTTTGGGAGCTGTGATCAACCAAAACGAAACAACAGCTCGAACACTTAGAAGTGGTCGTCAATTGAGCCAAGACTCCGACCCTTTGACCCCAGACCGACAACCCACGGAGTCTGGAAGACTCTTCGTAGAAAGCACCAATAGAGAAGTTCAGCACACAACAATGCCCAATGGAAACACAAACCCGAACCCATCATCAAACCAACCAGGAGCAGGTGGAAGTGGTCAGCCACAGCTGACCCACGAAGTACTCGCACAGCTGTTGCAGCTGTTGCAATTGCAAACATTGCAGAACCCTGGCATCCAAAGACGGAGGATAGAGATTCCGGAGTTCCTACCAAATGAAGTTGAATTATGGTTAACTCTCCTCGAGGGTCGTTTCAAAACAGAAAATCTGCAAAACGACCAAAAATATTCACACATTTGTAGCGGCATGCCCGCAGAAATAATACGCCGCTTTCCGGATATCATGGAATGCCCTCCGGCGGAAGCAGACAAATACAGTTGGTTCTGCAAGAAAATAAGAAATGTGTTTGGTAAGACTCAAAACCAAATCATTGATGATGTAATGTGCGGAATGAAGATTGGAGATGACAAACCCTCCACCTTCATGGCCAAACTTAGACAAAAGGCCGATAATATAGTGTCACCGTCAGTTATTGGGAACCAGTTCTGCAAGCAACTACCCCAACATGTTGTGCAGTGTCTGGCAGCTATAGGTACCACGGTGATCAACAACTCCGAGGACCTAGACTTCCTAGCGAAGAGTGCAGATAGTGCACTGGAACATTCGAGATCAACATCCTCGATCAGCGCAGTATCAACAGAGACCGGAGAACTAGCTCAGCTTCGAGCCCAGATAGCTCAGCTGACTAGTAAAATAAAGAAAAAGAATAACAACAACAGTCCAAGAAATGGTAGAAGCAACAACCGCTCGAAAAGCAGGAGCAACAACAGAAGTAACGACAGAAAATCCAGGTCTAGAGACCGTAAGCGCAATTCTACCAGGGGTCAGACTCCAACTCCCCCAAGAAGAATATCGTCCCCCAAACCCCGGTCTCAAAACTGGGACGATAAATCCTGCTTCTTTCACAATCGGTTTGGCGCAGAGGCCACCAAGTGCAACAACAGATGCCAGTGGTGGGGTAAATCATACAATAAGTCGTCAAACTAGAAATAGGGGTCGTCTATGCGGCTGAAGATCCCTCGAAAAAATACTCACGCCGCCTGTTCATCAAGGACAGGACAAATAGGAGATGTTACCTAATTGACTCAGGTGCAGACTTGAGCATTTTGCCAGTAGATAAAAACCAAAAGGCATTCCCTCCGAAATACTACCTCCGAACTGTGAATGGTCAAAACCTTCCAGCTTACGGAATAGAATCCAGCAAAGTAAGCATCGGTTTGTGAAGAGACATGACGTGGTCCTTCACAATTGCGGACATTCCAACTCCGATCCTGGGTGCAGATTTTCTCACGCACTACAGCCTGGTCATCGACCTCAAAAACGAAAAAATCATAGACAACAATACTGGTCTATGGGTGGAAGGCAAAACGCTAGCGTACCAACTGGACACCAATATATCCAGTTGCACGAAAGTCGACGAAAAATTCCTACGGATTCTGTCAGACTATCCTGGAGTCACTCAACCATCGATACGCAGGCATCCGACCAATAAACATGATACCATTCATTATATAGAAACTAAAGGACCGCCTTGCCATGCTAGAGCCCGCAGGTTACTGCCTGATAAACTCAAAGCAGCATGGGAATACTATGATCGCATAATAGGAGAAGGCATATGCCGCCCCTCAAAAAGTTCATGGAGTTCCCCGATCCACATGACCAAAAAAGCCAGTGGAGAGTGGCGAATTGTTGGAGACTACAGGGCCTTAAATGCCAAAACAGTTCCTGATTGCTATCCAGTCCCAAATATAATGGACTTCAACGCGAATATGAAGGGTAAAACGATGTTCACAAAAATCGACATCAACTGGGCATTCCACCAAATTCCAATGGCCGAACAGGACATCCCAAAGACAGCGGTCATAACCCCCTTTGGGTTATTCGAATACCTTCGAATGCCGTTTGGACTCCGTAATTCTGCACAAACTTTCCAGAGATTCATCATTGGACTGTTTATGGATTTGCCGTTTGCTTATGCATATTTGGATGACATATGCATCTGCTCAGAAGGCGGTGAGCAACAGCACGAGAAGAATGTAAGAACCATCGTACAACGTATACACGCTGCTGGACTTACCATCAATGTTGGAAAAAGTTTATACAAACAATCCAGGATTGACTTTCTCGGCTATCAAGTCTCGACCGAAGGCATTTCCCCTCTGAAGACCAAGGTAGAGCCCATATTGACATTCCCGAAACCCTCCAACGTAGCAGAACTCAGACGCTTCTTGGGGATGGTGAATTTCTACAGACGTTGCATTAAAAATGCTGCAGCCGATGTTTGCATTAATAAAAACAAACAAGAAGAAAGATAAAACTCCACTCGACTGGACTGAAGAAGCTGAAAAAGCCTTCGAAAAAATAAAAGAAACACTGGCAAATGCAACCCTGCTAGCTCACCCAGACGAAAGTCTGCCATTATGTGTCGCAACTGATGCATCCAACTTTGCTATTGGTGCAACACTGTACCAAAAGGACAACGACAAGAAGTTACCGCTCGCTTTCTTCTCCAGAAAGCTATCAAAAACTGAGAAGAACTACAGCACATACGACAGGGAGTTACTGGGAATATTCGCTGCGCTGAAGCATTTCAGGCACCAATTAGAGGGTAGATGTTTCACTGTGTATACAGATCATAAACCCCTAACACATGCCTTCACGCAAAAGACAGAACCAGCTTCCCCGAGAAGAGCTCGACAATTGGACTACATAGGACAGTTGACTACGGACATCCAGTATATAAGTGGAGAACTCAACACTCCAGCTGATGCTCTTAGTAGGATCGAAGCTATCTTGGCACCGTCTCAATTACCTTACGCTGAAATAGCTAAAGAACAGTTAAGGGATGCAGAATTGCAAGAACTGTTGTCGAACGATGACACAGCTCTCAAATTGAGACAAAGGAAAATCCCTGGTACTAATGTTTTATTAACATGCGACATTAGTACAGGCAAGAATAGGCCATTCCTGCCGACAAAGTATCGCAAATTGGCATTCAGTAGTGTGCACAATCTATCGCACCCTGGACCAAGATGCACTGCTGGATTAGTATCATCAAGATTTGTTTGGCCTCGGATGAAGTCCGACTGCAACAAATGGGCTCGCAGTTGCCTGAATTGCCAAGAGTCCAAAGTAGGAAGACATACTCGGTCGCCTCTCAAATCTTTTAAACAAATGGAGCGGTTCAAAACAATACACATAGACTTGGTGGGTCCATTACCCCCATCCCAAGGACACAGATACCTGTTGACAATGATCGATAGAGCAACTCGATGGCCAGAGGCAGTTCCTCTCCATGAGATGACAGCTCCCACGGTAGCTGCCAGGTTATACAACACCTGGATTGCCCGCTATGGCGTACCTGAAGTCATCATCACGGACCAAGGTCGTCAATTCGAAAGCTCGCTCTTTCAAGAGCTGTCTAAGAAGCTTGGTGTACAACACAATCACACCACAGCTTACCATCCTCAAGCAAATGGAAAAGTTGAGCGATGGCACAGAGCTTTGAAAGCCTCCATAATGGCTTGCGACACCAAGAGATGGGTTGACATACTACCAACCATCCTCTTGGACCTTCGATCTGCTCTTCAAACGGACACAGGTCACTCTGCAGCGCAATTAGCGCTTGGCGAAGAGCTACGCCTACCAGGGGACTTTTTCACCCATCCGAAAGAAATTAGCCCCGAAACGCTCGTCCAAGACATACGGACTGATGCCAACAACTTTTTGAACCAGGCAGCTCGTCATGGCCAACCAAAGATTTATGTCTCCAAACACTTGGCCACAACATCTCATGTGTTTGTCAGAGACGAAAAAATAAGATCTTCGTTGGAGAAACCATACGCCGGTCCTTATAAGGTTGTATCACGAGATGACAAGAATTTTGTGATACTAATCGCAGGCGAACAAAAAACGATATCAATCGACAGATTGAAACCTGCGTACCTTATAAACGACGACAAGAAAATGCTCCAAAGAGCAACAAGGAAGATGACACACAAGGAAATAATAAAGGAAGAACAGACTGAACAGTCCGAAACAATACAACCACGAAAAGTTGAGGACAACACAGTCGAAAAAGGTGATAAATCACAAAAATCACCAGAAAGAAAAACAAAAATAAAGAAATCGGTGAAGTTCAATAACGAGATCGTCAAAATACAATACGATCCGTCGGCCCCCTTGTGCCCACAAAAAAGAGGCAGGCCCCTTGGCAGCAAAAAGCGAAAAAACCAAATTCCAACTCGAAAATCCGAGAGATTGGCACGGAGAAACTAAAAATATTCACGAAAGTTAATATCCGTAGCGAAAAATAGAAACCCGCATAAAAAGACGTACGAGAATCTGGGAATAATTGTAACAAAAGAAATTCTTCAGATAAGCAGAGAAAAGGTGCGTACAATAAAAATACGACACGAATAAACAAATCCACGTGCAATACGGAAGGAAAACATTGCAACGTGTTTCTATTGACAAACAATACCGATAACAAAATAGTCAATAGATCGTGACGTCACAAACGAAGAGTGCATTCCTTTGTGAAATACAAAATTCAAAGTACGAAAATTCAAACACGCTTAACTCTGCTTGTACTCAACCAATTTGAACCAGAAAACTTTTAAGCCAAAGAATATTCAATGCACTATCCCCTCCGAACATGTCTGAAATAAGATAACGACTTGGAATAAAGCTGCGATCGAAAATATTCTCGCAAAGTTTTTTTACTCGCCTTTCGACTGTCGACTAGAACACGCCGAAATCGTACTACAAATTTTCTTTCTTTTTTCTCTATATTTTACCTTGTTTCCTTCCTCATGTCGTCCTCATCTAACACTCCGTTCTCGAACCAGCCTTTCCAATTCGTAGTCCCGCCTGCACCTCAGCCTATCAAGACGAAGGAACAGATGGAATGCGAAAAGGAATTAGAGCAAATCGAAAACGAACTGCTTATGGATACGACTTCGGCGGTGGATATCGTAAAGAAGATGTACGCCCCCCTTCCTCCATTGATTTCGCCGCCAAAATCGCCGGAAAAGACACCGGGAGTGGCAAACCCACCTCCGGAGTCCTTAGCCCTAGCGAAGTTGGAGACGAAACAACCCCCGGTGGATGAGGTGCGCATTCCACGCCCTCCCCCAGCCGCTAGCCTGGCCTACAAGCCATCTGGGAGCTCAAACTCCCCGATGTATCGAAGGCCAAGGCCGCTACTACTCGCTGATCCCCATCTGTCCAACCTTCCCGACCCTATGACCACCCGGCTCCACACCAACGACCGCCGAGAAGAAGGGGACAAACGAACAGGGACGCCTACCAGGCCCGATTAGACGCAAGAAAGCAATCTTACGAATGCGTCAGGGCCGCAGTAGGATCAGCCCTCGCTAAATGGGAGCGGGACCAGAGACAGTAGACTCGATAAGTCCCCCCAGGCACGCGACATCATTTTTGCGGCACAAAAACTGGGGGGAGTAGCTGTGGGGACATTACTCGTATGAGGTTTTAGGGGCTCGCACCCCTCGACAACAGTCGCCGCCCAAAGGCTGGCAATAATCGTCTCTATGACGTTAAACTAATACACACGAATGCGTTTGTATGTTCGTACGTACAGGTAAGATACATCGTACGAGTCGAGATCAATTACCTGATAACGATCTCGGTAATGTCACGACTCGGTACCAAACGCACTGCGTCGTTTCTTATCATCTCAACGGAGACAGGAAACGACGCAACGTATGACATAATTACGTATACATACATACGTATGTGTGTCCGTGTGCGTGTGCCAAATTTGGTATATAAACTCTCAGAACCGGCTCAAAAATCGCCAGTGTTTGCCGAGGATTTGGCTCTCCCATACCTAATCGTATGAAGTGGCAGAACACGCAAAATACTGTTGAAGACCTTCTAGTGTGAATATCTCTCACGACAAGGTATTCCACATAAAACAATCATGGGATAATTAACTCACAAAAGCAGGCTAGTTTTGAAGAGTATGTTTTCGAATTGTTTTCAAGCCTTCAAATAAATAAAATACGAATTAAAAATGTTTCAAAACTAATCATCCATGAAAAACATGCTCACAATTCAGGCTGAAATGCTGAGTGTTAATCCTATTTTTAGTTCCATAGGCCAGTACTTAATTTCCTACTTCAACCCTCCCCTGGTAACATTAGAGAAGATAGAATTTATTTCACTGTTTCATTTTTAAATAATTTTTCATCATGTTAAAAAATTCGTCTGGTACTACAGGAATCTGAAACCGCGACTTTTAATTTATAATGGCCAGAGTGCCTTAAAATCAGAGGAGAACTGGTTCTAACGGAAGGGAAGAAAAAGAGAATCAAAAATAAATGTAAAAATTACGAAGGCTCATAAAAATAGGTCTAACACTGATTATTCAACATAGAGGGATGATTTTCACAGTCATTTCTGAGGTACACTTTTCAATGCATAGTACAAAATCATACCACATTCTTAATGATTTATTTACTGTCAACACAAAAAATTATTGAATTATATGGCATAGCACTACCCCACGATTTAAGGGAGGTATAGGAGGCCCGAGCCTCAGGCTTTGTGGAAAAAATGCAATAAGAAAAATGACAACAGTGACATATTAAATTTGGATAATGACAAGTTTAAAAAAATTTTTATGGGTCTCGGGCCTCATTATCTTGGAATTCGGCCCTGTTTAGCACACAAGCCAGTTCAGTACGGTCTATGTTAAAAGTCACTCTTTTTTTCTGACTAATTAAAAGATTTCTATAAAAATTGGCCATGATTTTCACCAAAAAATAAAATATGGGGAAAAAACTTAACGAGAAAGAAAAAATATAGACCGAGTCAAGCAAGGTAAGTAGCCATTAAATTTGAAAAGAAAGCAGTTATATCACACCGAGATCAAACGTAATTAAAATTAAAACTATTAAACCAATATTTCACCCTCGTCACACAAGATACTTACGTTAGTGTTTTTCCATCGACTACTAAAGCTCGTTGTTTTTGATTATTCCGAAATGATGCGGGGCGATCCAGAAATGGAAATGCTTTCGACTTCGCTTTTTTCAATAAAGGCACAAACGACAACAGTCCTGAATCGCTTTTATTACTAATACCACTATCAGCACTATAAGAAAAAAAATTGCAGCAAATTACGTGGAAAGGTAAAAAGCGTCTATAAAAGGGACAAAGGAAAAAAAATTATTTCACTAATTATTATAAAAATACCATATTAATGTAACAAAAATACAGGAAGGAGAAAAAGCAATGATGATAGCTAGGTACGAATTCTCGAACTAATTGAAAATTTATTGAATCCCAAATAATTGAGAAATGTAACTACGATCTCATCGAAAAGCATTCGTATTTTAAATAGACCCACTATAAAAAACCTTTTCTTACGAAACGCATTTTTCAAATGGGGAAAAACTTTAGCGCAGCAGGTTTCGCTAGAAAAGTAGATTTCAAAAAATCATAAAAATTTCGAAAAAACGTAAAATAAAATAACTAAATTTATTAGGGGAAAAAAGCTTCTAAAAAATTAAGAAGAATGCCACTCAAAACTTATCAACCTTTGAATACTAAGAATAATAACTGAAATTATAGCAACACGTCAGATATTTAATAAATCTTAGAACTAGTGATTAGTCTAAATATTATTTTTCACTAATATTTCTATACAGGGTAATATGAAAAAATTGTCAGTGCTCCCGTATAAATTATTAACGAACTATTCTACCAGTACCTTTCATCTTGCAGACGCATTAACGACGAATTTTCTATTTCTTTCAAATAAAATGAAATCATATTTTCTGCAGCATCTTTTGACCTAGCACTTATTTTAATAATTTCCATTTGAGCGCTAAACAGCTTAGACGAATATGCAACATTGATGGCGGTCTCTGGTTTGTCTCCAGTCAACACCCATATGACAATACCAGCAGCACGCAAGGCATGAATGGTCTCTGGAACGCTTTCTTGTAGACGGTCTTCGATTCCAGTAGCACCTGTAATCACAAAAACAGATTCATATATAAATAACAGAATGAACTGAAATGTGGAAATGAACTCTGGTTTACTGATTTTGAATAAAATATTCGAATGATTATAATCAACAACATTAACGGGTAGTCTATCAACCAATATATTTGTAATGATGAGCAGAAATTTTTCCAGGGATTAAGAAATGCAAACGGAAACCGAAATGGAATCCGAATTTTTAGGGAACAGAAACCATATTTCTTTGAGCTGGAAATCGAAATAAACGAAAACACCAAAATTCTGAAATGGAAACCGTATTCGAAACAATTAATTAATTAGTTTCAAGACCAATAACGGAAACGTAACGTAAACCGAATGATGAATCGTTTCTGTTACCATTTTTAACATGATTAATTTTTGATCTAAGAGAAAAAATTTGAAAAAATATCGATGTTTGAACAAGATTTGGAGAATTTTAAATACTGGAAATTTTTCTTTTTCAAGTGGAAACAGGAACAGAACCAAAACAGAAATTGAATGAAAAATTTTGATAAAATCAAAAAACGTAACGGAAACGGAAACAAAAAATAAGTAAATTGAGGTAAATTTCAAAATTTCAACTAACGGAAATAAAATGAAAAAAGGTAGCATTTTTCAATCCCTGGATTCTTCCTTCAAAAATTTCGGTTGCCAATATGATTCAGTTAAATTTGTAATTTTCGCCTCTTCACACGTTCATTTTTAATAATGATTTTATCCTACCCGTAATTTTTTTCAGATCAGAGAACAACAAAATCATTTTGAAAGGGTGTCCATTTCTAGGTAAACAAAAAATTCAATACTGACATCAATAAAGTATTGAAAAAATCAACGACAAATTTATATTATATCAACCAACAAATTAATGTCATTAACACCTTGGAATTTCCATTAACTGCTCAAAGAACTTCGTAAAGTGACACAAACGCAGTAACAGAATTCAGAAAGTGACAAAAAAAAGGTCTTCAAATGCTGCGAATCACTTACCCAAAAGAACTAAATTTTTCTCAACTTCCGAGTACGATTTCATAAGCTTTTTTTCTCGATCATTTAGTGACAACTCCGCTTCTTGGTTGCGTTTAGCCCACTCATTGAACTCATTCTCCGAAAGAACGCGTTTAGCCATGACCAAAACTCGAAGTCCTTGTTTAGCGTAAGTATTTAGATGTTGCTGGGTGCGATATATAATCTTCTGCATCTCTGGATTACCTGAACAAGAGTACTCATTCATTAAAGCGAAAGACACGTAAGAGAAACATTAATACGAACTATTCATACGTACTCGTCGGTGGTAACAACGGCAGGATAGACGAGTCAGCTCCTTTGCAGAAGACTGTTATTTCTTTGGTAACTGGATGCCGCAGAATAATTGACATACATTTTCGAGAAGAATCGAATGGAAGAATTTTAAGAATGTCGAATTCAAGCACGCTATTGCCTACAAAACCGAATTTTAGTGAGTTTTTTGAATTTTAAACAGACATTAAAAAATACACAAAACAGCACACACGGCAATTACATACCAGGCATGATGACAGTGGCAGTTCCTGGGGCACGATTTATCAAACGCACATTATAACGATAGGCTGTCTCTACAAGAGCCAGCTCATCTGGACTTTCAGCCTCGAATATAGGTTTTACGACATTCGGCGTTTTGATTTTTCTTTTGGACACACCTGCGACACAATAATTTATTCATAGTATCATTTAAAATAATTCTTTTAATGTTATATACCCAGGATCGAACACCAATTTCTAAAGGCCTCAAAAAATAAATTTCTTTGTAATCAAAAGGAGATGGACATAGGTATACCTCTACGACAAAAAGAGAAAGAAGTACTAAACCACGTATAGATATCTCTGTGGTTCGACAGATCAATGGACAATCTACATATTTCAAAAAAATCTTAACAGAAATATCAAAATGAAAATGGTGAACTGAAAAATGGTATCAACTAAATTGCTTACGGCAGGCAAAGCTCCCACATTTTTCTCACTAAAACTAAAATTAGCAAGTACAATTCCAGACAGAAAAATTTTTTTTGTATATCGATTAAAATAAAATTTCAGCACAAATTTTCAATAAAAGTAATATTTATTGATTTTAAATAAGTCAAAATAATTTTATTTCTTCAGCAGTTTCATAACAGAAGAGTTTTTCACAAAATCACATCACTTCAGGAAAGTATTAACGCAATAATTGGAAAAATCACATAATTTTAAGAACAGACAGTTAAAGATTCTAGTCAAAAACGATAGAAACATCGCTGATTATTGAGGTTCCAGAATTTTTTTTTTTTTTACCGAGAATGAGCAACATTGGGTCAATTTCATCATAAAAATTCAATGAGTTCACTTAAAAATTTGAAATTATTATTATTTTCGAGCCAACAGAAAATTTTTCATATACATCTGGATAAAGCGTCATTTACATTACGATAATTAAGACATTAGTAACTAATAAGAAGTCATGTTTGGTAACAAGCAAAAAATCATTTGACGAATAATGCTTGGTTCATTCATGAATGCTAGTAAGATACCAGAGCTTTAGCTTATTACTATCAATTAATATTCACCTTAGAAATTGAGATGATTGAAATCATATTCAAACGTAGAAGAACATATAAAAATATTGTACTTGAAAACAATGAGAATTTAAGGACATACAATGGACAGATAATCGATGAGAAATACATTAAAATTTCGTCAGATATTCGATTAGATAAACAATTATTCAGCTTAGTCCCTATTTTTGAAGAAAAAAATGGCACTGCAATGAAACTATGTCCTTTCTCTTCAAAGCTTGAGACAGAACTGAAAGCATACGAATACTACCAAATAGCCTAAGCGAAAGCATGTTCCAACGCAACGAGCGCGCGTGAGGGCACACTATCACACACACTTACCATTTTTATTGCTACCCCATCGACGGTTAGCGCTTGACATCAACATCGACGGAACATTTAAGAATTTCGGCCTGAACAAGGTGTTTCGGCTGAAATCCAAATTGGAGATGCGTTGACGCAGCGACGTAGACGATGGCGACGATTCGGGGGGCGAAAAGGTGTCATCAGCGGGGTTGAATTTGGCAGGAGGAGGACGCAGTTTTTCAGGGACCGATATACTCGTTTCGTCTCCACCACCGACCAGGCAGCATTCCTGCAGCGAATTGTCGGGCTGGTCTTGTTGACTGCTGCCACTGCCACTGACACTACCTGCAACCCCAACACCAGCACCACCACCACCACCACTTGACGCCATTAGGTTGCGGAGGGCAGCCGCCTTCGTACGGAAGAACTTACGCGGGTAACTTTTGGCCGGAAAACCTTCACGAATGGTTGGCTGTGGACGCACCCGGAGAAAATTCGAAAATGAACCACTCGAAGCGAAGCCCACGTTATCCGTCCCCATGGTTAAGTCTTTAGACTCGGGCTCGGACTCGATAGAGTCTTCTTCGCAGCTCAGCTAGAAACGAAAATAAAACGTTGATTAGCAAAAATTGCAGCCGATCGGCGCAACTTCATTTATGATATAAGTCTAGTTAGGTATTCAGGGGTACGGAGAAATTCCATAGAATTTATCGCAAATTTTAGCTGATATTCTTAAAAATAGTAAATCAAACTCTACATTCATCATATGTAGTCTCAAACAGTGTTACTCACTCGGATGATATATAGAATTAATTATTTTTGTCCTTTCTAACATTACTTTGGAGATTAAAATTACCCAATACATTTAATCGTTTTTCCTTCTCCGTTCAACCACATTTCGTTCTTTCAACTTTTTCATTCAAACTACCAACAGAGAACCAGGAAGTTTCATCTAAATTGAATTATTTCAATTCATATCACGTACACACATAGAATTTTCCACAAAGTCCCACTTTACGGTCGGTAATATTGAAAATAAAATCCAGCGTTTGAAATAATACTGACATTTTGGGAACGTTCAAACAACGTCTCTAGAACACGAGATACATTAAACTGAATATGTAAATTGAAAATTACCTCGTTTTTGTGAGAATGAGAAGATATAACAACTGTGTTACACAACGCGAGGATCAGCAAGAATTCCTGAACTCGTTTTGAGTGAGTCAAGTTCGATTTTGAAGACAAATTTTGTGGCAATGGAAAAAATGTAGCATCATTCTCATCTGGAGAAAAGTCCGGAGCATCAGCATTTCTCAAATCTTCGAACAATTTCTGGTTCAGATTCAACGGGGTACATTCGTTTTTGTTTTGGGTGTTCTATAAAAAGGAAAAAAGAAATTACTCGGACGAAAACCACGATAATATTGAAATAGAACGTCATTCAAATATAAATAGTTGCAGAATTGTATTTATTTCACAAAAATTACGATCCCTTCTTGCAAGAGTTAGGAAGGTATTGCCTCGCTGAAAAATAAACAAAATCCAAAATATTTCTTAAAACATTCAACTCTCAGACTTCGACTCTCAATTTAATCGCTATTCCTTATCGTATATACTCCCGTTTCACGAAAAACATATTGTAGTTGGTGAGTGCAGGAGGGAAAGAAGCGATTCATTATAATAGTTCGAGCAATGCAATCATAGATATGATTATAGAACTGATTAACTGAATGTACATTTTTCTGGAGTGAATGACGAACAAATTCAAACATTCATCGATTTGTTTTCTTCGTAAAATCACGTATATAAGAGCCACTTTTATGAAATAGTAACGCTCATGAAACCGAAGCACAGATATAATTGGTTATGCATTTATTTTAGTCAAACTCTAAATCATTTTTTTCAAATTAGTCACGTCAAAAAAAGACAAACGTAACAAAGGCTAAATAATACAATAATTAAATTTACAAATGACAGGATTCTCATTTAGATTCGTTTTCCTCTTCTGCTCCCCCACAACCATAACTCTAAAAGCTCAATTTTTTGAATATTTACATTCAAGTTCTAAAAGATAGAGTAATCTCAAAGTTAAAATATGAAAATATTATTTTCAGGCTTATATTACTTTCATTTCAACAGAATTTTTCATTTTTAGAATCTACCACTCACATTTATCAATATAAATACACGATATACCAAAGAAAAATGACATAATTTATCAATCTCGATTACTCTAATTCTACAGAAAATGCACAAGTTAAGAAGATCAACTGATCAATCAGCGTGGTACCTAAATCATAAGTCACGTAAATATACAAACCAAAACTGGAGTAGCCGGATGATTGTAATCGACGCCAGCTATCGTACATCGGCGAAATAACATCTTATTCTCGGTAAGCGTACCCGTTTTATCCGAAAATATATACTGAACCTGATAATAACAAAAAAATTAATCTTAACGGATGCATAAGACCATCGGCAATAGATTAGAAATAAATAACGTAATTCGTAATAATCAACAGAACCTTAAATTAAGTGGATAACTACCAAACAATAAGTCGAATCAAATTCGACAAATAAGAGTTGTTATTTAGTTGATCACGAACTGATAGAAACAAGGACGTCATTCATACAAAAAATATATTTGAACAAATGTACGAGAAAATAAAATTTTAAAACTCAAATATAGAATTTGAGAGGTTTTACGATTAACAAATTCTAACACAACATTACTATCCGCCCCTGGTGCCAGCTTCGCTTGGCTAACTCACCGTAAATAGGGAACCATTTCAAAATATGAGCAAGACTTTTCACTCCATCTTTTGTCGCCCTTAAGAGTCTACGGAAAATATTGATGCCAAAATCGAAATTACATTTGAACTTGGCACCTCAAACAACCACAGAGGTAATATGTCACTACAAAATAAGGATAATTAAATGTTTTTACTCCCTGTTTACAGACGTTTGGGGCTTAAAAACAACTTTGATTAAAACATGGACATTAAATTTTAATACAATCCCTCAAACAATGAAGTATGGATACAACTCAAAAGTAAGTGTAATTTTTTTTCACCACTCTCTTTTTCTGAGCCTTGTAGGTCACAATGAGAGCTTCCATGTGAAAACAGACATTCAAAATGAAATCGTTAACTTGAAAATCCCATGTCACCTTTTTTTTATTTATTACAGTAATTTGAAAAGAAATGCACACCAAAGATGAACAGCTACAACGTTATGGAGGGTGAAAGGATAGAGAATCATGAAAGGAGAGACAGATAGAAATATTTTTTGTTTTTCTTCGTTCTGTCCTTCGTTAATCCCTTAACGGATGCCCATTAAATATATGATGTATTTTTTTTCATGCACAATATAAACATTTTACTGTACTGCTGAGGATATTGACATCTGATCTAATAATAAGCAACCTATTTTTAGGGAGAAAAATTAAGCTTGTTAATGGCAAAAAAATTATTCAAATCTGTTCAATAGTTTTCAAGATTACCCATTATATACACACATACTACAAAACACTTATTTATTAGTAAGTAAAGTATAGATATAGATATAGATGTACACCAAAATTTACACTGAAAACGTCTAACTTCACGGTATTGAGTACATTTTAGAACAGTTCAAAACTGTCCGACATCAACGTTGACAATGTATGCACACAAATGTGTGAAAGCGGTGACTGAATTAAATAAATTAATATTATTCCGGAAAACAAAAAAAAAAAAGAGCTAAGGAAAAATCAGCGACACACGAAAAAAAAAAGAAAAGAAAATTAAAGGTAGGTATACAAAAATGTAAGTTTTGACTCTTCGTTATTTTTTTGTGATACATCATCGAGCATATTTTTGGGTGCTGATTTCGAATTTGACGTTCATTTTTTCATTCGACCCATTCCTCAACCCCAGGGGGGCTTCTAAGGGCTAAATTTTGACTTTTCATATTTTATTGTGTACATGACTAACATTTTTTATGAGGTGTTTTGTTAAAATTTGACAATCACTATAAAAAAATCAATATCTACCATATTTATTATAATCGATAATGAGTGAATAAAATCAAATGCGTAAAATTAGAAAGTAATGATAGTGATAATATTTATTTTTATTTTATTTATTTTTCTTAAAAATGTTCGTAATTCTTCCAAAAGATCTGAAAAGCCTAAATAAATTCTACTTATGATACGAAAAAGGAAAAGGTAGAAGATATTTTATATTATTTAGAATATGGACAAGGATAAGATAGAGGAAAAACATTTCATTTCTTATCAATATCACTGACATACTACTATAGTACAATCATTTTCAATGTACTAAGATCTTCATCGGTAAAGTGAAACCTGTTAATTTTTCTTTACCTAATAAAAAATAACCATATCTTTCATGCACGTGAGACATCCATTCATCTCTTGATAGGATGTAACATAAATTAATGGAACAATTTCAAAACAAACATCTCTTAAAAGTAAATCGAATAAAAAATAAATAAGTCAAATAGATAGACTAATTATGGATTTGTCATTTCTACAACTACGGTTAAATTATGGCATATTGCATGGATGCACGACTGACTGCGTAGTTTTTCGTAATTATAAAAAAAATTTTCATGAGCTACACAAAAAATTTTAGCACAACTTCTAATTTGAGCTAAGGTACACTGCGTCAACAACGTGAAAGTGAATGAGAATCTAGAAACCATTCAATGTGCAAACATATTACGGCGACGGTGTAAGTTACAGCTAGTCGTAAACTGTACGAGCCATTAAACTTATATTTTTCATCACATTAACTAACCTGTCCCAATTCTTCGGTTATGTTCAAAGCGCGGCACTCAATTCTTTTATTCGTTTCGGAATCAAATAATTTAGTATTATTGTGAATGTGAAAAACTTGCAGCAGTTTGGTCATTTCGATGGTAACGTATAAGGATAGCGGAATCATAACCTGCAAAATATAAGCATTTCTAATATTATAATGATAAGAGTTTGCGCAGCTGCTAATCAAAAAAATAGTAGAACATTAGGAGGAGAAGGGGGCAGCTGCAACTGGATATAATGCAAAGGTCACGTTCAACAACGTCATCAAATATTCCAATAAATCGAAATCAAAGAATGGAAGCATCACTTTGATCACTGTCTTCATTCGTTATTTATTACTAAATTTAGACAGTAAACTAAAAATAGTGGATGACAGAATTCATGTTTTCAAAACACGAATAGGTTGCCAAATCAATCTTTCACGAATAAAATGATAATAATCCATTTTAGGACACAAGATGCCTCTTGAGAAATTTTAGCGTTAAAAAAAAATTGATTTTCAAGATTTTCGGAATTGAAAACGAAATACTGACTGAGAAATTAAACCAAAAAGAATCAGTAACGTAGATAGCTAAAAAGATAACAACGGATGCTTAAACTTATTTAAATTTTAATTGTAAAGGAATCAAATCAAAAACAGGATGAAAATACGTTTTTCTTCACTAACAAAAAATACTTACGACAAAAATTTCTGCATGCTTAACGGGAGCAAATAAAAAGGAGAAAGTAATTTTAAAATGCTTTTTCAAGAACATCGTACTAAATGAAAGACTACCAATAAAATTTTACAATATTTGATATTTGTACCAAAAATTTAACTTTTTCATATTTTCTAATTGTAGTTGCACTTCCAAGTATTCAGAAGTCAATAAACCCATCACATCATTGCTCAATTTTGTCTAGAAAATGATTCCACTTTCAAACAATTGTTTAATTTTCGTTTGTAAACTCTTCCATTGCTTTCAGTAGATATCACAAAATTAAAAGACAGGAAAGAAAACACTAAAATATAAAATATGGCTGTAAGGAAAAACATCAAAACTAAATCCTCATTCCCATGATGAAAATGATTTCCCGATTCGCATAAACCTCACGAAAATATTTCAGTCAACTGGTTACACAGACAATTTACAGTAAAACAATTTTACAATATGAATTTATTGTCACAAAATGTTGGGAAAATAATTTTTTAAATTGAATATTTTTTAGTGGAGTGTGCCTAACTTCCAAAAACTTAACAAATCATTGAATCTAGGATTGATAAATGCAACGTAATAAAAAAGATCTAAAATAACGTATAAAGCAATGAAAAAATTCAAGAAAATGCTAAATTGCAAGCATGTCACAACTCACTTGTAAAATGATAATAAATGTACAAAACGTCAGCAAAACTTCAAAATTCGATCCATCTTCTTCGTTCACGAGGAATGGTATGTATTTAAAGGAAATATCGAACGACGAAAGCCACATTTTACATCCAATAGAACCGATTATGCACAGCACCAACAAAATCACCACGCACCACATAATGTCACCGTTCATCTGTTTCTCCAGCGAAGACCTTTTGTACCGTGGACCGTTGTTATTCAACATTGCCTTCGTTTCATGGCCTGAGAGAAAACATCAACAGAAAATTTGATTGAAGAAAAATTCAAAATAAAACAATGAAAAAATTAAAATTTTATTTTCTGGGCAATCAGGTAAAAGCAAGCTATACGAAGTCAAATTCACTCACCAGCGTAAACAACGATTCCCTCAACAAAATCCGTATTTTTTAATATACAATCTCGAAGCAATAAATTTTCAGTGCAAACTGGGACTTTTTCACCACTAGGATGAATAATGGCACCGTGGAATCGGTAAATTTTGGTCGTTGGCGATTCCACTTCAACAACACTATGGAATAAGGCAGGCGAAAATGATCGATGCTGTAAACATACAAATAAAGCAATAAATACATTATCTGAATTTTTTAGACGGGATATTCAAATACATTTACTTCTAGATTTAAATTCAAGGATACGACAGCCAAAATAATGATTCTACGTTTCTCTTACGATACTCCTTCAGGTGAAAGTCAAGACCATAACCTCACGAAAATAATTAAACCGAATGCATGGCTAGAATTTGATTACGACGAATACCTACGTAAAATGATTTTATTCGTATTACGTAAGTTTCCCAGGTTTTAAACCCACCTAACTTCACCACAAAACCATCTCTAATTCAAATCAATATCTGCTTTTTCCACGAGCTAAAAATGATTATTTTTTTAAAATTTCAGTACTATGATCTCGAGACATAGAAAAACCAGAAAACTGTCAAGTTCACGAGATGTTAGGAGGTGGGAGACAAGGAAAGGACTACGATATAAAGTTTGTCCAATATACAGCTGCTATCCGGAAATCATCTGCATATTTCTCGACATATAAGACCAGTGCTGATGATTCCAACAACCGAATTTCACGTTAATTTCTTTTCCGCACTCATTTCGTGTCTTTTGGAAACGGACCAAAACGAGATATTTTTCCTGAATTGCCTTATTTTCCTTGTGGTACGTCAATACTCACAATTTGAGAGGAATTTTATAAATATCACAGCAATTTTTTCATCTGCACTGTTTTCTATCTCTCTCCTCCTCAAATGGTTTCACACAGAAACCTATCGAAACATTTACCCAAATTTTGAGGTAGTAATGGGTTGCTCATAAGGTCGAATGAATAAAACTCCAGCAGAGCAAGCCACGCTAGAAAATGTAGGTTTTTTTCAACAAAAAAACTAAATAAATAAATAAATAAATAAATAAAGAAACAAACAAACAAACAAGCTGTTTTGAGTCAAAACTGCAATAAGTTTGGCCTTTGCACCAATAAGAGAGAAAAAATGAAACTAGGAAACATAGAATAACTAGGAAAATTAGAATAATAATAAAATAACAAAATTACCTGAAACAAGACAGTCCACTTACATGCGATTATTGAATTGGCCAAGTACGTAAGCAAACTTAAATTAAAGCAACTGATTTTTGAACTCAAACAAATTTCACATTAGATGAAATTTACTCGAATGGATAAGACAAAGAAATGGAAAACTAATAAACTAATGGTGAAATAATTAATTGCTTATTTCAACTTTTCCACGGAACAAAATTATTAAATAATGCAGAAAACAATCTACTCTCTCCTTATTGAATGAATAGCTATGATATTTGTGGCGACGGGTGGTCGATGACGAACAAGTGTGTATTACACACTCGTCGACCACCTAGCGGGCCAGTGGGGTAAAACCCACGAAATATCTTTTTGTGCTCACGGCTGTACATTTTGTCTGTGCAGCTAAAATTGTTTACTGGGCTCGGCCCGCACACTACATCTTTGTATACACGCAACCGACCTGTATTGGTATTTGTCTGGTGTCGTGTACACTCATACACACACCCACAATATTATTAGGAGTTAAGATGAAAATTTTGCCTAAAATCGTATGAAAAAATAAATTAAAAAAAAAAGAAAGAAAAGAATTGATGATGGTAATAGGTTCTTGGCAACAGTGTTGCCAAACCTAATAAAGAAATAAAGAAATAAAAAAAGGAAGAAAGAAAGAAATACATAAATAAATACATACAAAAAAAATCAATCAAAATTATTTGGCAGTATTCCGGCTAAAAATTAGGTAACAATCTTTGAAATAAAGTATCGAGGAAATTCATAATGAATTATCGTACTGAGAAGTTAAAAAAAAACGTGTGCAAGTCAATAAATGATTGCTTAGCAAATAAAATTAAAGCAAGCTTGCTTTCCCACCAGGTTCTTTCGTTCATCTTGAATTTATCCTCTCTTCTCAGCATTAGTTTGAGATTTTTTCAAATCACTTCTACCGATGAATCGTTAAAAGCCTATTAAAACTAAATTTTGCAGAATGTTAGAAAATAATACATTATATGTCTGTATCAATTTCGTGATTATTGGTCAAAAATTGCATATTTCTTAATCATTTCAGTCACAAAAATGAAACATAATGAGATGTAATAGACGAACCACAGGGCCGATCTGAACCAAAAACTATCGGGTTCATCCTTGTGAAAATCCAACTAATATGTTCCAAATTTCAAGACTATTGGATAAAAATTTCGACCTGTACCGAGGTCAACAGAAATTAACGTATACATAGGTATACACAAAAACATATTTATATATAATTTCAGCGGATAGAGCCAAAATTTTTTCTTGGAGTGATAGGACGAAAAACGAACCTCACTTCTGGATTTCATCAATTTTAATAAGCAAATTTTCTTCGAAACCCTACATAAGCATTGCTTCATATTATCAAAATTTGAAGCAAATCCTTCAAATAATATGAATGAAAAGTGAATAAAACCTTCAGCTCATAAATAAAAAAAAAAGCTTCATGAATCAAAGATTTTATTCATTTGAATGAATAAAAGAGACAATTTTCTCAGAAATCTGAGCTTTTTTTTCTCTAAGAAAATAATCTCGCATCTCTATCCCTATCTCTACAAATTATAAGATAGGTAATACAAGCTAAAAGCTGCTAGAAACACCATCACTCCAGAACCACGAGACGGAATTGCATAAAATTTTACAGAAAAAATTTTGTTACTCCGAGGAAGGTTTACAGCCATCAAGGAAGCCCGTAGCCCCCCTGGGAATAAAGTTACCAATTTTTACCATCTACGGAAACAGAAAATGGCAAAAATACAAAACATTTTTTAAACAAAACGAAGAGGAGTAGAAAAGAAAATTGAAAAAAATATATCTCCCTCTCTCTTTTTTCATTGTCTGACGCCCACTTGTTGGTGAGGAGGATATGATTCTCTCTCTCTCTCATTCTGTTTCGGTTTTTTTTCCTTCATTTCATTTGGGTCCACAAAAAAGGGATTGGACTCTACACAAGTAACAGCTCGTATTTTATAAAACAGTTTATTTTTAAAGTTCTAACTTTCCTAAATAAAACGTGTTTTCGTGGTTTAAGTGCCAATTTTTTTAATTATGGCAGAAACAGTGAATTTTTGACTGAAAAATAGAACATTATTATTATTCTTAAAAGGTAGAGTTCGAATTTTATAATTCGTGTTTAAATTAAACGGTCTTCTACTCAACTTCCCTCTAGGTCAGTTTTGTAATTCAAAAAAAAGAAATATTACTCCACCACCCGTTAAATATAAATAAGCAAGATATTATAGAATTAAGAATATTTTTCTTTTTTTTTCTTTTTTTACATCAAATTAATTCGTTATTTTAATAAAATTCTCAAAAATTTGTACACAATGAATAGACTGTGTGCCATTTCTATCGCAGAAATATCGTAATTCACCAGTCGGATATCTCCGGAGTCTGCAAGGGTCAAGGGCGACTAAAGGAATTGAAATGCTCAATAATTAGCAAATTACGTATATTTCTAGTCAATTAAAAGATCCGATCCAACGTAATATTGCTGTACTGGACGAGACTACAACAAGACCATTACTTCACAAAATCTGGTCTCTAATTCGACCATTAAGACTGTAGGTACAGAAAATCTTTGTTACAATTTACACAATACTCAACGAGTTTCGATATTTCGCGGTGTCTCACCTCACCTCACTCCATCTTCTTCGCATTAAAATAAATAAAAATAATAAAATACACGCGTTGTAATCAGATCGACGTCATACACGAGCACACGGAAGCAATTTTTGACTTGCCAACGACGAAACAATGCTCTTCGAATGAAAATTCGACGGCACAGTAAGGAGAAAATGGGAGAAAGAAATTTTTAGAGGCCACACATCCAACAGACCAAACGATTCGCATTTTGTTCCATACTCTTGTCACAAAAATATTAACACTATTGTAGCATTAATTTTGAACGCTTGTATTATCACACAAAGAAACTGAGAACACTCTTTTTCACTTCGCTGCTCAATTCTTCCTCGACAATAATCCTGACATTGGCCTTCGCCGGCGGTTAAAAAGCAAATAAGGCGTGAAGACGAATCCATTCACAATCGCAGACAAAAATCTATACAAGAAGTGGAACTCATCAACCAACCGACAAAATCTCGAGAGAATAAATTATTAATCGACCATCTCTCACAAATTGCAAGGGAATCAATCGGAACTTTCGATACGGTTACGTTATACTCGTATGTGTAGCTATGTATGACTTCCACATACGAGTATGTGGGCTATTTTTTGCTATGTCGTAATATCTCCATCCGATAAGAAATAAGCGAAAAAATATCGAATTAAAATTTTCCAAGCGACTGTAAACTGTAAGTGGGAAATGTTTAGTTTCGTATTTTCAAACAGATGAAACTTCAAAAACACGTTTCCCGACTGATGACGTCTAATATTAGATTTTTATACTACCCTGAGCTCGTGCTCGAAACCGAAAGTGTTCGAGGAATCAGTACGATGTAATAAAAATGAAAAAAAACTCTACGCAGCATCGCTAGAAAATCCTGCAGTTTGCCATTTCTCCAAAAGTACTGAACCATGAGGCACCAAACTTCTTTCAAATCTGCCCCATACCTTTGTGAAAATTTCAAACCTATCCCTCCAGCAGTTATTTCAAAACCGCGAATAAAAATTTTCTTCAGCAATTTCTTCTGTCTGTTTTCTTGGAAACTACTGAGCTAATAGGCATCAAATTTCTAACAAAATTACACCTACATAAGGGCAATCTATCGTGAAAATTTCAGCCCAATCATTTTCGTAGTTTTATCAAGAACGACTTTTATATGAATTTTTTGTTTACAATTTTCACCTAAAATGCTCAACCAACAGGTACCAAAATTCTTTCAGATGCTACATGAGGATTATCATGAAAATTTCAAACCTATCTGTTTCGTAGTTTTCTGAAAACCGTGAACACAAAATTTAAGCAATAAATAATTTATACATATATTATACCCTAAAACAAAATTAGGTCAAAGCGGGAAAATTGAACCAATCATTTTCTTTTGTCATGAAACGAATAATTTTTATCATCCCCACCCTTAATCCTTTATGAGGTCAATTTTAATATCCCGTTTTCAAGAAAACTGGGTTAAAAAAAAAAAAAAAAAAAAAAACTACACCAACATAGTACAACAAAATTAACGCTCATTTAACCCACTCTCTTTTTACTTCACAAAGAAAACAATAAATGAACATTTTGATTTTTTTTTTTTTTTTAAGTACAAGATGAATTTTTGTATGCAAACACAATTTTATTTAAACCCATTATTTCATTATATATATATATTTTTTTTTTTTCAAAACTTCGTAATAGCTCAGTTTCACAGCACATCGGTAACCCCAGACCTTACCCCAACATATTCTACACACAAAATATTTGTAATAAAATCTAATACTATTCAACTCAAACTTTCAAATGACTATCAAACAAATAAAAACTCAAGGAACCGATACTTATAAAGACATTTGAGAGCTTCCAAAGGTTGAAATATCTCTGTTTCTTAAGGTATAGGGGGATTTAAAATCTTTAGTTTTGAATTTCGGCTGAGATTGACATAAAAACGGTAAATTTGACCAATTTTAAATAGAAAATCTTTTTTTTTAAACAAAAGCAGAGTATTTAAACACCGACAAAACAAGAGGGCTATGCCTCCTTCTCACTGTAAAGTCATTGTGGCGACGGGTGGTCGATGACGAACGAGTGTCTTACACACTCGTCAACCACCTAGCGGGCCAGCGGGGTAAAACCCGCAAACAACCTTTTTGCGCTCACGGCTATATATTTCGTCTATATAGCTTAATTGTTTACTGGGCTCGGCCCGCACATACTACTACATATATTACGCAACCGACCTGATTGGTGTTTGTGTGGTGTCGTGTATACATACGCACACACCCACAAGTGGTGACCTCCGACGTAAGTATTGTTTTTGTTGTTGACGTTTACCGTCGACGGGGGAAGGAACCGTCACCTCCTTCCCCACCCGCTTCCAACTAGCTCGGAAACAACCAATCGGCTCTTACCAGCTGATTTTCCCTAACCACGCCCCTTCTTCAAACGTTGGCATACCCGCCAACAATCGAAGAAGGAACTCAGTCGGCTCTCGTCAGCCGACGGAGAAGGTTCTCCTTCTCCTACCCCTTTCCCTCGTTGCTCGTCGGTACTTAAGTACCGACCAACGTCCTTAAAAATCAGTCGGCACCCAGCTGCCGACGGAGAAGGTTCTCCTTCTCCTTCCCTTTCCATAATCCTAATTTTCCACTTTTCCCTCTCCTCTTCCCAGGCTCGACGTCAGTACGCAAGTACCGACCAGCCATCCCAAAGAGAAACAAACAGTCGGCAATCAGCTGCCGACGAGGAAAGTGCGAACTTAGCCTCTGTTTTCAACCACCTCCATGGCCTCCAAATTAACCCCGTCGTCTCTCGACGACCTGGTTCTCCCGCTGACACCTGCGAAGGCTACGGTCAGCAATCCTTCCAGGAGGATGGAGAACCAGCCCAACCCCACGTCTGCCATCCACTCAACGCCGCATGTCAGCATGCGTTCGTCGACTGTACCGACGAACTTGGCGATCCCGCAGTCCTCTACGCTTGTAAATTTAAGCCCATTCCTCGACAATTACCTCCCGGGTGAAGAACTTTCAGTCAACCAGCACCAGCCAGTTGACAGTTCCACGCTGAGGTTGTCGCCCATCCTCAATCGGCAATCGCACCGGCAGGAAGCAAATTCCGCCGCGACTACCGCCTCACCCTCTTACAAGCCCACCCACCACGGTTACTAACAGACCTACCCCCGTTCAATGCCAAGAATGTGCGTCTCTGGCTGCAGCAGATCGAGAATCTTGCTCGCGCCAGCGGCAATACCAGCGAGTCTCAGCTCTACCTGGCGATCTCCGGCCACTTGCCGACCCTGGTAGCCAATGCTGTGTCGGAATTACTTTACAGTTCCGACGACTCGCTGCACACTTGGTCGAACCTTCGAAACCAGATCCAACAGGAGTTTTCCCCTTCCTCCTACACCCTGATTAGAACACTGTTGGAAAACACCCATCGTCAACCTTCCGAGAGGCCCTCGGCGTACCATCGCCGCCTCGTTACCCTAAACAAAGGAAGAGTAAATGACGATGTCCTCCGCAACCTCCTTTTCCAATCCCTCCCGGTCAATATCCGTCAAACATTGGCCATGACTAAGCCCGCAACCTCTCGACAGGCAGCGCTCGAAGCTGACGAGGCAATAGCTCTCGAGCAAACCTTTCCGTCGACATCCCCTGCGACCAGCACCATCTCTGCTATCGCAACACCCGCGGCACCTCCGTCAACAGCACCAACGGCTAATTCCTCGGAACTAGCTACCATTACCCAGCTGCTTCAACAGCTCTTGGCTGGAAAACAGGTGAGTTCTGTCAACCCCCCAAAAAATCCCGCCCCGTTCCCTGAACATAGGCGTTCGCGTTCACGCGATGCCAGGTCCAGAGACAGATCGCGCTCTCGTGACTCTAGCTCCGGTCGTTCGAAACCACGGACGACGCTACGAGTCATCGATGGTAAGAGACCGGTAAATACCCGCTCTCCCTCCCGTTCCCGTGATGGCTACTGTTGGTATCACTAACAGTTTGGGAGGAAATCGCGCAACTGCTCTGACCCCCCATGTTCATGGTGGGACAAACCCCAAAATCGCGACCACCGCGATTCCAAATCCCCTACCCGTTCGGGAAACGAGTAAACGAGTCAGTCAAGACGGCACTCCCACTCGTTTTCAATTCAGTCCATCTATTCGTGGAAGATCTGCTTAGCGAGCATCACTTCCTGGTTGACACTGGCGCGGAGATATCGGCTATACCTCCAACCGCTGAAGACCGGAAATGCAACGCTAAGCTCCAAATCTACGCTGCGAACCAAACTCCAATTAGTACTTACAGAGTTAAGCTGGTGCAGGTAGATTTCGGCCTTCGTCGCGAATTTAAGTGGGCCTTCATCATCGCCGATATCGCTGATCCCATCATCGGAGCAGACTTCCTCAGCCACTACCAACTGCTTCCCGATGTCAGCGAAGGGCACCTCCTTGATAAGACCACTGGACTTGCCATTGTAGGTAAACCCCGACCCATCGACTATCCCCCGGAGATTTGCCTTACCATCGCCCACTCAAATAGTCGATTCCAAAAAATCCTCGACAAATTTCCCGGCGTAACCGGTAAAGAAGGCTTACGCCCGAGGATTTCCCCTACCGAAGTCACCCACGATATCGAAACTGTAGGTCGACCGGTGTTTTGCCGTGCCCGTTGTCTACATCCCGAGAAGCTAAAGGCCTTTCCTTCCAAACCATGCTCGAATGTGGTGACTGCCGACCTTCCAAAAGTGCCTGGTCATCCCCCTTGCATATGCACATGAAACCTGACAAAACATGGCGCATGCTAGGTGACTACAGAGCACTCAACGCACAAACTATCCCCGACAAGTACCCTGTCCCGAATATTATGGATTTCCACGCCAGATTAGCTGGTGCCAAACTATTCACTAAATTAGATCTCGTGCGGGCGTTTAACCAAGTCCCAATGGCCGAAGAACACATCCCCAAGACAGCCGTCATAACCCCCTTCGGTCTCTACGAATTTCCCTATATGCCCTTCGGACTTCGAAACGCCGCCCAAACCTTCCAACGGTACATTGATGGATTGTTGCGAGACATCGACTACGCTTACGCGTATATCGATGACATCCTCATTACCACCTCCAACCCCGATGAGCTCGAAGAACGTGTTACCGAGGTCATACAGCGTATCTACAACGCTGGCCTCACCATCAACGGTAACAAGTCTGAACATGAACGTGAAGAGCTCACCTTCCTTGGCCATCGAGTCAACAGCTCAGGTATCAAACCTACCCCCGAAAGTGTCCAAGCTGTACTCGATTTCCCACTTCCCGAAACCGTTCATGACGTTAGGCGCTTTCTCGGAATGGTGAATTTCTACCGGCGTACAATTAGACATTGCGCTCACATTCAGAGTAAACTTTTCGCGCTTATCCATTCCAACAAAAAACGTGACAAAACCCCGATAATTTGGACTGACACTGCCGAAACCGCCTTCCGCGACCTAAAGCAGGCGTTAGCAAATGCTGCTCTTTTGGCGCATCCCGATGAGTCCAAACACCTCGTCTTGGCAACCGACGCGTCTAACCACGCGATAGGGGCTACCCTCTATCAACACGGTGCCGGATCGCTAGAGCCTTTGGCATTTTTTTCCCGCAAATTATCAGACACCGAACGCCGATATCCAACATACGACCGCGAATTACTCGCTGTTTTTGCAGCGGTGAAGCACTTCCGTAACCTGGTCGAAGGGCGTGTTTTCTCCGTCTATACGGACCACAAGCCCCTCACGACTGCCCTGTTTCAGGCGTGCGAGAAAGCTTCACCACGCCAGCAAAATCAACTTGAGTATATCTCGCAGTTCACAACGAATATTCGCTACATCAAAGGAGAGGACAACATAGCCGCTGATTGTTTGTCACATATATCAATCTCCGCCATTACCTCTCCCTGTGTTGTGCCATACAATGAAATGGCCCTTTGCCAACAACACGACCCTCAACTCGCCCAATACCTCGCAGACCCCAACTCTGCCCTCATCCTCGAATCGTTCAGAGTACCCGGACACACGTTACTTTTAACGTGCGACACGTCCACGGGGAAAAAACGACCCTTCGTACCCGCCAAATATCGGAGAACCATCTTCGATTCGATTCATGGGCTCTCACACCCGAGCGGCCGGACAACTGCCCGTCTGATCGCTAATCGATTCATTTGGCCTGGCCTACGATCTGACTGCCTACGTTGGTCGAAAGAGTGCACCGCATGCCAACAAGCTAAAATCGGTAGACACACCAAAGCCCCTCTCCAAGCTTTCCACCCTACCGATCGCTTAAAGCATGTGCACATCGATATCGTGGGTCCGTTGCCGACGGTTAGCAGTCCTCGTCATTGTCTGACAATGATTGACGATGGCCTCACGCCATCATGACAACGGATATTTCCACGGATCGAGTGGCAACACTCTTCGTCCAACACTGGGTGTCCTCCTTCGGCGTCCCCGAAACCATAACGACGGACCAGGGACGCCAGTTCGAAAGCACTTTATTCAACTCGGTTGCGCGCCAGTTGGGAATACACAAAATCTCAACTACGGCGTATCACCCCCAATCGAACGGCAAAATAGAGCGCTGGCATCGAACTCTCAAAGCCACCATCATGGCCCGCGAGAACTCCAAACACTCGCGTGGAGAATGGGCAGCCGATTTGCCTCTCATTCTTCTCGGCCTACGCTCGACGGTCATCTCCGACCTCGGCGTATCCCCAGCCCAACTCCTTTATGGTGAAGAGCTCCGTCTCCAGGCTGATTTCTTTGAAGACAGCCCACCAAGTGTCGTCACTCACATCGACAGCACTAACCTTCCTCAACGCATTCGTGAAAGTGCGAATGCGTTCACCCAAATCACCCGCAACCACGGCGATTCCCCCTCATACGTCCCCGCTGATCTAAAATCAGCTCAAAACGTATGGCTACGCGTCGATACACCTCGTAAGGCACTCGACCCACCGTATTCCGGACCGTACAAAGTCCTCAACCGTACGGATAAATGGTTTGAGATTGACATACAAGGACGACACACACGCGTATCAATCGATCGCCTAAAGTCGGCCTATGTCTATACAGACATAGAAGCCGACCCAGATGACTCAACTTCCGTCGATGATCCTTCGGGACCGACAGTTGACTTGTCATCTGAGGTCGTCTTACCTAAAAACGACGACTCACCCCCGAATGCCTCACCCCAACCTTCGACGTCGTCTTCACACACAGACGACACGCTCGATTCTTCCCCGATCGTAAACACACATGATCAAAACAAAGAATCGCCTCCCGAAGCGTTATCGAAGGAAAATACACAATCGCACCCCATCGGTCAGTCTTCTAGTCGAACAGCTGACACTATGCTCGACGACGAACCGATTGCAATTCCCCTTCCTCTCCCGCACTCGTCCCAGTCGGCTCACGCAACTGACGACAAGTCAAGCGTTGTAGACGACGACGTATTACGAAAATTGTTTCGTGGCGCCACCCAGTCGCATAAATACGACGCGTCTTCCTCCTCGGAAGATGAACAGGCCCCACCTACAAAACAAACTCGTAATAATGTGCAACAACAGCTGCCGCAACCGCAACTTCGTTCGTGTTTACGAGACGAAAACAAACGGCGGTTACGGTCAAGAAAACGAGTGAAATTCGTGTTTTAGACACTCACTCTTCTCTTGATGTGCTTGGCTGTTATATACTCTTCATCAAATGCTACACAACAGGCGCTTTTAATAATATCTCGCGGAGCGTAATAGACTGGCGATATGTCCCAAGAGCGTCTTTCCCTTAGCATTTTGGATCTTTCCGACGATGAAGAAACAGCCCTTTTAAGGGCTACCCACCCATTAACAGAGGGTGGTAACGGCGATGAACCGTCGTCTCTTCGTGCAGACGACCATTGCTCCTCCTCTCCCACCTTTTCCTCCCCGATGTCACTAGCTGACGTTGCCCTGTCTCCTTCCACCACGGCTACTGCCACCTTTCCACCGGTGAAGCAGAAATCGCCTGTACCCTCTACGTCCGACCAAGTATCGGCGTCACCCGTGACGCTTACCTCTGTCGGACCTGCACAAGAGGATACCCGCCATACTCCTTCTCGAGTACAGCAACGGCGATCGACGCTGAGGCAGAGGGTGGAGTCTGCTGCCAGGGGTCGAGGTGTGCCACTTCGACAATACCGGCCTGCTCCTGGAGCAGCGGCGCGGGGTTCTGAGATCGTACAGCGCGGCCTTGTCCGTAGCTCTCGTTCTCGAATCTTCGTTCCGCTCCCTAGGAAGACCGCGTATTCGTTGGAAACGCCACCTCACGCTCGGACCGCTGTACAATTAAGCAATGCGCGGATTGACACCCGCACATTCGCTGAAGTCGTACAGCGCGTTCAATCTAAGAGACCTTCGCCCGGTCCTCAACCGTCTTCCTCGGTGGGACTCCCCTCTGGGGAATTCCCACCGCTCAAGACGGTTCAGCAGATTGAACCGCTTCCTCTCCGGAAGCGCCGAGCTCAAGCGACTGCTACGTTGCGTACCAGCGGTTTTAAACATCCGTCTGCAGCAACAAAGCGGTCCCCCCAACCGTCGACTTCCAAAGTCGCGGAGGCACCAGTAGCCTCATCGTCAGTCCCGAAAGGCAAGTCGCCGTTACTTCGCCCTTCGGTTGTACCGACTACTGCGGAAGAGACAGCGATGGACGTTGACCCTACTCCAACCCCAACCGTCCATCTTCCCTCAAAACCCTCGTCGGTCCCTCAACGTGTACTATCACCAGTACCTGAAGAGGTTGAACCGACAGAAAGTGTTGCTGTCGATAATAACCCTGTTATCGATTTAATGGCAACACCTTCGCCGGAGAAAGTCCCCGAATCACAGCCTTCCACCTCTTTTGACAAGAGTCCCCCGGCTGTTGATAAACCGGCGAAACGTCCCCGTTTGAACTGTAAGGCAGGGGGCCGCGCCCGGCGTGAAGCTCGCGCTCGCGGTCTCTCTTACATGGAGCTCAAACAGGACAAAAGACGCGGCAAAACCCGTTCCCAAACTCCCACTCCATTACCGGCTCCCGTACAGGAGTCTGCCCCGTCTGTGGTACAGTCCCCTGTACTGCAACCGGTGGTTCCTCCTGTACCGCAGAATCAATCCCTGCAGCCGTGGGAGCAATTCACTGCCGCTGTGCTTGCAGCACACAATGCCCTGTCGCTCGCCCTAGCGACAACCCCGATGCCACTCCCACAAGTTGTAATGCCACCGCCCGGAATTCCCATTCCCCCGCATCTACAACTTGCGGCACCGGTTTATCCTCCGGCCATGGTAATGTCGCCTTTAATGGCGGCACCAGTTACCTATCCGCCACCCCTTATGAGCATCCCCACGTCTCGTCCCCAGACTCCGCTCATAAGGCACCAAACTCGAGCTAACCCTATTCCCCAGCCTCGAGCGCCCCGAACACGTCCTTCCCGTCCCACCCTCCCAGCCAACTTTGGCAAGTCCAAACCGAAGAGACCTGGCGATCCTACTACGTGAACGGTATCCGTGAGCGTAGTAGTGAACGCCGCGCCACACTTGACTGGCGTCACAGGTCACCGTAAGTTTCCTCGGAAACTTACTAGGAGGAGAGTGGTGTGGCGACGGGTGGTCGATGACGAACGAGTGTGTCTTACACACTCGTCGACCACCTAGCGGGCCAACGGGGTAAAACCCGCAAACAACCTTTTTGCGCTCACGGCTATATATTTCGTCTATATAGCTTAATTGTTTACTGGGCTCGGCCCGCACATACTACTACGTATATTACGCAACCGACCTGATTGGTGTTTGTGTGGTGTCGTGTATACATACGCAGTCATAAAAAATTTTTTTGACAATCCCAATTTTATGAAAATTTTTAAAGGCTGAACAACTAGCTATACTTAGTATTCTATCTATATACTCAGGAAAAGAAATTATATATTTATAACAAAACTAGATAATACCCAATGTTACTGAACAGTGATAATTCACAGGGACCAACATACATAAATGCGTTGGAATGATCAATTAACCAGGTGTATTGATATGATAAGAAGAAGAAAAAATGGTTTCAAGTTAGACTCAAATATACGCATACCCAAATATATAGGGTGAAGCACAACATCACACACCATTGAAAAATTCCATTTGGTGCGAGCTGTTGCGCATCAATGTGAAAATTAGCTCACTGTAGGTATGTGTTGATCCACCAAAGATAAAATATCACGTTTAATGAAGGAATTCGCGGTATTCAGTATAATTACATGCAAACTCAAGTGTACCCACATAATAAAACAAAACAAATATTCCCTTCCAATGACAAAATTACTACAATTTCACAATAAATACTCAAATAACCACCACACAATACCCCAGCAATGGTACATTTAATGTTGCACATTTCTTAGCTGGAGGTTGATAATATTACAACAGCACTCCTCGATGGCAACACATAAGGCTTCTACGTTCTGAAAAGAAGCAGTTGTGTAAATTGCAGAGGTGATATGGCTCCATAAAAGGAGATCTGGCAGGGTTGTTTATAGATACCAATAACCTTATTTAAAAAACTTTCCCGGAGATAAATTGTTGCACGTAGAAAATTTTGAGCAGAGCAGCTATCATGTTGGTACCATAATTCTGTTCCTATCTAATTCTTATCGCATTCTAACATGTTTTTTCATTGGTGGTGTGTCGATACATACCTACAGCAGGCTAATTTTCACACTGATGCACAACATCATGCAACAAATGGGATTTTTTTCAATGGTGTGTGATGTGGTGCATCACTTTGAATCAGTAACTACGGTCACGTGACAGAGTTACACTTACAGAATAGCTTTTATGTATCAGACTATATTCTGTTCCAAAAAAGAAACGCAAGAATTCTTGAAAGCACAGATGGCTTCAAATAAATATTACTGAAGTTTAATTAAATCTTATAAGCAAAATGAAAAATTTTAACAAACAGACATATTCGTTTCACATCCAATGTGAATCCCCACAATTTTCTCTCGCTGCGATGTCCACATGCCACGTGTTTTGCAGATAGTGGTTTGAATTTCTCTTTTGGAATAGAGTATAGAGAGTACTCAATGCTGCTCTGTGACAATAATCTACATAAACCTTCATAAATATATTAGAATTATCAATTTACCAAGTGCATTGATATGATATTGTGGAGAAAAAATGATTTTGAGTTGGACTCAAATATTTGGTAGACAAAATTTCTGTGACAATGAATGAAAGACTTACCAAAATTACGGCAATTGTATTTTGATTTCAAAGTGACAATAGGGTACCAGACATGACTCTCAGAATTACTTGAAATTAATGGGAGAGATAGTCTAAAGCCTGTGAATGAAGGTTCTGAAATTTTTTTTGAAAAATATTAAATAGAAAGAAAGATATAAGATGTCAAAGTTGCGCTGCACCAAAAACGGAACCTCGATGGGCACCCTGTTGTTACGATGTCATAGAATGGACGTTTTTGTATTTTGCATTATCAGAGGTTGCTGGTTTCAATACATCTTATTAATACTTCATTTTTAAGAAGGTTTTTGGTAAAAATTTACTGAACAAAATTGACTTTAAAAAATTACTTTGAAGCAAGGGTGGGCGCACATTTCATTTCAGGATCTAATAAAACTTTTGGTACAGAAAGCTCAAAGTCTAAATTATCACCTAAGTAAATAAGATTCAATAAGTTTGGGTTTCTATCGGTATGTAATTTTTGTACTTCCCACTGAGGTAGAAGGTTGAAAATTTGTGTGAGGGTGCTTGAGTATCACATCTAACTTTTTTTTTTGAAATCCCAAAAATAAGAAAGGGGCAGCAGATATGGGCCAAAAATTCATTTTCTTGGAACTTTTACCATATATACACTGAAATTATCCAACTCAACACAAAGGTGGTTTAATATTGTTTGTTTATGCCTTAAAAAAATATTTTTTGAGGTACTGAGTTAAAATTGGACCTTAAGTTTTTTAATTTGATCAATATTTTAACCCAAAGGGACTCATAAAAGGGCCCTATTTTGTTTTTTTACATATTATTATGTAATACATCATTTGTAATGTTTCTTGAGGCACCAAGTTTAAATTTGACATTATTTTATTCATTTGACTCATTTTTGACCCCCAAGGCTCAAAATGAGGGGAAATTTTGACTTTTCATATTTTGTAGAGTAATACATCATTGGTAATAGTTTTTTAGCTGCTGATTTTGAATTTGACATAATTTATTAATTTTACCCAGCATCCTCAAAGTCACCATGAACTTTCTAAATTGATGACCTTAACTAAACCAATGTACAACACAGGAGAGTGAGGAATGAATGAATGAGAAACCTGTGAAAGAGGTGAAAAGTTTGCTGATGTGTCCATTCTATGACATCACACCCGCTGCTCAAAAAATATCACAACATTTTTTGACAACTCATCTCTACCATTCATTTTCTCCCATTCTATTAAACAAATTTTAATGCGGTTTTCACTGATATTTTTCATTTTTTTTAAAGAATTAGAAAATATGTTTACTGAAAATCATGTCTGGTACTCTATTACAAAAATGTAATATTGATGTGCACTGGGGACTCAGGACAATTGAGCCCCTTAACATAACTTGGTTGCAATAGATCATAACCTTTTAATGATTATTTTAGAAGTGATTTGCCTCCAAATTAGGCATCACAAAAACACTATTGAATTAGACCAGTGGATGAATATATAAAATAAAGGACTGCTGTTGTCTTGTACAATTTGCATAAGGATGAGGTGATGTGCTGATGCAAGGCTGATGCAGTGAAATTAGTTCTATCTACGAATTGAGGCATAAGCGCTGTTTAATATGTATGTATTATTTCATGCAAGTGTGGACAAGAGCTGTTGATGTCATAGGTGAACTTGAGATGAGCATTATAATTAAGGTGTATTAGCCAATGTATAAGCTTAAGCAAGAGAGATGAAATATGATGATGGAATGTGTACCATGAATTACAATATAGATTGAATGTGTACTCTTATTTGTAACATACAAGGTGACTGATTGTAAAGGGTATAACAATGTATTGACGTGAATTATATGAGACAAAATATATCGTTACCAGGGTTGAGCATGAATCTGATCGGATTCGAATCCAAAAAAGATACTATATTTGTAAACCTTATTCGAATTTGTTTGACAGATTCAAAATTTTTGAATGATTTTCCAAGGACGCAGGATTCATTTTGGTTTTTGTTTCAAAGAATCGGAATTAAAAGTCATTTAAACTCGTTTAAATTTTGAAACTTTGTGAAAAAACAAAATGTGTAATCAATTTGAATGTGTGATTTAATGAAATTCAATTTTTAGTTACTATTTTAGATCATTACAATAAAAATACCCGATAAGCTAAGCAATCAGATTTGCGGACTTGAATTCACAAATCCACCTGCTTTATTCGAATTCGATTCGAATTAAAAAAAAAGTGATAATGAATTGAATCATATTCAAATCCCACAACACCTGTGTATTCGCGGATTCGTATTCAAATCCATTTTTAACGAATTCGTGCCCAACCCAGATTGTTACAGTATCCCCACACTTACAACATATATTCGGTCAATCAGCACACAATGTAAGAAGTATTGTTTCTTTTCCATATTGGAGAACTCACCAATGGACAGACCCATTCAAGAATCAAATCAGAACCTAGAGTTAATGCTGGTGGTAAGAGCAGCGAAGAATGCTGGGCAGCTACACCATTACCAATAGATTAAGCGCTCATCATAGCATTATTTCTATACGTGGTTTCTCAAAATAATTGATAAAAATTTTCAAGTATCGATAAAAACAAAATAACAGCAACTGACAACAATGCCATGTGGTCGTTAATTTTTACATTGTTTAGGTTCTGAAAAGTAAAAATAATGCATTTTTGGGCACTGCGAACTCAGACACACACAAGAATTGGAAACTGAATGATATTCGCATCAATTGCCACGAGTTCTCTCGTAGTTTCTCACACAAATTGTTGAGATAAATCAACAGTCATGGTCAATAATTCACACACTTCACCAAAACAATCATCTCACTTAATAGCTCTGTTCTTTATGACCAAGGCATATAACTTCATAAGACCGAGGCGGGGATACTTTCCCTTTTGACCTACCAAAGTGACATACCATGAACCCGCTTCCATATTTTCACAAAAATGTGGATCTCCTAAGCTCTGAACTGAAATGTGGGAAAATAAAATAAATTTGGACTTGGATAAAAAAATTTATTTTTAAAAAATTAGTTAAAAAATATTTTCATTCCTCAAGCCTTAAAAACACGATTTTGCTAAACTGATTTTTGTGGTGAAAATAGTTATTTGCGAAACTGTATTCATAAACACTGATCAACTTTACTTTGCAAGCCGCTAGTTTACTTTTCAGGCTTCTCAATTCACTTTGCAGGCCATTCTGACTGATAACATTGTATTTCAGTACACACGTATTGATTTATTTGAATGTTCATCTATCAAAATATTTTTTCTCGTATTCAGAATGAAAAGTATCTTACTTCGCAAGAACTGAAAATGAGATTGCATTACTCACTTTCAGGCCTTGGAAGAAGTAATATATTATAACGCATCTGAGTTTCGAACCTCATACCTCCAACAAGCTACGCACGCATTCATCACCGGCGCCACAGCGGTGGTTAAAGTGATACGGCATGTTCAACGCACTTATACTACTAATGGCAAACCAATGATCCAACACCAGCCACCTCTGGCTAAAACCAAATTATGGAGAAATTAATCGTAATTATGAAAACAACTCATCAAAAAGGATGCGCTACCAATTATCCACGTTGACAGATGACAAAGAATTCGAAATCACACTCGGTACGCCTAGTGATTAATTTTCAGAGGATTTTGTCCATACCTCCACGCCGTCAAATATCGTCGGTAAGGTTATTTGTTCGATATTCATTTTTCATAAAGTGAGATATACGGTTTGTCGAGCCGCTCGACTCGCTAATCGATATGTTCGGACGAGAATAACGACTTCAGCGAAAATCCACCATGTGAATCCCATACAAAAGTCGTCGAATCGTTGAGGTTGTATAAAGTATAGCGCAAAAAACCCACTGACGGTGGCACAATGAAATGTTCGATGACTGACTGTTGCGTCATTATTTACCCACGGCAAGATAACGGCACAACTTCCGTCTGCCATTTTACCACCGCCGAATTATCGTGATTTTCCGCCGAAAAGATTAACCAACCAATTCCGACACTCCGACAAGGTAGCACCAAATATTCAAATTTTACATAATTTAATACGCGGTAGAGGTTCTCGAACCGTGCGCTTTCGACGCAAAATCACGAAGAAAAATTTGAGTCACACCAAAAACGCAGAGAACACAATGTTATAGGCGGATGAATGATCGAAAACTTCGACGACAAACTGTACGACAAAAAAATGATAACCTCAAGTTCAAGTTCTTCCATTAAGAGTGGCAACTCAATTCAACTCCAAGGTTTTAAAACTGCCTCTACCGACAATCAGTCCCAAACTTTTCTAAATTGAATAAAAATTTGATGGCACTATTCACGACAAGTTGAATTATTCTGATGATTGGTCACCATCGCCCCAATGTCGGATCCGCACAACATTTATAACAGAAGGGGAGCAGATCCCAAACTTATACTCCAGTAGACTGAACATCAAACCTGACAAATTTAAGCACCTACAAGAGTTGAAAAAAGTTATACCTTCAGAGTTTCACCATTTTTACGACAATCTTCCTCATGAATGAGATTGTCTACTTTTTAAAAATTTCATGTATCCTACATAATCGATATTTAACATTTTTCATTCAATCAAAGACAATTTTGAATCTATTCAACTTCCATTTGTAACTTTTTTTTACCTTTTTATTTTTTTACTGTTTTACTTGACCAAAGACAATTTACTACTTAGTTTAAATCTATTGAATGTTTTTTCTTAGATAACTGATTTTTTACCATAGATTTTTTTTTTTTACTTTTTTATTTGACCAAAGCCAAATAATTCAAGTCTGTCGAATTTTTGTTTTCAATTCATTTTTATCTTGATTTCTTTTGTTTTTCTACTCTTTTACTTGGCAAAAGACAAGTACATGTCTATTAAATTTTTTATTTTCGTAATAATAAGAAAAACAAAATTGTTTTTTCAACAATTGAGCTAATTTGTTCTTTGAGAAAACAAGCTGATTATTTCTCCTGGGTTGGACTATTGTTAAAATTTTTTTGGATGAAAAACTTGTTCGATTATAGATGTTTCGTCAGACGGACTCTTTATTCATTCAGTTATTTCTATCTTCGAATAATAATGATAGAGATTTTTAATTAGGCTGATTTACAGGCCTTATAAAGGTGGAAAAAAGTTTTTTAACTATTTTTTCACAGAATTTCATTTTCTCATACGTCGCAAAAAGGAACTTTAATAACAGAATCAAAACCTCTTAAGTCATAAATATACCCAAAATCGGTCAAAATATAATTTTTTCAAAATGAGATTATTCAAAATTCCATTCAGTATCACAAAAGATAAGATTTAATCATAAACAGTCTCAATTTACAGCAAAATTCAATTTTTGATGTAGGTCTTTATGCTTCCTTTAAAATTTGAAAATTTAACTTAAGAGATTTTTATAAAAAGCAGACGAATAGAGCTTTTTCATTACGCGTCATCAAGTGTTATGCGGAACAATATTCTGAGGCCCTTTACATCTTTAAGTATGAATCTTATCCGTAATTCAATTATAAAGAAAATTATCCAGAGCAATTGCGAGAGGACTAATAGTTTTAGAAAGGTGAAATTTGACTGAAATTGTACATTCGTAAGTTCAACTCTCCCAATTTCGTTGAAATTCCTCAACTAGACTGAATTCAGATCATTTGAATTTGAACAGGATTTCTGTTATATCTTGAGAACTAAACGATTGATTCAGCAGAAATTTCGTTGAGACATCGTCATATGTTGTTGAAGATCCTGGAAACTTTGGCTTCAATTGTATGTTTGATTCTTGAGATATCACTAAAATTCTGTTCAAAACTATGTGATTCAAATGATCTGAATTCAATCTACTTGGAGAATTTCAGCGACATCTCGAGAACTAAACGTACAACATCAGCCAAACTTTCCCAGTATCTTTAGCTGATGTATGCTTAAGTTTTTGCAATATTTCAACTCTCAATAACTTTATTTAATTTTGAACCCTTCAACATGTCAGCCACAAGTTAAGGCCGGTTCACAATTAACGGAAATGTGATCCAGAATTTGAATAATAACAGGAATGGGAATACAAGGTAATGAATTATGTTCACAAAACAACGTTGACAGGAACAAAAAGGGTACTGGTATTGTGAATCGTAGGTGATAAGAAAATTAACTGTTCATGTGTAGTTCGAAAAATCTGAGAATGAGAATGGAAAAGATGAAATTGAATCATCTCTCCTATTCTCATTCTCAGCTTAATATGAATGCCTCCATTTAAATATGTTATTTTTAACATTTATATTTTCATTCTCATTACCACTCCCATTAATTGTGAACTGGCCTTTAGACTACAAACATAAAAAAAAGCTCTATACTGATTCTGAAGGTGTACTAGATGGAAATAATTTTCTCATGTCATAAAATGTGTCAAATTTTAAATGTTATGGAAACCATAAAGGAACGCAGAAGAATGTAGAAGAAATGACAAATTTTTTGGAAATATATTTGCTCATGCCATAAATATAAAGAACATGCGAACAAAATACCAAAGAAATGAAAAATTTAGAGAGAGAGAGAGTGTGTGTGTGTGTGTGTTCAGTCAACTTGAAACTAATAATGTCAAAAATAAGGATTACAAAATTGAAATTTTAATTTGTTGCCTCAATGCTGTAATTTCTGAATTACATTCTTGTTTTATGATGATGATTGTACATTGAAAAGTATAGAGGGTTTCTCCCAAAAGTTAGAATTTTTTATCCTTTTAGATTATTAAAATTATCAAATAACAAGTAATTATAATTCCAATTTTAAAACTTTGACTTCCAATAATTAGACTCCTATCAAAAACAATAAATTAAATTACACAGAAAATAAAAAATTAATTAACTTTTGGATTTGCTGCAAGTACACAGGAATGCATTTGGCAATACTTATGAACTATAAATTATGCGTTATTATTGTTACAACTGTGGTTTCAAATGCTGCATGTGAATGTACTTTTTTATGTAGGTATGCATTTTTTAACATTGAAAATGCTTCTTGAGTCAAGTTGTGAAAAAGTGTCTGCCACCCAATTTTTACCACTGTTTTATGCGTGAATTGTATGAGAAGGGATGGATAACAATGGTAAAAACAGTGGAAGGAGAAAATGGTAACAAAAAATTGAGTGGAGATGGTAATACTGATAATGTTGTTTCCTTGTTTACTTAATGAATATGAAAATGAAAGAAAACAAAAAAAAATGAACAACTCTTAATTTGTTTTTAATTTTTATTCTTTTTCAATGCCCTTCTCTCGTTTCAAAGTGTGAAACCTGTGATTTTTTTTTTTTTTTCATTTAAAAAACATTCTATTTATGAAATTCAGTGCTTGAAATTAGACTGAATAAATCGAAAAGAAAACTTTAAAATTCATCAATTTGTATACTACTGTTCTTTGATATTTTGCATCTAACAACAAAATACCAAAAATAATTTTGAACTAAAGTAATTAAACAACTTCCGTAGTATAATATTAAACAAGTCAGGCATGCTCAACTTGTGGCTTGAGAAGAAATTTATGAAAATTATGAAAATTTGAAAGTCAATTTATCAAAATGAAATTTAAATAACAATAATATCAAACTATATTAGATATTTAATTACAATCAACATGATGCTTGTTACCCAGATAGCTTGCAAATGGGGAATGAAAACTGATTTCACATAAGGAAAATTGATCTCACATAAGGGTCAAAGATCTGTTTCATGAGAAAAGAAAATGATTGATACCATATTTTCATTTTGAACTAATTTTATTTTTATGTATGTAAATATATTGTGGAATACATTGTCGTGAGAAAGATATTCTCGCTAGAAGGTAAATTCAATAGAATTTAAGCGTGTTCAGCCACTTCATACTATAAGTATGGGAAAGCCAAATCCTCGGCAAACACTGGAAATTTTGTAGCCAGTTTTGAGAGTTTATATACAGAATTTGGCACACGCACACAGACACACACATGTACATATACATATGTATATATATTTGTAGAAATCACGTCATTTCTTATTCATTGCTAAAGCAACTGATAAGAAATGATATAATGCGTTCATGTACCAATCTGGGACATTAACAAGATCCTTATCTGTCATTTTGTCATCGGCCGAACATTGCATCTTACTTGCCTGGGTGGGCAAGTAAGAGCATACGAACAAACAGTGTATATAATAAACTGTTGAATATAATACACCTGATAAGGAATGACGTGCATACGAGATGTATAGACCCCATATATACATACTAGATGATTAATATGGCTTCGTATGGATCAGTGATGTAATATTTTCTCTTGCAATTCTTTTGTCTCAAATTTTAGTGACTATTTTTACTGAAGTATTTCCCTAGTATACTGTGTATTCATTCACAAAACATAAAAAAACTCAAATTAGTGGCATGTTTGAGCTCCCCAAATGAAGCATATAGTATTAGGGTCATGCATTTGCATCACTTATTCAGTAGTTCACCCCATTTACCTTTCAAGTTTAAATCATGTTATTGATTTTAATTCCATTTTATAGATTTATTTTACTTGTTGAAAATAATCGGTAAATATTTATCTGAATAAAAACAAGGGCCAATGGTCCATGCCAGTTGGAAACATAGATGTTGCCTAGAACACGTAATTTCAAATTATGTTCATTACAGGTTCATCTGAGGTGAGTGAAAAATAGTTCAACAAAATAAAAGAAGATTAAAAATTAATAAAATTCTACACCTTTTTTTCAGGTGTATAATTTAGGCTTGATCAATTTAAAAAATACCCAATTTTGTCCACTTACCACATTTCAGCAACACCTATCCAACTGATTTTTCATTAGATATTTCCAAAAGCATAAATACTAAACTTAGAGAATGAGAAAATTCAATAGAATAAACAAAATCGAAGGCACATATGGGTATTTGCAACTGCAATACTCTGAAGTTGAAGAACAGAAAAATGAAAGGGAATAAACAAAACAGTAGCCACACATGTCTGTAGCCATTCACAAACACAGTCACATAGTTTATTTGAAGGATCATTTTTTTCAAGATAACTCAATTTCTATCTGATATATTTTCAAATTTACTGATTTTAAACCAGTGTAGAATCAGGATAAATAATTTAGTAGAAAATTTATTCAAACTGTTTCAGTGGTTCTGGAGCCGACTTTTAACATTAAAAACTGTTTCATTCTTATAATATAGATACATATTGCCAAAAATGTTGTATTCACAATTCCAAGAAAACTACCAGGTGGATAGGGCTAAAATTTTTAAAGAGATAGTTCTCATGTTGGAGCAGGTTTGAAAAAAGTTTTTGCCTATTGGTTTATTAGTTTCTGAGAAAACTGGAAAACAAAAAATTCCTGGAAGTTGTTTTTCTGAGATTCTGAGTAAATTACAAAAGGGATTGGGCTTAAATTTTCATAATAGACTTTCCTTATGTTGGTGCAAGTTTCTTAGAAGTTTGGTGCTTATTAATTCAAAAGTTTATGAGAAAATTAGAGAAGAAAAATTACTGGAAAAAGTTTTGTATTCACAGTTTTGAGAAAAACTACCAAATGGATAGGGCTTAAATTTTTACGAAAGATAGCTACTGTATGGGAGAAGGTCTGAGAGAAGTTTGGTGTTCATCGGTTAAGTAATTCTTAAGAGAACTAGAAAAAAAAATTTCAGAAAAAGTGGTTTTTACAATAAAACATTGATACATAAATATTTTTGTTTAAGATATTGTTAACTGTCTATAGTATTTTGCAATTTCTTAACCTGGAACTAGCAAAAAAAATCTATATATCGACAGCTATCAATATAAATATTGAGTTATATCGATTTAAATATAAAATTATATCGATATAAATATCAAATTACATCTGTATAAATATCAATTACTATAGATATAAATACAGGGTCTTACATCACTATGTGCAAATATTGTCAGGGCATATGTGGCAACATGAGTTACCTTCATGTATATAGGTTTGCCTAACATCTGGGCCATAGACACTGAGTTACTATGTGGCCCCCCCCACCTATCTCTAAAAGGTAACTTACTGTATTAATTTGAATTTATCAATGATTTTTCTGAATGAAACTTTAAGTGGATACTTAAACACAAATATCTTATAGAAAAGTGATTTAAAAAAAAAAAAATGATGGTATACTTTTTTGTAGATAATAGAAAGAGAAGTAATTTTTGTATGAATGCCATTTATTATGAAATCTATGGGCTTGTGAAGGAAAATTTTCAATCAAAAAATATTTTATCATAAATTTTCTATCAAAAAGGTTCTCTATTTTTTTCATAAACCCATAAATAAAGATTTTATCGTCAATAAAATGTTGCCAATTTCCAATTTACATGAAATGCTAAATTTTCTTCAATTAATTACCTAATTAATTCTCTTGAACAATTTGTTTAATAAAATTTTAAAACAATCACTTCTTCATTCCCATTTTGTGTGAATAGGTAATGACTTTTTTCATTAGGTATCTTGAAAACAACTTATATCGTAGATAATAAAAATAAAGTCGAAATGGCTTTGATTATAAAATGAGAAAATTTATGAAATGATACTTTGGCAGAATTTTAATTCTAACTTAATTGATCTCTTACTTATTATTTATCTTCAAAAGAGAATTAATTAGGTAATTAATTGAAGAAAATTTAGTATTGCATGCAAGTTGGAAACTTTGGCAATATTTTATTGACGATAAAATCTTTATTTATGGGTTTATAAAAAAAATAGAGAACCTTTTTGATAGAAAATTTATGATAAAATATTTTTTGTTTGAAACTTTTCCTTCACAAGCCCATAGATTTCATAATAAATGGCAAAAATCGTGATAAACTGTAATTTTTTACTGTTACAAAATGTACTTTTTCTATTTTACTTTTGTAGCTATTGATTTTAGAAAAAAATTATTCATACAAAAATTACTTCTCTTTCTATTATCTACAAAAAAGTATACCATCATTTTTTTTTTTTTAAATCACTTTTCTATAAGATATTTGTGTTTAAGTATCCACTTAAAGTTTCATTCAGAAAAATCATTGATAAATTCAAATTAATACAGTAAGTTACCTTTTAGAGATAGGTGGGGGGGCCACATAGTAACTCAGTGTCTATGGCCCAGATATTAGGCAAACCTATATACATGAAGGTAACTCATGTTGCCACATATGCCCTGACAATATTTGCACATAGTGACGGAAGATCCTGTATATATTACAATCAATATTATTTTGCAGTTTTTTAAATAAGCTCTCTCCATCTCCATGTACATCTATATTTCTATCTCTATCTCTAACTTCCTCTCCATCTCCATCTCCATCTCCATCCCCATCTCCATCTCCATCTCCATCTCCATCTCTATCTCTATCTCTATCTCTATCTCCATCTGCAAACTGGGTTTTCTAACGAAGCACTGCTGCACTAGTTTTTTTTTGAGACGTTTTCAGCACATTCAGCGACGTTGGGACACAAGCAGAGATATCATTTCTGAACAGAAGGGGAAAATTTGGTCATGAAAAATCCGCAGCGGGAATGTGTTGGAAAAAAGATAAAACTGTTTTTAGTTAAATTTTTCTTCTTTCTCCCATTTTTTCTACGAACAGGGGAATGATTACCCCATTTTCTCCCTTTGTATCTGTTCATGTGTTGGGAGTAAAGCATGTTACTTAAATTCACAGTAAGGCAAGTAAATCGAACCTAAATAATTAAAAGCCAACACATGCTTCACTTACCTATTTTACCGTGAGATAAAGAAGTGAAGGGTCGGTCGGGAATTTTTATAACGAAGTAAAAATGTAGAAAAATTCATCCTTCATTTTAATATTTTAAAATTAATTAATTTCGTACAAAACCCGTCGCATTCATGAAAATTTTAAATGTGGGTACGAGGTGATTAAGTTTGAACATGCCTGATATAAGTAAATACAGAGAATTCTAGAAGCATCAGTATAGTTTTGCTGTTTTCTTTCTGTATACTAATGTAAATTGAATAAATTATAAAATATAAACGAATGAGAATAGTGGAAAACAGTTAGCGAGCTAATTTTCTTGCAACACATGCATAAAAAACGAGTTTAGCATGCATGTATAGCGAATGCAAAAGAACACATTTTCGACCTTTGAAGTACACGATAATTTTACTCATTATTACGCTGGATGGAGATGCTTGAGTGCATAAATAGTATATTGTGAGACAAGTACTTTGGGCTATTTTTTACAGGTTGAAGAGTTAGCAGACGAGACGAAATACACAATACACACTTGTCACAAAATGTACTATTTTGGAATTTGAAGAATTCACAACAAACCTAATTCTTTCCTTCCAGTACTCTTTTAAACAAAATTTTTCGACTGCGTGGGCAGTTTCATCCATAGATACGTAAGCTCTCTCTCCGAAAATTTTTCAAAAAGGAGGGTAACTATATAAAGATTTTTTACTAATTTTCTACCTTACGCCCTCGTTAAAATCGGAGAATTTTATCTATAGTCAAATCAGACTCTTATACAAACAGAGCATTTGATTTATAAGATATTATAGTCCATTCGAAACATATTCCGATTTTTGATAAGACCGAATGAATCGAAAAGAATTTTCGATCATGGTCCATTTAGTAGTCCGGTCATTGGTTGAAATTATTTTGTGTAGTTCGTAAAGAAAAATACTGATTTAAAAACGAAGGCTAAAAATCTTGAATACAAGAGGCAGAAAAGAAAGAAGCTTGGTACACTATTGGGTTACTAGTCCTCATGATAAACGATGCTAAATCCAAAAGATGAATGATTTTTGAACGTAACAAAAGAAAAGAAAATTATATCCTTACATCCCGGCCTGCCCTGCAATGCACGTTAGAAAAGAAAGATACGAACTTCATAAAAAATTCAGCAACAGAAAACAAAACATCCTTTTGATGAGCTCGTTACTTATAAATAAACAACTTATTTCTCTACATAGTCCCCTTGATTACAAAAACATTAATTCAAACGTTGAATCAATTTTTGCATTCGAAGGTCGTAATATGCAGTCATCACTTTTTATAATATTTTTAAACAATTTATGAATTCAATATTTACTTCCTCTCAGACGAGATACTGAATCTGATGCAACAAAATACAGCTGCTGAGTGACGTCAGCTGCAAGGAGTCTTGACGATGGCTCAATTCGTATAAACTAATATATTAACGCATTGAATATTATAATTCGTTTATTTTTTGGGTATGTGTGAGGCTACAGAGTTGTAGTCTCTCCTCACCATGCAACAGAAACACCTTCCTCATATTAATATACTAAGGGCATAAATATAGGGGGATCCTCCTTGATTTATAAAAATAAAAAAAAAATTTGGTTGTGTTAGTCAGCGCTCGCAGTGTTGCGATGGCAAGAGTGGAAAAACATGACCTAAGAATTATAGACTCCTCTTTAAGATGGAGCTATCTACATCCTTGCAAAAGATTAATTCATATACATATTGTGCAGCCTGTCTGAGCTTCTGCAATGTTTCACAATAAACAACTGCATTCGTGGAAGTCAAGAAATAGGAGTTAAATCACAGAAAACAGAAAAAATTTATGAAGGGGTGAACAAGTCTAAAATTTTTCAATGTGGTAAATAAAAACATTTGCTGCCTTAAAATTTTTTAATTTTTTTACAAAGATATCTAAAGAGGCGACTGCCACATTTACTCTCTGCTAGACACATCTAAATAGTTTTGGTTCTTCAATAATAAACAGGTTACCATTCGAAAATCAATATTTTCCTTTCGTTTTTTACTTCGTATTTTCTCTCTCCCCTACGCCCTGGCCTCACCAAAAAATAGATATCGGGAAAGTAATATCATGAACAAAAGAAGCGATTAGAAGCCTGCACGGAAAGACCATCAAGAAAACCCAAATTTTGAATGATTCAAATGACAATTAAGATTTGATCCAAATCGCATTCCTGTAAATATTGCCGAAGCATATGAAATTAACGAATGGGAAGCTTTGTCAGATTCTATTTCAATAAACTCTAACTACAGTTTTCATAAAAACAATTCACTTCTTTCTAATCGTTGACGAAACGAGAGCATCTGTTTCACGACTATCGACTGGGAGAAGACACCTGGTGCATGAAAACTCAAACTGAACGTACTCCACATTCAGTAAAATTATGAATCGATCACACCAACACTCCCATGCAACACACACAAACTCAAAATAAACTGTAAAACGGGATAGATTATTTCAAACAATCCAACAACTCATCTCGAGATTTTTTGCATTTTCCATAACTCAAACCAATAGTGATCGCATTGTTTACCTACCATGTTCATGAAACACGAAGCCACTTGTCTCTGCTTTAGATTCGATTCACCATCCAAATTACACGTATCTATGTAACATAAACCCTGAGGATCGCTGCATTTCAGCACCAAAATATCAGCTGGAATGACTTCGTTATTCTTCAACTGCACTATATCACCGGGTCGAACATTCTGCCATAGTACTTTTTTATAGCATTCTTCTTCGCTGCAAATGGAAAAAAAAATTAAAATACAGTACTTCACCAGTACGTGAAACGAAATGGTACCTATTAAAAAACTTCAGCGCAGAAAGCCACGCGAGAAAATGTAGGTTTTCTCAAATAAAAAAAACTATATAAATAAATAAATAAATAAATAAATAAATAAATAAATACATAAATAAATAAATACATAAATAAATAATTGGATAAATAAATAAATAAATAAGTTTAGATTAAAAACACAAGCGTCTAAATCTCACTCCGGACTCTGAAATTGAGATTGGTTGTTTTATTTAGTTTTATTTTTTCTATTTCTCCCGTGAAGTCAAGATCCTATACTCACCAGCACATTACCGGTGGAGGGAGCTTTCAAACGATGCGGGGGACCTTGATCAAGGCATGCTATGGACACCACGTATCTGCCCAAAAGATCCCACCATCTAGGCCACGAATGAACCACATACTTTAATCAACATGTAAATACTCTTATAAAACATCGTTAAAAATAAACTCTTGAAAAAATCAAATCTATATACATAAAAATTTAATGTCCGTTATTAGAGACCTAGGATCACCGAAAGTTCTTCACCGACTACTTTGAAATATTGAGGAATTATTTGTGCTGTCTCTGAAGGTTCTTATCTAACTTGCAGGTTCGTAGACCCCCTGGGGGCAAAGTTATGAACATTTGTAGGGTGCGCAACTCATAAATCTACCAAAACACGTCTTCGTTCGTACAAACGTATTTTTTGCGACACTGACTATCCCCACTCACTTTTCATTTTTGGCAGAATTCATTGACCTTGAACCTTCGTAACTATATTAGCTGAGCGAATACACATCCATGCAGGTTGTAAATGCTAAATGGAACAGAATATTCACATTCATTTTTTTTTACAAATCGCAATGTGTTCTTAAAAGTTTTAAAGACCAAAAAAAATTTTTTTTTTTTTATAAATACGTGTTTATAATTTTGTATTTTGTAATACTTTTACAGAAAAGGAAATATCTTACAAAATTCGTTTTGTTTTTGTACACCTACCTATATTTTTGTGCTTCATGATACTTTTACAGAAAAGGCTGGCCACCAGTTTAATTTACTTCTAATTTTTTAAATAGAAATAAGCGTAATAACTTCAGAAACAACAAAAACTAAGGTAATTTGATATTTAAGCCATTAAATTGATTTTGACCATGTACTTTTATTTCTGACTGGCTGTAAAACTTTATTTGAATTAGTTTCATTTGTACAAATAAAACTTACCCATTTTCTAACTTTTGGAAAAAATATACAATTTTTTCAAGTCGCCTGCCATTCCCCTGAACCACCATCCCAACCAACATTATGTTTCAAATTTGCATTGTTTGTCAACCTTAGTAACTATAACACGAGGATCATCTGATTTGCTGCAAATACATATTGAGCAGGTCTTGAATGGCACACAATATTCACTTTTTTTTTTCAAGTGAGACTTCTTTAGTATCAACCAGTGATAATTTTCTTAACCAAAACTTTATTATCTTGTTAATGTGCGAACAAAACAAAAAGGATCGATCATACCCAGTTGGCTTAATTTACTGCAGTGTCAAATTGTGGGTTAAAACATGTACATCATCTGCTATGATATTTAGGGCACTGAATCTGAATTTGGCTTCCAATTTCCGATTAAATCAATTGTTCTCCCCTTTGAGGCTACAAAATGGGGGTTAGGAAAATGTTTTCCATTACAATCGAGTGATACATCATTTGATATGTTATCTGGAGTGCTGCATCCAAATATGGGGTCCAATTTTCAATTAAATCAATTGTTCGCCCTTTTGAGACCACAAAATGGGGGTTAAGAAAATGTTTTCCAATATGATCAATTCATACATAGGTAGATATGTTTTTTGGGGCGCTGAATCCAAATTTGGAGTCAAATTTTTGACTAAATCATTTGTTTCCCCCTTTGGGGCGACAAAATGGGAGTTAAGAAAGTGTTTTCCAATACAATCAAGTGATACATAGTTTAATATGTTTTTCGGGGCGCTAAATCCAAATTTGGGGTCCAATTTTCGATTAAATCAATTGTTTACCCCTTTGAGGCTACAAAATGGGGGTTAAGAAAATGTTTTCCAATATAATCAAGTGATACATCCTTTTATGTTTTTTAGAACACTAAATACGAATTTGTGGTCCAATTTTTGTTCTGAAAATGCAATTAAAAATTGGTGTACCAATTATCATCTTTCAAAATATCAACCAGTCAAAGCTTTACAACAGGACACGACTAACAGTTAAAAAATTAATGAGCAACGTTATAGAAGCCACAATCTTGATAGGACCTTTCAAGGGTGAAAATGTCCTCATTCCCAGGATTCTGATGATTCCAACTGTTATTGCATTTCAATTTAAGAAATTGCAATTCCCAATTCAATTGGCATTTGCTATCGCCATCAACAAAGCTCAGGGCCAATCCTTCGAATTGTGCGGTTTAGATCTACAAAGGGATTGTTTCTCACATGGACAGTTATATGTTGCCTGTTCCAGAGTTGGAAACCAGATAATGTCTATATCTACGCAGACAATGGAAAAACAAAGATTACTGTACACCCATAAGCATTACAAAATTAAACATATTAGAAACCTATATTTTCTCTTTCCTTTCTATTACATTTAGTTAGGCTCAGCCCCAGCAAAGCGTAGCAAGGTATGGCTAGTAAAAAATAAATAAAATGTTCCGTCAGTGGGATTCAAACCATCAATATCTGTATCGATACAGCAGATTACAAGAGGGCAACATGCCAGATTTAAAAAGTATACAGTTCTATTTAGAATACAAATAAGAAAATGGAAGAAGTGGGAAAAACAACCAATCACAATGTTGTAAAGCCAGTCCAGAGGGAGATTTATACGTTTCTTTTTTAAAAAAATTTTTAAAAGCGTTCATTTCTTTTTTCGCTGAAGCTTCATGCAAAATAACATTATTTTGTTGTGGAAGGTTGGCTGCAGTATTGGTATATTTTAAAATTGTAGTAGTGAGTAGAATAAAAGCTTATAATAAACAAATACAAAAAAATTTAACATAGTTTTTGCTCTTCAAACAAATTACTTTAGATAATGTACATGTCTCATCCTCGCCTCTCTTCTTACATTATTAAATTAATTTAATTAAGAATGACACTGCACATGATCTGAAGTAATTTGCTTCAAGAGCTAAAACTATGGGTAAATTTATTTTATTTAGAGGGAAACCTTAGGAGATAGCGTGCTTGTTGGGAAATACACATGGCCTTCACAAAATACATAAGGCATTAGTCATGTCGATAAAATTGTACCTTGAAAAAATCAATTTTTTTAGATTTTTACGATTTCAATCACTTTTGATCAATCAGACAACTATGGCAAAATCTATTAAAGATTTTATTTTTGGATTTTTTTAAAAATTAATGGAAAAAGTAGGTAATTTTGCAAATTTAAAATTCAATTTTTATTTTTCATGGTCAAAAGAGAAATAAACTAAAGAAAGAAAAATAGAAAAAAATAATATTGATCAAATTTTCAATTTTCAGATCTGGTTTATTAGTTGTTTTCAACATTTCTTACATAAAAAAAATATAAAATCGATAAATCAATTTAAAATTTTTCAACAGTCGATTATTAATCAGATCGATTATTTTCTTTTTCATTAAATCAATTAAAATGGATTGAAAGATTTTGAAAAACTGACACCACTATTAAAATCTAAACCGAGCACACGTATACTGGCGTACAAAATACCTCACATCAACCGACCTCGACTAATCAGAATAATCAGATCCTCAGTAATGAAGTATTTCATACGCCAGTGCTTATAAACAAACTAGAGAGTACCCAATGCTGCTACACAGCAATAATTCACGAAAACCTACATAAATGTGTTGGAATTATCAATTAACCAGGTGCACTGATAGGATATTATGAAGAAAAAAGGATTTTGAGTTGGACTCAAATATACACATAAGCAAATATATCTGTAAAATTATTCATGTGATAGCGTTACAGAACTCTATTGCTTAAATATAGGCTGAGGAATAATTCAGTGAAAAATTAAGTTTCTAGAATCCAAAAAATAGAAAATTTTCCATTATTTACTTTCTTTTTAAATTTATTCATTTCTAAATTGGTAAAAATAATTAGAAAATTAGATGTAAATTTTTTAAATTTTCTTTTCTTTCTAGAAATTCCAACTCCAGCTCTCTAGCTTAAATAGAGGCTGAGTAATCATTGAATGAAATATGAGAAGTTTGTTCCAAAATTAAAATATTACGTTCAACTGCAACTGACAAGAGACATGCACAAAACCACAGATACACATACAAAGACACATCAATGAAACTTAAAATCTAACACAAAACGCTCATAAGTTTCTCGTAGTCCCTACCGAAAGGTAAGATGTTTACACATCAATAAAATCAATTATTCTTGAATGAAATCATAAATTATTAATATCACCGAATTTCTTTTGTTTTAAAAGAAACAGAGAAAAAAAAAAAACTGTGCCGAGCAAGAAAATCAATTTGTAAGTAGGAATTTGCCAAATCAATGTTTTTCGATTCATACTAAAATTCTTTACTTCCCGTTAATTCTGCAACACCCACCAAAAAAATACGTTTTTTGTGTGCCTTTACTGAACGAAACGTAGACAACAATTTCAATACAACTGGGAAAAATATGATTTAGCACATGCACACTTGCAAGTTGACTTTCTCGCACAGCTTGATCACTTTCTTACAAGGCTCAGTGTTTTATTAGATTATTCTCTTTTTTTCTTCTTTTTTTTTTTTTTTTAACGATATTATTAATTCATACTTTTATTTCAATAAAATTGATTTGTTTCCAGTATTATAACCCTTTTTTGGTGGGCGGGGAGATAATTTTTTTTTAAGTAAAATTATCGTAGAATTATAGAAAACTTAATTGTTTAAACTTTAAAATTTTATGGGTGGTACGGCGGAGGGATGGTTGGGAATAGATATCGTAATGTTTTGGTTAAAAGAGGTCAAATTTTTAATTACTATTTAGTTATACAAAATAAAAAATTTTTTTATATGAATTTTTTTGGGGGAGGGTGAGTTGCAAATAATTATGTGCTACACGCGTGATTGCTCCCAAAGTGGTATATCATGGACTGGCTTCCTCATATCCGCCCAAAAGATTTCACCACCTATGTAATAAGTGAACCTAGTAATTGGGTGATTCTAATATCTGAACTCATTGTAACGAAAAACATATCTAATCTAAAAATAATTATTTTTAAAACCACTGAAAAATATTGGTGAACCTAACAAACCATTTTACAAATAACATTTGAAATTCTAACTCTAACCGGGATTAAAACTCAGCACTACTCAAGTGGAGAGCCACGTTCCTACCATAATGCCAATGCAGCTGCTTAATGTGAACGATATTATAATGCTATATTGATCCAAAATGACGTTATAATTAGATAGTTCAAAAAAATTTTTCTGTCAGTCAACAATCCTGTTCGGGCTACAAAAATCTAAGATTTTACAAGTCCTTATTAATTATCAGATTTTGTTTTCAATTCCTTACTTTACAAATCTTGAATATCTTTCCAAAGAAGATAGGTAACATCAATATATTATTTTATTTTTATTTTATTGATTCTGGTCGCATGAAAAATTGGTTGAAGCAAAAAATATTAATTCATTAGTAACAAGTAAAATTCAAAACTGATAAAAACACACTAATTTATTTCAACGAAGGACACAACATTAATTTAGTAGGATGTTTTACATATTGTGAATAAAATAAAGAAATTATATCTCTAAAAAATAACTGTAACCCTTTTTAAATGTGCTCAAATACAAATCTTAATTCCCTCTTTAAAAAAATGATAGGGTCTTAAAGTCCAATGTTTGGTTAATGAAATTCCTTAATTCTTATTAATTGGCTGTGGGGAAAAAAAAAAAAAAAAAAAAAAAAAAAACGTAAGAAGTGAACATTATCTTAAAATGAATTTGAATAAAATGTTTTTCTCACTGAATCCCAATTCCATTATCCTATTGAATCCTATTATAAGAACAGAAAATAGAAATAAGAACTGGTAAGGACTTGCAAAATTTTTATTTTTGCAGCCACAACCATTATTTTCTGCAATCTAAGCTCGATTCGCCAGTGATTTGCAACATTCGTAACCAAAATCACCTACTTTTAGAACTTGCATCACAAAAAAAATGTTTTTTTGAGGGGAATGTTACAAAAAACAGTGTATGACATTATTTAAGTATTTATCAATACTGAACGAATGCGTGAAAGATCCCAAGGGTCTGGACCTCCTTTTAACAAAAACAAGAAAACCTTGATATTAGAAAACAGCGAGTCTTTGTCGGAGGGTGATGGGTTGTGGCGGGGAGGAGCGATTAAAAGAGAAAACAAGAGAATTTGCGAACTACGCCGCCCACCATTACGATGGAACTACCAATGCCCCCTCCCACCTAGAACATTCTAATCGACGGATGTACACGCTTTCAAAAAATAAATTTCGTTCATTTGTTCGCCCAAGTAGGTATTTCCAAATCTGCTGTCGAATATGGGCCCGGCTGAAACGTTTGTTGGGAGCACGGTCAGCGATTCAAACAACTGCGGACGACTAGACGGGCAAAAACAGCATGTGGCTGCGGTTGGCGACGGCTGCCAACCACAAAATGGGCAAACTTCAACGAGGAGGAAGGTGGAGCGAGAAAAATATACGCTGAGCGCACTACTCACCCGATGTAGACGCTGCACGTCGAATTGTTGATACGTTTGTCGCTGGCGTGCCGGCGCCGATCCTCGAACAGGTCCTTGACGGCCGTCACGCCCAACACGAACAACACCGGTATCATGGCCACCTCCTTGCCAAAGGCGTTTATAGACGGGAACCAGTTGAGCAGCACGATGAAGATGAAGTAGAGGTTGGCGACGCGATGGAACTGCTCCAGCAGGTTCTTGGGCAGGAACGACAGGAACGTGTACTTGGTGGTGCAGATGCGGTTGTTGTGGCAGGGCCCGTTCTTTTTGGGCGGCGGCGCCGGCTGCTTGGCGGTGGCGATCAGGTGCGCCGGCACGACGGTGCGGCTGCGCGCGTCGTCCGCGAAGGCCGGAGGCTGGCGCGCGAAGAAGCATAAATACTGGCGCCACGACGACGGCGGCGTATGGTGGCGCAGCGTGTACACCGACTCGGAGCGCGACGCTTGGCGCGAATGCCCTTTGTACCGGTCAAACAGGTTGTAGTCGGAGGCATCGACGTCGCGATGCCCGATCGGCAGTATGAAATCGGTTTTGGATTGGGCGCGCGTCTGGTAGTTGGCGCCCAGCAGCAGTTCGTTCGAGTCGATTATCTGGCCCTGCGAGAAGGCGCGCTGGTGGCCCTTCTTGAGCGCTGACGGGCGGCCGCCGGCGAACGACGGCGAGACGGCGCCCTCGACGCCGCTGTGGCTGGCGCTGCGCGAATGGCCGCGGTTACTTAACTCGATCTTCCGAACGGACGACTCCATGCCGGCCATCGGAAAATGGTAGACCGAACACTTTTCGAGGGCGGCGGCAGCAGATTTTATCGATTGTAGCTGATCTCCACTGGCAGGCGGCTTGTTTGCCATTACCGCGCATCTGCCAAACAGGGAACGAAGTGTGAGTAAGTCGGTGGCGACGAATCCTCCCTTACGACTCAAATTTTTACATTTTTCTGTTCGAGCTGTTCAAAAATCTCTCAAAATTTATCTGGATAATACGAAAGGAAATCTGCTGGAATTTTCTACCTCAAAATTATTTAAACATGAAAATTTATGGCTATAAAATAGAGGAAAATAGTTTTTTCATGTTTTCAAAATCAAAACCGTTGATACCTCGATGCTTCTTTTTCATGATATAAAATCGAAAACATTCTGAGATTAAAAAATTGGAAACGAAAAAAACTATATTCGGACAATGAGACTTTATAAAATTTTTAAAAACCCTAATGCGAACTGATTCCAATTGAAAGCCTATGTGTCACTGGACATATACAGTAGCTTCAGAAATTCGGATGTGATATTGCTGACAGACCATCAAAGCAAGTGAAAACTGAAGACTATAATAAAAATGATGATAATATTTCAAGAATTTTTATCAAGAATTTTAATACAACTTATTTTTTTAGGATGCCTAAGTATCAACAAAAATATCTAAATTCCCATTATCAGTTAAAATAAGTGTAAATTAAAAACGAGTTTTTGAAAGATATACTTTTTTAAAAGCTTATAAAAAGGAAGTGAATAATTCGTTAGGGAGGAGAAGTGCAATTTGAAAATATGAAATAGATAAAAAGATTCTAATAATTGCTAATTTCCTATTACCTATTATCAGAATGAAAAAAATATCTCACACTATACCACTGAATTGGCTTTCAAGAAAAATTCTACTTTAGAATTCGTAAGTAGTACACAAATTTTTAGTATAAAATCTTTTAAATCCCAAAAATGTTGATTGTGGATAGTTCTCCACCATTTCACTTGAAATCCTATTGCCATTACATAACAGGCCAGAATTAGTCCCAAAATATTTTTACCATAGAATATTTAAGAAAAACAAAATCATTCTGGAGTAACAGTAAAATTTATGAACATAAAGTAGATGAGGGATCCAGAATATTTGACAAAATTCCTATTTTTCAACTCAAATCAACGCCCATTGGGGTTTTTCAAAACATGGTAATATTAGAGGGTGGAATTGATTTGAAGTGGAGGATTGAATCCTGGGATTTTTTTTACCATAGAACGGTTGAGTGAGATTCAATCAAGTGTTCTAAGATTGAATCAAGATCGATTGGGAATGAATCACTAAAACAGTGTGAGAGCAAGCGAGAGATTCCTTAAAATTTGGAATCATTTCACTCCTTCAAGGACAAAGCAGTTTAGATTTTTATCAGCACATATTTATCTATTTTCTTCCTACCTAATTGCTGTTTTTCTTCCTGCCCTGCCATATTTTGATTTTTATTAGTGCATTTTTCTTTTTTCTATCACCACTGGCTTGTTGTTAGTCTTTCTTCCATGGAACTATAATCACAAAATTTTGAGAAAACAAAATTTAATCGGAGTGAATCATTTTTCTAACTGTGCTGAAATCGATTCAATCGGAGTGATTTGAAGTTATTGAACTCGGAAGTAAAATAAAAAATTTTACATAAGAGTTGAAAAAATTTTTTGGGGAGTGATTTGGATTGAATGGGAGTTTTTGCTTCACTCTTAACCCCTGAATAAAGCCACATTGTCCTATTAAAGTTTTTTATCATCTCAGAATGTTTTTAATTTTATATCACGAAAAAAATCAAGGTATCAACAGTTTTGATTTTGAAAATTGGAAAAAAAATATTTTCCTCTTTTTCATAACTGTAAATTTTTGTGTTTAAATAATACTAAGATAAAAGGTTCCAACAGGTTTCCTTGTGTATTATCCAGATAAATTTGAAAAGATTTTCGAACAGCCCTAATGGGAAAACATCAAAATTTTTAATTTACAGGTTAGTTCAATTTTCCACATATTTGGTTTTTAAAGAATTTCCTATTTTAAATTGGTTTTGTATGGATAGAAATTAGTTCCACACCTTCACTTAAGAAGTTTTGTGACTTTACTAACGGAAATATGAAAAATAGTGAAAAGGTTAATGAACAATTGGCTTTTCGTTCAATACATCAAATTAAACATGAAACTTTTAAGAATAAAATGAGACCAAGAACAGTAAATTCCAGCATTCAGAAACCGAGATAATTGAGGGAAAAAAAAATTGTCTGGAATTCACCCTTTTTGTGCCTTTTCATTGGGGGATTATTTTCGCATACAACGAACTCCTGACATTCACTTTGATTCATACTGAATCAAATCATCTGAATTAGGTGATAAACGAAAGGTCAGTCAATCATATCATTTATCTCACGTTCTTTTCATTTGCATTTATGAAAATTGAACAAAACTACACGGACTACCGGCCTAATGATTCACTTAAAACATCGAGTACACTATGATGGTTCACGATTACTAGCACAATAATGTTGCTAGCTATCGCGTTAACGTGATAGCATAGGATTCTCTCATGCTAGTGACTGACTACACTATGATAATTTACTGGCATGAGATAACTATCCTAGGGTACACTAGGTTTAAGTGTTCTTGAATGTGAAAATAACAATCCTTTTTTATTAGCTGTTCAAGTTATCCATTCACATAGTTCACTCCTTAGCCTCCAGCACCACTGACCTGTAACATCAAAACCTAAAACCCCACTTTTAAGAAGCAGAAGTTTTCTTTCGACAAGGCGAAATGAGATTATAATTATTTTCAGACGAGTCAAACACGTGAATCAGTAAAAACCCTTCCAACACTTCTATCATTTAGTACTGGATACCCAGGTAAACATGAAAATCCGTGCCTCTAATAACATCTTAAGTACTAAAATGGGCATGAGTTTCACTCGATTTCACTGGATGCACAGAAACGTGTTTAGATAGCTTTAAATTCATAGTACCAAGAGACTGAAAACAGACAAAAAAAGAGCTAAAGTGCATGCTTAGAAAATCTATGTCCATTTTAATTTTTAGTGCTTTAGAATGATGGCACGTTCGGTTACCATTGGTGAGATAGGGCTACTAGAGATCCAGTATTAATTGATCGAAGTTCCAACACCTTACATTACACATGATTCCTTTAATCAATAAGAAAAAATCGCAGTAAGAAATTTCAGTTTCTTACCAAAAAACCAAAAAACTATAAAAATAGACAAAAACAGAAAATCTCTTAACAGGCGGTTTCAAATATAAAAATAAAACACAGAAACATAAAAACAATAGTTGAACTTCCATTTACTTCTCTTCTTAAAAGCGAATTTTTCTTTCTTTCTTAAAGAAATAAAAAATGAAAAAGAAAACGAATTTTGAATAACACAAAAAAACTTTCTCTACAGAATGTTTTCGATATGGACGATAAAATTAGAAGGACTAATAGGAATATCCCAAATTAAACACATGTTAATTATATCAGTTGTACAGGAAAAAATAAAAGAAAAGGTGTTCAATTTCAGGAGTTATTTCCGACGGCAAACCTTAAAATTCGTATGTACTTTTTTTGTAACTTTTTAAAATGAAAATTTAATTTTTTTTTTTTCATTATCAAACCAAACTTACGTTGAGATCAATTATGACGACTCAACATTGAGAAAACAGTAAAAGAAAAAAAAAGAGCAAGATATCAATTTTACTTTTATTTCAAAAAATATTTCAAAAAAATACATAAAAAATATTAATTCAACTAACTAATGAGAAACAGTGTGACCTGTCAACAGACCTCAATACTAAACTTTCTAAGGCAAAAGTTCTCTCGTTACTGAACACAAAAAGAATCAAGTTTTTTATTCTTTTAATGTCAAATAATCATTTGGGAAAGTACAAGACATAGCTTTAGGCTCTCTATTCGTATTCTCAGTTGAGAAAATTGAAAAAAAAATTTTATTCACTCTTATATTTGAACAATAATAGTTAAATAATTTTGATTAAGGCATAACTTAATTTAGAAAACATACAGGATGAAAAATTTTTAGAAACACGAATAATACAAGGTAAATTTTATGCAACTTTACTAACTTGCCCAAATGAAATAACATTAAATAGGAGGAAAATTATATCCGATTTATTTCAAACGATGTGATAAATGAAGCCCACATAAAGAAAAGCTAATCAAATTTCCAAGAAAACGTCTCTCCACGTTCACAATATGCATTTATACAATAAAATTAAAAGTTATTCTGAACGTTTTCTTAAGGTACGTTATTATTATTTATTCAGTTCATTATTTTTCTTTTCTACGAACACGTCATATATTCCCATTCTAAAAAGACAAAAAAGTTCTCTGCGCCCTTTCAAAACATTATCCAAACTAACGCAGTGAAAATCGCCGAAATATTTATCAAGATTCTTAAATTTGGAATGTTTGGAATGGATCACCAAATACTGACCGAAATTTTCAGTGTTTAATGGAAAGTAATTTTCAAGTATCTTCATAAAAAATAATCTTCGAGTGATTCATCAATTTTTTGATACTTTTTCAGGAAACGAATGGACTACAGTTAATACGGTTCGCAAGGAATTGTCTGAAAATGATTGACAAACGAAAAGAATAAGAACACGGAATTTACTTCTTACAACGCCCAAATGTCAAAGGGTAAGTATACCAACAGTGAGCTCGTCGTTCATGCTCAGCGAAAAAAAAGGTATAAATTAGCGTTAATTAGCGAGCACGAGAATTTTGTTGGGTGACCTAATGTTTACGATCGAAAGTATGCGATACTTCATTATCTTTTTACCAGGCGTTCAAGGATTTTTTTGGAATTTTTTATATTATACTTACATCTATATTTCGTAACATTATACACGAAAAATGATAGTCTTGGCCTTAAATTCACCACATAGACATGATCCGATAAAATAAACGAGAAAGATATCCTTAAGATGATTGAGGGACATAATTACTATAAAAACTGAAAGCAATAGCAGCACACTGTGCCCAAGAATTACAGGTAATGTAAATCGGACTTGCAACATTCCGTAAAACATATATTCACATTAATATTGACTGATTGGACTGTATTACGAATGCACTCCCACAGTATTACCACGGGCAATACTTACCTACACCTATCAAAATGCAACACGTCTACGAGTGGTCTAAGATAAACCACAAGCCACTGGCCACAACATAAATGTTCAATATTATTAATGATGTTCCATCAATGATCAACCAATAAATGCAACAATCATTAACTGACAGATATTTGACCGCACAAAACTAACGATCACCTCGAGGAATCGGACTTGAATTCATTTCCAAAAAAAAACAAAAAAAAAATTTGACGATGAAGCAAATTAATAGAATCTAACGATGATTCATCGACATACATAATGACCTCATTCGCAAATAATTGAAATACTAAATTTATAATTTAATTCTTACCATAATTTGGAATAATATATCAGAACATCATCAACAAAATATACACGTTATCGTTTACATATCAGTAAAAAAACACGTCGATAAAGGGTCGACTTCGTTTTGTCGATTTTTGAAATTTGAAAACGCTTGAAGTTTAACGAACACATACAATATAAATTTATAAATAAGACTGCGAATGATATGCCTACTGAGTTAATGGTTTGTGAACGAAACAACAAAATTATAACTAATAAAATCGAAAAGAAAGAAGTAAATCTGAATGAATGTACACTTCAGAAAAAACGGAATTCGCAATTCTGTCTTGGGTCTGTAATCCGCAGAGTTTCAATTCGACTACTTGCACTCAAAGTTCCAGATTGACTACACTTAGTACACTTGTTTAACGGTTCCACAGTGTTGCCACAATTTATACTTCTCAATTTTTGACAGTATTGAACTAAGAAAATTATAACATACGGTCATACTAAATCTGCCATTATGTTCCATTTCAGTTTTTATCTTTGTTTTAATGGTTTATGAGTCCCCTTTTTTCAAGAATAAAATTTCTGATTGCGAATGGGTTAGTTGAACAAATAATTACCAGTTTTGAAAAAAAAAAAACAATTTTTTTGGAGTTTTTAATGTATTTGTGGATGAACATTTTGTTAGATGTCGGTAGTTGGTATTACTGAATCAAGATTTCCCACAGTCAAGTTCTCGTCGTTTTTATCTGTGTCTTTCTTTTTCTCTCTGTTTTCTGGTCAAGAGGTGACTCATTCACTTTGTATTCAATATGGCGATAAGACTTTAATCATGTCTATAAGTTCTTTTAATAAATTAAGTTTAATTTCATAGTGTTTCTCAAGTTATTTATGAAGATAATCAAGTAAATACATATTTAAACTGAATTCAGTTGTTCGTAATTGGTGTCGGTTCTAAATATAAAGTGATAGCAGAGTTCAAGTGTGTTCGCGTGTTCACACCTTTGTTATCATCAAGAATTACGTTTGTATTTTATTTTACGAAAAATGTCAAGTCTGTAAGTCAAGTTCACGTAATTTTTCAAGTTCGTCTATAAGGAAATTCGCAGGTTGTGTTCGTCGTTTTTGTCTTTTATGGCTCCAAAAACACGTAAAGGGCGATCTCAAGTTCCTGCTCTTCTGGTCACGAAGAAGAAGCAGGTATCGAAAATCAAGAAGGTGTCATTCAATCTGGTCGTGAATACAGTGACAACCAATATGATAGACGAAATCGTCCAAATTCAAGATTTACCACTTGTTCAAGAATTATCTGCCATGGGTGGTGAAATCAAGACAACTTCGAGTACTATACCTGAACCGACAATTACCATTACCTTTTCGGATTCCGGAAAGATCATCAAGAAGGTTCAACCTGGCCAAGTGACATCACCATCCATCGAGCCAAATCAAGATAAAATAATACCATTACGTATGTTAAATCAAGATATCTCATCTACGTCGTACTCAAGTTTGTCAAGTAGTTTGTCAAGTAGTTTGTCAAGTAGTTTGTCAAGTCAAGCAGAAACATCAACATCAAGCAAATCGCCGTCTGCCATATCAACAAGTTCTAATAAAGTAAATATTAATAAAAATTATTCAAGTGTTTTTCCAGAAATTAAATCATCGTCGAACATCGACAGCATGGTAGTCGACTCCGCATCAAACGCACTCGCGGCGCTTGATTTCTCAAAAAAGTTGCCAAAAAGTCATTTTGCTCCCCCTCCTGGTCTAACAACCATCGGTCAAAAATCAAGTTTTGGTCATGTACCAAATTATTAAGAATCAAGAGCAGACTTTATGCCTGCAGCTCAAGTGTTAAGATATCCTGGAGCTTTTCAAGATTCAAGTTGGTGTGTACGTGGTGCTAATCAAACATTGTCAGACAGCATTTATACTCCAATGAATACTTCATTTCAGTATCAATGTTACCCGACTGTGGGCCAATTTCACATGGTTCCGTTGATCCCACTACGTACATACAGTAACAACGAGAAGCTCAAGGGTAAACAAAATTTCAAGATGTGGGAGAGGGACATCAAGAATGTCTTGGTGGCGGCAAATGCGATTGAGTGGATTGCATATCCTCGTGCAGAACATCTCAACCTTCTAGAGAACATTCGCCGAGGTGTTGATGCTCAAGTTCAAAATCTGATTTGAATAAATGTAGCACAACCAATCAAGACGCTAATAATTCATCTCGAATCAGCATGCGAAATATTTCAAGAACTCAAGAGGCAGTATGGTAGCAAGAGGATTCATGATATGATTGCTGTTATGAATCGTCTTGACGAACTCAAGTTTGTAGATAATACTGAATTAATTTTGTTTTTATCAAAATTTGATGCCGCTCGACGAAGTTTGGTAGAATTTGGTCAAGTGTTTCCACCCTCCTTTTGGCTAATCAAGTAAATTCAAAAATTAAATCCTTCATTCCAAGCGGTCATCGATATGTTATGTACTCGAGCAGGTGAAGACCTGTCTGAGGAAATGCTACGTACATCCCTTTTGGATTACATAGAAAGGAAGAAGTCGACGTCTGCTAAACCATCGGAGAGTGCTCCGAAGCGTCAAGATTACGTACGGAAGGCACGACACCTCAGTCAGGTAAATCACCTGCTCCAACATCAAGTTCTTCGTCAAGTAACGTTAATTATAAGACTTTCGACGAATCAAGTAATAAATCAAGTGTCAAGACAACTCCTACTTTGCCCGCGAAACAAAATAAAGATGTCAAGAAGGAGAAACAAGATAGGAAAGTTTGCTGCAAGGATTGTGGCTGGAATGGTCACACGGCGGATAAGTGTTTTAACCTCAACAAAAAGGTTTGCTACTGGTGTCAGAAACCCGGACACGAAGCACGTAACTGTCCTGCACCGCAACCGGATCCGAACAGTATTTCAAGTGAGTTGCATTTAATTAATTTAAATGTAATTAATAATCAAGATTCCCTACATCAAGATTCGTTAAATCAAGATACCGATGTTTTCGTGATTGATAGTGGGGCCACAAATAATGCTGTAGCTCACATTCACAAGTTTTAAACTATCGAGCTTTCCCAAAAGATAAAACTTTGGGACAAGCTGGTAAAGATAGTGTTTTAAAAGCTACGGGTGAGAGTATGATATTATTTACCTTAAACCACGAATCGTCATCAAGAATATTTACCTTTGTTTTAAAAGAAGTCTTAGTAGTTCCAGGTCTAGCAATTGGGCTTGTTAGTTTTAACCATTTTGCTAAAGACAATAACATCAAGTTACTCTTCGAGTCTAATCAAGTTACATTTCACAGGCAAGAAGAGGTCGGGTTGAATAAACCCCTTATCAAGATAATCTCAAGTCAAGACAGATATCAATTTGTCTCCTCAAGTATGAATAAAAATATCAAGAACTATAAAAAGGCTTCATCAAGAATATTTAAAGGTAAATCAATTTTATTATCTGAGTACACTAATGATCCAAGTTTGTCAGAAATTGCTGATCAAAGTGGTCTGGGTAATAAAAGCCAAGTCAAGTCCCCCAAATCAAGTAAATCGTCTGGTAACAAAAAGTCTGATATTAATGGGTCTAATGTTGCTACTGACAGGTCCGATGTTGATGACTTCTGGATCGATGAGTTCGATAAAATGGAGTTAAGTAAAAGTCAACAAAATAAATCAAGTAATATCGATTCCACAAATTCTGGTAAAATTGTGCAGGATTCGAAGGGGGCATCAAGTCAAGAAAATTTAAGTAATGTTAAGAATAATTTGAATTCTTTACCAGTTTATCGTACGAAAACTGGTAAAAGAAAAAATTGAAAAGTCAAGAAAATGATAAGTGACGAACAAAGAACAAAATTGGTGAATGAAGGGAATATTTGGCATCGTAGGATGGGACATATTTCCTCTCCAAATTTATATCGCCTTCGTTCTGTTGTTATTGGTGTCCCGGACATAATTTGTCCGGACACATTTCAAGATTGTCAAGTTTGTAACCAAACAAAAATGACTCGGAAACGTTTCGATAAAGATCGTGAACGAGCTTCAAGACCAGGTGAATTAACTCACGCTGATGTGATTGGCCCTATCTCTCCCCCTACCATTGTCAAGAAAAATATTTATTTACTAGTATTTTTAGACAATTATACTCGTTATATTAGTATTTTTGCACTCAAGAAAAAGTATGAAGTGACCAGGTTCTTCAAGATGTATGTCAAGAGAATTAAGGCTCAATTCCCCAAGAAGGTCAATGTAAAACTTTACGTTGTGATAATGGGTCTGAATTTGTTAATCAGGCCATGGATCAACTAATTGAAGAATTAGGAATTGAGAGAGAAACCTCTGGTCCTTATACTAGTGAGCATAATGGTACTGCTGAGAGAGCTAATCGAACTATTGAGGTCAAGATTCGTTCATTAATTCAAGAGAGTGGATTTCCTACTTCTTTTTGGGGCTTAGCTGCTGATGCTACCGAATACTTATATAATAGGTCACCACACAGAGCACTAAATTTCAAGACACCCTATGAAATGTTTTACGGTAATAAGCCTGATTTATCAAGTATTCACGTTTTTGGCTGTCTGGCTTATGTACTTCAAAAAAATCAACCTACTGGTTGAAAATTTGATGTAGTTAGTACAAAACAATATTTAGTAGGGTACACTAAAACAGGTTATATTTTATATAATCCTGCTACTAAAAAGACTAACGTTTCTTTTAATGTCAAATTTGACGAAAGTAAAACATTTAGGGATGCTATTAATGAACGTCAAGAAACTATTCAAGAATTTAGTAATCAAGAATTAGATTTTCCTGATGAAAATTTAACTCAAGTTGAAAATCAAGATAATTCTCTATCTACTAACGTTGCTTGTAATGATAGTTTGGTAGAAAATCAAGAAAATTCAAGTCCAAGTCCCAACCAAGATATTGCTCCTCCTGTTGTTCAAGTTCAAGTTGGTGAAGATAATTTCCAAGATGAGATAATCGAAATTGATTATAATTGGGATCTTTCTCAAGAAAGTCAAGTGATTGATGGCTCAGTGCAAATTCTTCGTATCTCTGATGCGAATAATAAAAGAGATGAAACAGAGGTTTCTTCTCCTAATGCACCACAATCGTATAAAGAGGCATTAAAATCACCTGACTGGCCCAAATGGAAGGAAGCAATAACTCAAGAAATCAAGTCTCTAAATTGTTACAAGGTTTGGCGTATTGTCCCAAAATCAAATACTAAGGGTCATCAACTACTTCCGTGGAAGTGGATTTTTACCATTAAACCTGATGGAGCTTTCAAAGCTCGCCTTGTAATAGTTGGTGCTGTTGATCAAGAAAAATATTCAACTCAAGATACCTACTCGCCTACTGCAACTGCTACCACAATTCGTTGGTTCTTCTCTTTAGCCTGTAAACTTAAGTTAAGAATTACACAGCTAGATATCAAGACTGCCTTTCTCAATAGTGAGATTGATCGAGATAAATATACTTCAATACCTCAGGGTATTGATCTCGACAACAAACTTTATGCACTCAAGTTAAATAAAGCTGTGTATGGGTTAGCTACTGCACTTAGGTCATGGTATGTAAAATTTTCAAGAATTCTCAAAAGTAAGGGTTTTGAACCATTATTACGTCAAGGCTGCATTTTTATGAAATCAAGTGGTAATAATTTTGTCATAATGTTAGCTTATGTTGACGACATTTTAATTATGGGCTCTAGCAATCAAATTGTTCAAGATGCTATCAAGTCTATCCAAGAAAATTTTGAAGTCAAGAACTTAGGTTCCCCTAGTCGTTATGTTGGTTTTCAAATTGAAATTGACAATAACACTGGTAATCTTCGTTTACATCAAGAGGATTACATCAACACCCTAATTCACGAATTCAAGTTAGAAAATTGTGGTGAATGTTTAGTTCCAATGAACTCTTTTGCCAATTTTCCAAAAATTCAAGAAATACGTTTACCTCCTCATAATTTGTATAGGACGGCTATTGGGTCACTCTTATATTTAGCTAATATTACTCGCCCAGATATATCTTTTGCGGTAAGTTTCTTAGCTAGATTTCAAGAGAAACCTACGGAGTTACATCGTACTTTGGTAAGTCATGTAGTTTGTTATTTAAAACACACTCCGACTTTAGGTTTAACCTACTCAAGTCCTGATGAAGATATTGTTGCGTATGTTGATGCTGACTTCGCAGCAGATAAATCAAGAAAATCCACTACTGGCTATTGTATTAAACAGTTTGGTAATACAATTGCTTGGGGCAGCAGAAAACAAGACGTAATTGCTGAGTCAACTACTGAGGCCGAGTTTGTAGCTGTTGCTGTTGCTTCAAGTCATATACTCTATTGTAGTAGGTTAACTGAAGAAACTTTTCCTCAGTTTAAAACTCAAGTTACCGTGTATGAAGATTATCAGTCTACCTGTAACTTATTATCTATCTTCTATAATCATGGTAAACTTAAACATATCAAACGTTGATATCTCAAAGTAAAAGAGTATGTTCGTGATAACTTACTCAAAATTGTTCATGTATCAACAAATAATCAAGTTGCTGATATTTTAACAAAACCTCTAACGGCTCAGCAACATGAGTTGTTATGTGAAAAATTGTTAAGCAATTAAGATGGTAAGTCAAGAGAGTCACTCAAGTATATCCGAAAAACTTTAATTTATCAAGTTACCATCTCTATTGTTCAAGTCAAGTCAAGTTAATAAAATTTTTGTTACTCACAAATGAAAATTCGTTAAACTTCTGTTATTTATAAATAGAAGACATTTCTCAAAATTTGTAAGTTGTATAAATTTTAGAAAATATTAACAATCAAGTAAATCAAGTTTCAAGTTCAAGAATCAAGAAAATAATTACTCAAGTTCGGATAATTCCAAATTGGGTACGAGTTTCGTATTTTCCTAGTTTGCTGAATATAATTCATCGATCGATATCCAGACTCAAAATTATGTTATAATATTGACTCTAACCTCAAGAAATAACGACAAGTTTAGTTCAAGTAAATTAATTTTTCTCAAGAGTCGACATTTCTTTAAATCAAGTTTCTTTATTTTATTATCAAGACCAAGTTGATGTCAAGCAGTCTGATGAACTCATCTATTTAATTTGATGAAATACTAATATATCTGTTTATTGTTCCAGATGTATTCTATCAAGATGAATTTGAACATTCAATCAAGAATAATATTAATAATTGTATTTTCTTTTCAGATACTTTTATATTTTTATATTCATTGGTGTTCCTGTTTAATCTTGTGTTCTTTTATTTCAGGAAGACTTATTATTTTTAAGTATCATTTTTGAAAATACTAATTTTTGTTTTATTTGCAGATGACTCGTTACCTAGTATTAACTTTATGATTCTCATTTTGTTTGTTAATTTTGACGTTTTTCCTTTTTTTTGTCTGGTCAATTAATTGTGTGATTTTATTTGCTCAATTTTGTTTTCGTTTAATATTATGTGAGAAAGTGGCGATCACTAATATGAAAGATTTCACATTAATCGAATAAGAACAACAACCAGCGATGATATTAAACAAACACCATTGAAGAAACACTAAATTTGTAGTCAACACAATAAGTAAAAGATTCAGTTTTTAAGATCTCATTTTATTCTATGTTCATGTAACAACATTTGGAGATCAACTAACTGACAGTTAAAATACGAATATACAATCAGCTATAGCGGATGACGTCACAAGCAGCGACCACGTTACGGCTAAATATATCGACTATGAGCGAGGTCATGAGGAGCATATTCTCACATATTATGACCAAAATTTAAGAATTTAAGTTTATTTTTGTTTTTGGAGCGACATACTCGTTTTGTTTTGTTAAGATTAAGTAAACTCAAGTTCCTGTGATTCTCAAGCTGCTGTGATTTCTCAAGTCTCTGTGATATTTCAAGAACATTCATTCTCAAGAGGTTCCAATAAAAACGGCTCGACACTCCCCTGGAAGGGGGTGTTAGATGTCAGTAGTTGGTATTACTGAATCAAGATTTCCCACAGTCAAGTTCTCGTTGTTTTTATCTGTGTCTTTCTTTTTCTCTCTGTTTTCTGGTCAAGAGGTGACGCTCATTCACTTTGTATTCAATATGACGATAAGACTTTAATCATGTCTATTTGTTCTTTTAATAAATTAAGTTTAATTTCATAGTGTTTCTCAAGTTATTTATGAAGATATTCAAGTAAATACATATTTAAACCGAACTCAGTTGTTTGTAATTTGTTTCAGTTCTAAATATAAAGCATTTGAGATTCTTTATTGGAAGGACAGTAGAACATCAGGTTGCCTTTTTTATCAATATTTTTGCCATAAATAGCGACAAAATCTCAATTTTAATATTTATGGAGACATCTCATATCAGACCAATGAAAAAGATATGGATATTTTGTCCCAAATTTACACATCTTAGACCAATTTTTCTTCAAACTAACTTGGAAACAAAATGGCCGGTTTAGTATGCTTTAATTTTATAGTCCTGTCATATAATTGAAGGAGTCATAAATCATTCATAACTCCTATCAAGAGTGGACAGGATTTAAACTATTTTAATCATAGAACCCATGCTAAGAAAGTTTTGGATGATTCTAGGTGCTGTCTGGTCCATCAATTTTCTTCAAATTTGATAGAATTGTTAAGTTTGGCATGTTGATTGAGTCTGCCAAATTTAAAGAAAACTGATAAACCAAAACAGCATACAGAAACTGTTGGACACTGTCTATGTAACTCTTATAACCTTTTTATACATTTGGTTATCCTGATCATGCATATATACATCTATAATCCTTTATACCTTTATTCACTGTCGTGAGTAAATGGGAACTATTTGCCTTTTTAACCCACACAACTTTATGTAATTCATTACTTTCATTCACATTAGCTCTGTTTGATAGGACTACACCAACTTACACCAACCTACACCAGGAGGGTGATTCCACAAATGTAGAAATGTTATGTGACTTTGGGCAAAGTTTTACTTGAATATTTGTGGAATATCCCTACCGGTGTAAGTTGGTGTAAGTTAGTGTAATTCTATCAAACAGAGCTCTTATTAAACTTGTTATATCTTTTTGTGATTTGTTACGTGGGAATATGATCCATGGTTCATCAACCTCCTCACAGAATCAACGTGAATTTTCATAGCACAGTAACATAATGCTATGAATTTCAATAACACCCATCTAGAGTGTACCTTTTGACATACTTTTATTTATGCTTACATATGCTATCCTTGTGAATTTAAGTGATGTCTTTATCAAATGTATTCTAAATTGGTAAATTCAAGAAAAACTTTGAAAACATGCAGATGGTAGGCTATGGTTGCCTACATTTTGGCAAGCATGTCTTGACATTAAAAAGCACATTGGTCTTATTGTACTTTACTGGTCCAGTACCATATTACAGTCCAAGAGAAATTTTGATAGTTTGAGATTGTTTTACCAGAGACAGTCATAATAATATAGCTAAAGAGATGTCCAACTCTCTATATGCTCTGTGGTACAAAAATGTGACAAAGATCTTCAATCACCATCATCATCATCATCATTATCATCATCATAATCATCATCATCATTGAAAAGTCAACTTTGTTTAACATTCTGGGTTGACAAACATGCTTATATTTTACTCCACACCAATACACATACACAATCATGGTACAATACATGCTCACTGCTCAGTAGAGTAAACGAAGTTGAAAAATCATTTACAATGTTGATGATGATTGAGACTTGAGATGTTTGTCAAATTTTTGATCACCTGTTGGAGATCTCATTAGCTAATGTCTCCGTTTTACTAATTTTATAGACCATTTTCATTGTTTCATTTGAAATATACTTTCACCCAACAGATTGAGAGCCAAAGAAACAAGCCTCTTTCATAAACAATTTTATGGGAACAAACTATACAATCAAAGTTATCAAATGCAATTGCGAGAGAACCATTGCTCTTAGAAAGCTAAAATTTTGGAGAAATATTAACATATGTTCGCTAAGGATTCTTTGAATATTTCACTGATATCGTACAATTGGTTCTTGAGATATAGTTGATGTTCTGAAAACTTTGACTATATAGCTTAAAGGACTGCTAGAACTAATAAAAAATATATAAGGTTAAATGGAACACCACTGAAGGTACTGTTAACAGGCGTTCTTTTTACAAAAAATGATTTTTGGTGATAAGTGATAGTGATTCCAAATTTCCAATTCCAGCTAGCAAAAAATTAATTTTTTATTTCGTTATTTTAGTAATTAAAATTATATTTGAAGATAATTAATTTTATTATTATTCTACTTTGCCATTGACACATGATAAAATGGCATTATTTGTAAGTTTACAGAATAATTAATGACATAAATATGTAATACTTTACTAGAACTTCATTCCACTCATAATTTTGTACCCTCTGATTTTCAATTATGCAGAACTGTTTGAAGTGTAATAAATCATGTCGTACCAGAAAAGGTATAATTCAGCATTTTAAAAAGAATGTTTATGTTGGAGTAAGGAATGATACTGATACATCTACAAAAGTTTGTATTTTTCCTATTATACTTTTTCATTTATTTATTTGCTGAGCTATTTCAAGAATGTCTTCATGTTACTGGAGGAAATACATATATACATAAATTTTTGATGTGATGATGTTTTTTAGGGTCTAGGGACCATAACTGGAAAAACTATAGTGTAATTTTTCTGAAATCGAGACATGGCACCTTCCACAATAGTTATTCTACAAAATCTTCCTAAAAACCAATATGTGGTGAAAAAATTCATGTTTAAATTATTTTCTTATTAAAGTAACAATAACCTCAAAAAGTAACAAAAATGCCTGATAATTCCGTAAAGCAGAGGCCCATTTCACCAATCTATACAAATATACAAAGAAGAAAGCTTGGAAAACCGTATGTCTGGGCTAATATATATATATACCTATATAATTATCGCGCCCATTTGAATAAACTTCTTGATGGTTTGAAACAACTGAGCAGTTTGATTTTTAAATTTTTTAATCATTCTCCTGGAACTTAAGCCAACCAGCTGGAAAAAATACTGAATTCAGATAAACAAATAGAGTTAATAAAGAGCTCATTTAGGACTTGCTCAAGTTCTTGCGGTAGTTCAAGACGTTTTTTTCATATAACAAATCAGCAAACGATGAAACTATTTACCTAACAGCTAAATTTTTTGGTTTAAGAAAACCTTACTTCAAACTTTTCAAGAAAAAAGGAACTCTATCCAAAACTTACATTTTTACATTCTGAAGAGTTCGTTGATTAATTTAAATCATTATTCGAACGTTTCACTCATTAATTTCAGGCAATAAATTGGTATAGCATTCTAATATTTCACTAGTATCTGCTTATATTGTTAGGACTCACGAAAATATAACTCAATACAAATTCAGTTTTCACACAAAGTACCTTTTTCAAAAAATAACGCCTGCATTGTTTGCTTTCAAGATTTTATCAGTTCTAGCAGTCCATTAAGCTATAATATAGTCAAAGTCTGAAAAGATATGTGAAATTAGTTGTGGATCCAAAATGGCGTATTACTATTCCTCTATCTAAAAGGCTTTATTTCTACGCGCCCCAATCTTTGGCGAGTTTATTAGATTGCAATTAAAAGAAAATTGATGACGTATAAAGAAAAGATAAACAAAAAAATTGTTTATAAGGGTAGATACGTTGTATTCCGAGTAAAGTGATGGGAAGATCGGAGAAGATAACTTCTCGTTTGTTTGTTCTGTTCGTGTTTAACGTCAAAATTTGAGTTGTATTGGTGTTCGTAAAAATGTAATAATCCATTTCTTTCTCGGTTTTAAATTTAAATTATCTCGCAGTTCTTATTTTCCTGCATAGTTATTCGGATACACTCTTAAAACATATCGTCATTTTAAACACTTGTGTTACTTGAAATGCTTATTATAATTTCTTTGTATGTAAAATGATTTCAAAAGAAAACTGTGATATTCCATCTGGACCACGAATTGTTGTCATTCATAAGAGTGATTCAGGTTTCGGATTCAACGTTCGTGGACAAATTAGTGAAGGGGGCCAATTAAAAAGCATAAATGGTGAACTGTACGCTCCTCTACAACATGTAAGTGCCGTTCTGGAAGGAGGTGCTGCCCACAAAGCTGGTATTCGAAAAGGGGACAGAATTCTCGAAGTGTTTGTACTCATTTTCTGTCGAATTGATTGTAATTTCATTACTTAATTCGTATCGAATTGTATTTCTATATTCTTGTCACTTGTGTTTCAGTAATGGACGAAACGTCGAAGGGTCTACCCACAAGCAAGTTGTCGATTTGATCAAATCTGGTGGAGATGTGCTTAAACTTGTTGTTCTCTCTGTTACCTCCGAAGTACGTTGTGTTATGTTAATACTATATTTTACGAACCCCTTCTCTATAATGATACCGATTATTTATGCTCCTGAAACTGTAACACCTGATTTAATATTAGGAGAGTATAATAAGTGAATTACACAGCCCTTCATCGAGCTCGTGTAATTGTAATTCCTGTTTTTGTTGTATTTTCTCTGTTCCTCCTCTTTCTTCTCGTCCTCCTCTTCTACTCAACCGTATGTTTCGCAAATTATCGCGTTACTTCAGTTATCACTTCGTTTTCACCATTCAGGAAGCAGAAAAGTTGGAGCCAGATATTCATCCCACATATCCGTACATTGATTACTCTGAAAAAAGATCATTACCGGTTTCAATTCCTGATTATCACTACGTAGATCGAAATGGCGAACGATTTGTGGTGAGTACGCTGACGTATGTTTTCATGTTTTGTCGTCAAATGGGCGTCTCGAAATTACCATAATAACTCGACCCTTTCTTTCTTTCTTTTTTTTGCAGGTATATAACATTTATATGGCTGGTCGACATTTGTGCTCACGAAGATATCGAGAATTCGCAGACCTTAATGGAAATTTGAAACGAGAATTCTTCGACTTTAATTTCCCCAAGTTTCCAGGAAAGTGGCCTTTCATGTAAGTCTTGCTCTGCTCTTGCGAGAAACATGTTTTTATTTTTCTATTCGCTTATTTGAAGATAATTTCTCAACTACGGAAGCCTAGAGAAAATTTTTCGTAGGCGTATTTTACATATAATTGCCTTGTTCCGACCGAAACGGTTGAATAAAACTGACTGCTTAAATGAAAATTTAGTAGTAAATCTTAAAGAAAATAAACAATTTGTTATGAAGTATTGTAGGCAACTACTTCCGCCCACGGATGCCTTTCAAAAATCTCACTATGCGATGCGAAAAACTGACGCTTTCTGTTCGCGAATGGAGATATACCTACATTAGACTCGCCGTGATATCAAATTTACTTTTTGAGTGAGAAAGTAGTCTGAAAGAGTGATTTGTGATAGTGCATCAACTTATACATAAATTAATGTGTTCATTAAGAAATTCCACTAGGTTTATTTTCTTTTTTTTTTTTTTTTTTTTTTTTTTTTTTTTTTTTTTTTTTGAGAAAGTTACGAATCTATTGACTTTTCAATGTTATCATAGTGGAGAATCCCCGTTTTCTCTGGTGTGGGATTTATATTGCGCGCAATATGACAAGATACACCCAGTGAGCAACATCTTAATCTTAACTTCCCCCACCATATGGTGGGAATTCTCTCGCCAAGATGCGATTCTAGTTGCTGTCATACTGCTAAAAGAAAATTGTAACCCAAATGGTATCACGGTTAGGGAATCCCCACCAGCAAAGATTTTGGAAATTATACTTTTAAATTGACGCGTTTTCAAAGTGGAACCAAGAGGAGAACAAATTTTATTTTATTTTACTCAAATTATTCTGGCTAAAAATAGGGTATGTTAAATTTCCTTGAAAAATGTTAGTATTTTTGTTACGAAGCAAGTCCTTGATGTTTCAGCCATGTTGAATAACTGTAGTTTCCGATTCAGGGTTCCCCTAAATTTAGCCTCAAAACTTTCATATCCGAAGACTGTAAAGTGTCAGCGTCATAAATCTGTTTTTTTTTTTTTGGCTTATGCAGAAAATACAATTATATTTAATTTAGTGTTAAAAAAAATTTTTTTTGTTCCACCCTATAAATTATTTCTGAAATATTAAAAATGACACAGAATACTTCAGTTTTCAGGCTAATTCATTTGACAGGAATCCTCTCATGATGATACCATTTTCAGGTTTTCTGTTGACGGCGATTCCCCTGGAATCACATGACACCATTATAAAAAATACCTAGCATCTTATGTACCATTGGAAGGTTAAATTTGAAAAATGACGAATTGTACGGCTGAGGACAATTTTTTGTGTCTCATTCTCTCGTAAAGCTAAATTTATTATTCTAGGTTGAACGAACAGCAATTAGACTCCAGACGTCGTAGTTTAGAGCAGTATTTAGAAACGATTTGTGCCGTTCGAGTTATCGCCGAAAGTGATATTATGCAAGAATTCTTCGCCGATACCGACGAACAACAGGTACCAAATTCTCAATTGTTTGCTATTATTTGGACAACGAGTCGACTTACTCACGCGGCTGCAGTGTATTTGATGATTTTACTTCGTTTCAGAAGAACGCGACGCCAGTCGAAGTAAAAATACTGTTACCCGACAAACAAATCGTGGCGTTAACAATTCGTAAAAGTTCCACCGCCGAACAGGTGTATAACAAGCTTATCGAGAAGATTAACTTATCAAAATCTTCGTCGGAATATTTTTATCTGTTTGAAATCTCCGAATATAATTTTGGTAAGAAAATATACGCGTGTGAGCGTTTCATTGCTTGGTGGAAGCTGAGAGAAACAAATGCAAAATAGAATTGCTTTAATTTTTTCAGCCTTTCGTCGTGTTGATCTATTCTGAAAAATTTGTCTTTTATTTTTCGAAAAGGCACTCATCGTATTACGTATGAATTTCGTATAAACTTTTGTCAAAATATTCAAAACAATTTCATGAAAAATCGAACGGTGCATAAAAGTTGTAGAACGTGTCGTGAATAGTTTTTATGTAATCCTCCATACTTGAAAATTTCGCTAATAACTCGATTAAGTATGAAAATGAATTTTCTATTTATGCCAAAGGAAGATGTTGTAAGCTCCAAGGAGATGAAAAAGCCAATTTTTGCCATCACATATTCGAAAATGTAATTGTCGCGGCCTAAACTTTTTATTACTATTCCCAGCGGTTTAATGTGTACACTTCTTGTTTCTGTAACTTTTACCGAATAAACATTTGTATAGGAAACAAGTCTTGCAATTTTTAAAGCATTTTTGCCATTTTAAAAAACAACTAATTATTTCAATTCGAAGGATTGAATCAACCATTATGATTTAAACTTACATATGAGTATTAATTGACTTCAGTTTATGTGGTATTTCTACATGAAATAGATGATCTTATTGAATTTGTAAAAAGGCATTCAGTGAACCTTGTTGAATAGAATCTGGAATATGATTCTAAATCTTAAATACCTACTTATTTTATGATCATCAAATATTCAATTATTACTTTTTTTTTCTTACAGTAAAATTCTTCGTTAGTTAGAATTTATAAAATTAAACCAGGAAAAACAGGCGAATTCTTTTATTTTATTGAATATTTTGAAATATATTTCGATTTTTTTCCAGTCCGATGAACAGATTTCTTAATTATTCTGTTTTGTGTGAATAATTTTTTTTTGTGTCTTTTTCAGAACGAAAATTACATCCTCAAGAGTTTCCTCATCCTTTATACGTACAAAATTATAGTACGGCTACGGCGACCTGCCTTTGTCTGCAGCGGTGGTTTTTCTCACTGTCCATCGAAAAAGAATTAGCTGAAACTGACGAATTAGCCAAATCTTATATATTTTGGAACACTGTCGAGGCAGTGGAACGCAATAATATTCGTGCCGGTGACATACTCTATCAGCTGAAAGCACTGCAAGAATCCGGAAAGAAGAATGAGGTATAAATTCGATCGTTTGTCTGTGGAGAAAGTGGCACCGTATTGATGTGAAGCAATGAGCAGTTTTTAATCGCATGTATTTTTACAGTATTTGGAAATGGCGAAAAGCTTGCCTGGTTACGGAGAAGTCGTTTTTCCGCATTGTGCGTGCGATTCTCGCAAGTACGGCCGTGTCATCATTTCTGTGGGTTACTCAAATTTGAAACTGCTCGCTTGTACCGAAGATGGTGTACTTCAGGTGATTGTCTCTGTTTATTGTTATGTTAACCGCTTTTTCAAACTGTAGCTTTCGTATTTTTCTCGTTCTTGGGGCAGTATGCAAGAACGATACTTATTACTCGAGAAATTATCTAAAACTGGGATGGCCAGTACTCGTAATAACGGGTAAGTGATTCTTAATCTTAAGTATCATTCTTGCATTTGGCCTAAACCTATCGCAGCCTTCGAGATATTCTGGCTATCCTATTAGATTGAACATGATAACTTATGGGGTCTCAAAGCCATAGTAGGTTGCTCATGATACTAGGTACTTTTTAATTTTTTTTCCGCCCCGTTTGAGAAGCTGTAACTGCAGTTTGAGAAGAATGCGTTTCTCAACATTTTGTGGGACAAATTTTTTCATTCTTTCGATCTCAGAAATCGATACTGGAAGTTATGCCATTTGACCTCCGCACACCCTGTGTGGTGGAAAAAAATTAGTATTTTCATTTTAAGAATCTTCTCTTAATCCAAGGTGAAAGATCCTCAAACCACTTGTATCGGCGAGTCAAAGTACCTTCTCAGCTCACCCTTCAATGGACCAAATTCTGAATTTTCTTGGAATAGAAAATATGAGAAATTTTTCAGGTTATATTCCAGAGCTGAGTTTCTTCCAGGAAGTCTTGAAGATTAGATGAATTTTACTTCAAAGAAAAAAAAAACACGTTTTTGAGGAAGTAGCATTGACTCAAATATTTCGATGTATTGATAGTTTTATGTGTACTTCATATTATAATTCCTTACTTATACTAATTCGTGCAGATGCCAACAATAGATCGAAACAATTAGGAATATGTACCGTTTCTCGTATATCGCTTCGTTTATCATTATAATACGTAATTTTGTCCAATATTTTTTTTATTTTCACAGAATCAGACAATTGAATTTCCCTGGACGAATATTAAAAGTTGGGAAACCGATGAAGAAGGTGGCACATTTAGTATGCATTATGAAAGAAACGATAATTTACTATCGATTAAATTTTATACGCCGTATGTGAGTATACTATTTGATTAACTATCTACTTATAATAAATAGACATCCTCGTAAGAAATGTTAAATTTTCATTTAATTTTTCATTCTCATTTCAGTTTATATTCCTAAGCGATTGCTTTCAACGAATTCAAGATGAGAGACAGTGATCGTCAACATGCAAGTAACCTCCATAATGTTTCGTTTATTTTTAATAAATACAATTACCAATCCCCCCATTGTTTTATGTATTATTTTTCCTGTTAATTTATTGTACCTGCTAGTTAGTAGTCCTAGTGACCGTCTTTTCCTAGATATACTCGTGTAAAATTAATGTGATAAAAATTTTTGTGTGGTGAAAAAATGTAATGTTTGTGAATTTTTATGTAACTGACTGCAGCAGTTGTACAAATATCATTTTTTAAAACAAATGAACCATGGAAATAGAGAGTGGTGAGAATTTCAAAATCATGAAAAATTCGAATTGCCGAGTATTTAGTTGAGAAATTCGAAACGTCCGTCGTAAACACGAACTGGTGATTCACCTTTTTGTCTCGAATTATTAAGAAACGGATAATTTATTTTTCGATTCGGGCTTTTTCCTTTGTAGAATTATGAATTTCTCATTACTTTAGTATTTTTCCAGTTGTAAGATCAAGAATATGAAAAGAATCATTGACTTATGAGAATTTCAGAGTAATCTGAAGATACGAAAAAGTCTTTATTATAGTTGTGTTTTGTTTGAAATATGAAATCACCGAATGTCTAAAATAATTTTTGACGTAGTAGTGTGTTATTGTTAATGGTAAAAAAAAGAGTTTAACTTAACCTCGACGATAAAAATTTGAAAAAATGAAAGCTCTATCGGTCGTATTCAGATTGCGTTAAAAATACTGGTGGTGCTTGAAAACAAAACTAAGAATTGAATTTGAAACATTTTAGATTTTATGATTTTCGTATTGTTTTTTTATAATTCTCGATTTAAAAATACATTACTGAGGCGGAAGTGTTTTTCTGAGCAATTCGTGAATTTATTTGGGTGAAATTTTTAAACCTATTTTACTACCAAAATGCTATACTTGTACTGAACGCAGATGCTATAGATTTGTTATTGAAAACCTAGGGATTGTCTAATTTTGAAAAAATATTTTTGTTGAATTAGATATTCCGATTTTCAGTCCAAATCCACAAAATTTCATTTGTGTATGTTAATTGTTGGCGGAGAAAAAATACATCTACAGCCTTAAGAAATGCATGTTCCTGCAGTCTTAAAAATAAAAATTATAACTGCATTAGAACGACAATCATTATGGACATCAAATATTGAGAAAATATGTACATTGTGGCCTTCGTCATCAAAAATGTCTAGTTTCAAGTTCGGCTGTGATATGTTCATTTCGATAATCCCGGATGAAAACTGATTTGGGGAATAAAAATACGAACTTACCTTATCACTGAGTTTTATTTTTTTTTTAACCAGAAGTGGTATTCTCGAAATTTACATCCTTTGATTATATATTAATGTTACTACGTAGTAATGTATGATATTGTCGAAGTTCGTAGCATGAATGCTCCGATAACCTGATATTCAGCATCAATTGAATCGTATTCTTGAGTTTTGCAATGAACGAAACTAATGGCACTACGAATCTTTTTTGATGCTTTTATCATAAAATTACAGAAATAGACGTAGCATCAATGCTAAAAATTCCTAGAATACCACTCCAGGTTGTTCTTTCTTAATGAAATCGAAATTTAGACGCGATAGTAGACAAATTGATTTTTTTTGTTTTTTTTAATATTCTCATAGTTTTTGTTACTTAAATTTTTGTACCTGTAACCCATTCCGATTAAATGAAACTTGAAATTTATCACTTAAAATTGGTAAATAATCTGTTTGAAACACTAAATTATATCCTCGATTTTGAACTTTTTTCTCTCGAAATTGTAATAAATTATAAATAATTAAAAGAGATTACGAAGGTAAAAAAAAAAAAATTTAAAGAATGGGATTGAAAAATTTTGAACATTTTAACGACAATACTCGGTGATTTGGGTTCAGTTTTTCTGGTTTATCGAATGCGTCACAACAGAATTTTTCTCTCATGTTTTACCGTAATTCCCATCGAATTTCATTATTTTAAATACCTGGAAACCTATTATTTTGTCTGCTGCTCTTTGCTTACATTTTTAGATTTGAAAATGTGACCTTATCATTTTATTTCTGATTCAATTCGGAATGCCTAAATTTATCGTCTTAGGCTTTTTCAGTTTGCATTGCAACGAAAAGTCGATCGAAATTAATCTAAGATTAAAGTGCAGAATTCTTAGCATCGATGTGAATTTTTTTCCAAGTTTTTTTGAATCTTCTGTGAAGACTAAGTTTTTGAAGTTATATTCTTCTCAATTTCCATGCTTCACCTGCCGTCGTTCATTAAGCATGCTAAAATACCACGTTTTAACTCGACAGTTCTGTGTAAGAAACATGTAATTCTCATGGGTGAGATTATTCTAATTACTCGACCTTGTTTTATTCTTCACATAAAACGTAGCTTTTTACAATTTTGATTCTTTTTTCTTTTTCTCCTTTTTTATTCAAATTTATCGATCTCATGAAATTATTTTTACGTCGTAATTGAGATTATTGCACTTGTTCGCGTGTTTTTTTTTCGGTTCAATTTATGTAAATTTCGTCAAAAAACTAGAATATTTTATGAACTTTCGCATTATCTTGAATTTTTCGATGCCTTTAAATTCATTTATTTTTTTCTTATTTAATGCAAAAGAAAAATTCAAGTAGATTTTTAGATTATAAATAGATAATATGTATTCGTACCTGTATTATGAAAATTTAGTACGTATTTATCGCGCCATTGAAATAAATTTGAATCATCTATTTAATAAAAAATATTAGTACTCCTATCTTCCAATTTTTATTTTTTAATTCCTTCCTCATATTTATTGAGACTCTGTTAAATTGTTTTGTTACTTGATAATATCATTATTGTTTGCGTTTATATGAGTATTATTACCTTAATTATACAAAATACATATATTATATTGAAAAATATGGCTTATTTTAAAAATATGTTTATAAATTTCTATGATGAACCATATGATTGATCCATTCGTCTTCGTATAGTCTTGGGTCGCTTATTTGAAGTGCCGTTCGTTTGTATACGTAATAATAAATGACGCTGGCTACAAAAAAAAAACAGATTAACGATTTAGTCCAATATGGAAGGGTAGCTGTACCATACCGGAGGCAAAACAAAATTCAAACAAATTATATCGTACTCAGTCGATGTATTGTAAAACAACACTGGAGTCCTATAGGCCAATTATACGCCAAAGTCGTGTGCCATCGTATGATCAGTATCCAAGCGTGTAAAATTATACTTATGCCAATGTATAAAAATGATACCAATATGACGATGAAAAATTTTTCATAAAGTATTACCATGAAGCCAGCCTGAAAGCATAAAATTATTCGTGACTATTAAATTTATTTTAGTCGTTTACCGCGAGAGTTTAGTGCTCTGAACTAACCTGAAATACACTTGTTTGAAAAAACGTTATAAGCATTAAAACAAAAGCAAACAGCTGAAAGAAGTCTTGTAACCTGCCAACGCAAATATATTTTATTTCCAGTAAAAATTATAGTTGTGATGTAACATAAATAAAATGAGATCACTTACAAGAATGCCAACAGCAAAAGTCCATTATAAGTTGAGAAGTTATATGAAAATGTATTAAACAATAAATCACAGATTATTAAACTAATTTGGATGGTTAGAGTAATGGCGTACCGCGTCTTCGAAAATTCCATAATTTTTAAAATTGAAAAATATTTTATACATTTTTTTTGGTTTTTCAATTTTTGTGCATGAGAGGTATATTTTTTTCATTGTATGGTTTTTATGGTTGCTAAGCAACTATGGTTGATAACATTCTTACAACCCGGGTTTGGGATAATACCAGTTGCATGCCTCATAATTCTTCTTCCAATTACTTCGCCACTATTAGCGATATTCGTTTGTTTTTTCCTAATTAATTTGTTCAGCGGCGTAGGCAGACTTATTTTTTTAATAGGGCCAGGAAGTAGCCAATTAACAAAACAACTGCAAAACCTTTAGTACCTAACTGAATTAAAAGTAGGGTTGCAAGATTTTATTTTTCCTTAAATATGAGACAAATCATGAAAACAGCCTGAATATATGCAATTTAAGATATTTACTCGAGACGCAATAAAAGCCATGGCTGAAAGGGAAATATTTGAAAAAAAGTTCAATTTTTCGAACATAAAATTGAATAATAAAATAGATTTTAGATTTTTAACGAATTAAGTGTATGTACTATGTGTGCCCAAAATACAGGATCTTGAATGTCCTTACGGGACAATTTTATTTAAACCCAAAATACAAGATGTCTTAGGAAAACTAAGACATCTGGCAACCTTAAGTAAAAGAGAAAGAGAACCAAAAACTAGTCAAAGCACTTGCAGGCGATTATCAAAATAATAATAATAATACCCGAGTACCTGTAATTTAAAAAATTAAAAAAATAAAATTATATTTATTAAAAATTATAATGTTTAAAACAATTTTACAAGTCTAATGCCCAGCTGCGAATTTGTTTGGTATTCAAATAACCATCCACTATTTTATATATATAATTTATTATAGAGTATTATTCAAGGTTAGAACTTTAGAGTAGCAGATCCGAATTTATAAATTTGGTGTCAATTGGGATGTAAAGCCTCTACTAGACTGCGCAGCTAGCGCTGTTGATTTCGGGATAATGAGCAGTTATTGAGCATTGAAAACATACAAAATCAAAGTTATCGAAAGCAATTACAAAAAACTGTAAGTGGTAAAAAGCTGAAATTTTTAGAAGACATCTAGATAGATTATCTGAATATTCCCTGAAATTTTGGCTAAATTCTTACTGTTATTTCTCGAGATATAGATGAAATTCTTTTCATATTCACCAAATTTACTGTAGGTACCTATTATAATCGTTAATATCACAGGTTTGAACAGAATTTCAGAAATATCTCAAAAAATAAAGGTACGACTTCAGCCAAAACTTCAGGGAATCTTCAGATTATCTATGTAGATGTCTTCTAAATATTTCAGCTTTCTACCACTTACGGTTTTCGTGCAGTTGCTTCTGAAAACTTTGATTGCGTATGTTCTTAATGCTAAAAATAGTACATAATTCTGAAATCAATAAATTTGACGAATGGACCATTAGAAGGCGACTTATTTGACTTTAGATCCCAATAGGCCATGTAAATTTTGGGCTCTATTTCAGTGTTGTGAGCTAAAAGAATGCAAAAGATCATTAAAAAATATAAAATCACCGATTCAAAACGCATAAAAAAATTAATTTTGCGCCCTTTTATCTTTGCAAATATAAGCCACAGCCTCAATGGCCTCTTTGTGAATCTGCCAGTAACAACAGCTGATACATTAGTGTGTGTGACATAAACAGTTATTTGAGAAGCGTCTAAATTTCACTCTGGACTCTGGCTTTACAACATTTTGATTGGTTGATTTTCCAATTTCCATAGGTTTTTGTCTGTATAGAAATTTAAATTGTGATGTGAGGCGTACAGAACGAGGATCGAAAGAACTTGAGACTTCTAATAATCTGGAGGTTTATTACACGAATGAATAATACAATATTAACAAAATATGAAATGGCGAAGCAACAGCAATGTACGATCGAAAGTAGTAGGGGGAAAAGCACTTCGTGGTGAGAGTGTACGTATGACATATATATATAGTGATCGTGATGATGATGATGAAGAATGAGTGAAGGTGGGATTTCCGTTACAACACCCCCCTGAAATTTTATCGAATGAGTTCTCCATCATGTTTGACGCTGAAAGTAAACGAATTATTATTGTTTATACAAGAAAAATATTAAATACAAAATGACATATGCGTAATAAAAAATTTCAAAAATAAAAAAAATAAAAAGTAAAAATATTGACATCGTATTATTTAAATATTATGGTAACTAAGTTTCAAAAGAAAATTTTGTTGTGCTGTGCTTCGAGAATAAATAAAATAATAAAATAAACAAATAAATAAATATGGTAACATGCATAAAATATTCAATGATAATATATAATATGTAAAAAAAATTATTGTAAAAAAAAATATTATAATAATATAAAATTGGTAACATGCAAAATATTATTTTATTACAGGTAACGTGTGATTTAATTGTTATGTCTTTCGATTAGGGGAAAAAAAAATTAGAAAAAGAATTCGAGAAAAAATATTCACGTATACATAAAGAAAAAGAAATAGAAAAAAATATATATATATTATGGTATTTCCGATTACAAGTTGATCGAATTCAAAGGAACGTTACGTTTCGTATTTTATCTTAAACGTGTGACATGAAAAAGATTGTAGTATAATATTCATCGCATCGCTTATTATCTTTCGTGTATTGCTATTGTATTTGAACTGGCGCTTAAAATGTAATGTGATAAAGGAACATTTTCGACTTATCTTGTTTTGCGGTCATGTAATGGGTTTAATCTTTATTGTATTTATTGTCGGAGAGTTCTTTTCACTATTTTGTGTGGGAATATTACGTGTATTTCTCTCACGGTTGTTTGAAAATGTATAGGGTTTTTATTATGTGAATTGTAGGGTTTATTCCTGTTCGATTTTTCTGCTTTTTCTTTTGTTCACATTTTTAAAAGGTCGGGTATTTATCTGTTACAAGTATTTTCTGGTAAATGGCTTTGTTGCGTACTAATTTTTTGCAGTAATTGAAGGTTAACTTTTAAGCATCTTTTTTCATGTTACGACCTATATTTTGGACTTGGGACGACTTGTACTTTGAAATGGTAAATTCTGAGACATATTATGACTTTGAAATAAATGAGTTATTTTTATATTATATTATGTATAGATATTTGTTTCGTTTAATATTTTGACAACTATATTTTCGAACTTTGAACGATCCAATGATTTTGTCAAAATATCTGCCAACTGATTTTCGGAGCTTACAGTCCTAAAAAATATTATTTTTTCTTCAAATGCCTCCAAAATTGAGTAGCATTTGATCATTAGGGCTCTCGACTTTTTCTGACTACCCCCTGAACATATTTTTTGCGTTGAGATATTATCTTCCATTATATCCACACTTAATTTTTCACCTAAAATTTCGTAATTTATATTTTGTATGACTTTTATGGTATCGAGTGCATCATAAACTGCAATTATTTCAGCTGCTGTGCTAGACGATGCATGAATGGTTTGCTTGCCGCAATTCCATTCTACCAAATCCCCATAAGAAAATATCATAAATCCAGTTATGGATTTCCCTTTTCCTAAATTATTTAGATCTATATTATTTTCATCTACTTGGGGTGCATATGAGGCATCAATATAGGCCTGTATACCATCCCCTTTTGATCTATATATTATATTATAATTTTTCGTAGTATTAACATATTTGAAAATTCTTTTTGCATAATTTTTTAATGTATGGTTAGAATTATTTTGGAAGCGGGATAAAAAATTTACCGGGAATAATATGTCCGGTCTTGTAAGTCTCGCTAAGTATAGCAATCCACCTATCATTGACCTATATTCGGTGTCATCTATGCCACCTTCAATTTTGTCTAACTTTAGTCCCGTTTCCATCGGAGTGTTCGTATTTTTTAACTCCGAAATTCCAAATTTTTTTAATATTTTATCTATATGTTTGTATTGGGAAAGTATTATTGTATTATGTTCTATATCTCTAGTTATTTCTAATCCCACAAAAAATCTTGGGTTATTTATTATGGTAATCGTAAAGTCTTTTTGTAGTTCCTCATTTATTTTTGTGATTGATGACTGTAAGTTTGATGCGATCAATATGTCATCCACATAGGTTAAAAAATATATTTTTTCATTATTATTAATTATCGTGTATAAGCATCTATCGCTTTTAGTTTTAGTAAAGCCCATCTCCCTTACCTTTGCGTCCAACAGGTCATACCATGACTTACTAGACGTTTTTAGTCCATATATAGACTTTTTCAATTCCAACACCTGATTTGTATTGATATTCACACCTTCAGGTCTTCTCACAAAAATGGGTTTAATGATTGGTGAATTTAGGTATGCAGTTTTTACATCATACTGCACCATAATTAATTTTTCTTTATTTATTATAGATAGTAAGGATCTTATTGTTCCTACTGATGCCACAGGGCCATGGGTTTCAGCAATACCATACTCGGTTCTATCCTTAAAACCTCTTGCTACAAGTCTTGCCTTGGGTTTTGGATTTCCAAATTCATCAAATTTAATTGTGAAAATCCATCTTGTATCTATGAGTTTTTGGCGATCATAGTCGACTATTTCCCACACATTCATATCATCGAGAGAATTAAATTCATCATTTATGGCTCTGATCCAATCATCTCTAAAAGGGTTTATTTCTATTTCAGAATAATTTTTTGGTATGTTATCTTCTATATATATTTTATTATATCTTATATTTATATTCATGACTACAGGATTAATTATCCCCAAATCATACTCGTAATCTGATGATTTTATTACTAATGGTTTATTATTTATCAGTAATGATTTTATATTCTGGGTTTCATCTACCTTAACATCACATGAGATATATGATTTTGTGTTATAGGGGTCTTTAAGACAATATCCCGTATTTGTATAACCCATCATTATATTTTTCTCCGCTCTATGTGCTAGCTTTGGGTCAATTTTGTTTTTCGATTTTGCTTTGGCTTTAGTGGCGTTTTGCTTTCTGACTTCTACAGGAATATGTCTGTAGGTCAATGCTCCAAAGACTTTTAGATTTTTAAGGTTTGGTTTTATCCCATAGAACAGTTCATAGGGTGTTCTATATCCCTCATTTGCTTTCGTGGGCGATCTATTAATTAAATAGGCCGCTGTTACCACAGCATAAGACCAATACTTTATATCAAGGTTGGCATCAATTAGCATGGCCCGTACTCTCCTCATTAAAGTTTGATTTTGCCTTTCGGCAACACCATTTAATTCTGGAGAATATGGCACCACATAATCCATTGTTATGCCAACCTCTTTGCAATAATTTATTATTTTTATATCAGTATATTCCTTGGCATTATCACACCTAATAGTCCCTATGGGGTACTCCGGAAATTTATTTTTCATGGATACTATAATATTTTTAAATTCATTTGTTACTTGACTTTTGCTAACAATGGGCATTACGAACGTATATTTTGAGAAATGATCTATAAAGGTTAAGATATATTTCTGATTTGCCACTGAGGGCGTAAATGGACCCATAATATCTGAGGATGCCACTTCTAATTTTCGAGTTGGTTTAGTTCTAATACCATTATGCCCCAACCTCGTATTGTTTGCTAAACAACATATTTGACAATTTAAAAAATCTTCATCCCTAAAATTTATATTATCGGGAATGCCTACTGCTAAATTTTTTAATTTTTGTAGATATCTGGCATTCAAATGCCCTAGTCTCCTATGTATGATTAATTTTTTATTAATATTATTATTTATTTGTGGATTTTGAGGTATTTCCTCAATTTCATTATTGTCTTCTCTTATTTCTTCCTCTTCACCCCCCTCAGGTGATTCCTTATTATCGTCATCTTCCTGAATTTCTAATTCTACGGTAAAGTCATCCCATTCATCATCTATATTTTGAGTGACGGGGGCACATATCATATTATTTTCATTATTATTCATATTATTAATAATGTTTTTATTATTATTTTCAATATTATAATATATATAAAATATTCCCTCTTCTTTTTTCGCAGTCATTATTATTTCTGCATTTTCAATAAAATATATATTAGCAATATCCTTCTGTTGATCAATATTGATCATACCTGTGTTTGTAATTTTTATAGCTGAAATAATGTCTAGATTTAAATCGGGCACATAATGAACATCATTTAATTCTATCAATGATTGAACTCTGTTATAGTTTTCGACTTTGATCACCATTCTCCCTGTGTGAGTAGCATATAAGAAAGTATTTTTACCAGCACATTGCAATTTTATTGGAGTCACAAATTTTTTAACATCGACTAATTTGTCCAAGTCAGATGTCAAATGCACTTCTGCAGCTCCATCCAAAATTGCTTTGTGATTTAATATATCATAATTTTCATATTTATTATTTTTATTATTATTTATTAGTTCGTTCAACAACCATTCATTATTATTTTTATTGAACTTTTTCACCATACAAGACATCTTCACTTGCTGTTCCGAATTCTCTTTTTTATTGGAGTTTGGTTGGGTTGTATTAGCTTTTGGGGGATATGTTCCCTGACTATTATTAAAATTATTATTATTATTATTTTCTTGTGAATTATTATTATTGCAATTTTGCGCTATATGGCCAAATTGCCCACACTTGTAACATTTTGGATTATTATTCTGATAATTATTCCTATTATTACCTCTATAATTGTTACCTCTATAATTATTGCCTCTATAATTCGAGTTACCTCTGTAACTATTTCCTCTGTAATTTCCATTACCATTGTTCCCATTATTATTCGAGTTATTATTCTGGTTCTGGTTTGTTTCATTATTATTACCATTACCATTATTATTAAAATTATTTCGATTACTATTTGTATAACCATTACGACCATTGCCGTTTCCTCTATAATTATTTCTACCTCTATAGTTATTATATCTACCCCTGTAATTATTCCTATTGTAATTATTATTATTGTTTCTATAATTATTATTTATTTGGTTATTATTACCATTTTGTTTTTTCAAAGTTTGATCTCTGAATTTTTGATCAGAGTCTTCCCTTAATATTCTTTTAAAATTATCTAAATTTTTTTCGTTTGAAGGTAAATTTTCATATTGAATTTTTGCAATTGCTTGTTCGTAACATAAGGCTAATTGTAAATTCTCTAATTCCTCTGATTCCGTAACCTCCTTACCACTATCTCTTACGTCGGTCACTAATTCGTCTCATTTTTTAAGGAAACCCTTCATATTTCCACCAGGTTGGAATCTGAACTCCATCCACTTTGCCTTAGCTATGTTTGCTGTGACAGAAGTTTTTGTTCCGTAAATATTATCTAATTTTTTCAACATTAGTATTGCTGTATTGCAATCCCTTATTTGTTTTGTTATATCATTCGACACTCTTTCTAGTATGAATGCTTTAGCATTATCCTGCATTTTACAATAGTTCAACATATCTTTATCTGGTCGAAAATTAAGATCATCTATATTATTGATATATGGCTGTAAAAATTCATGTTCCCCAAAAATATCGTAATATCCAGCTCCTCTGATGGCTGATATAATCATTCTACGCCAGTCTAGGTAGTATTTCCCATTAAAAACTTTTCCAAGAGGTGCTTGTATGGGTTTAATTTCATTTTGGGATGCCATATTTTCGTTCGTTTTACGAAATCCTAATAGATTATTTTCTTTATTAATCACTGATGTGTATTTTTTATTTTCAATTGTTTCCTTCTCAATTCTATTACTTAAATTTTGTTCTTCACTATTTCCTTTATTATCCAGTTTATATAATTTATTTGATTAAAAAAATCTGTTCATAAATTTTTCTTTCGATTTATCAGAACTATAAATTCTATTTGAAAAATAATTTACTGAGGATTCCAAAATTTTAATATATTTTAAAGTACTAATGTTTTCTATTCTTCCGGATATATCTACTACAAAGGATTCCAATATTATTTCCCCTGTGAAATACGTAACATAGGGTAAATTATAAGTTTCAATTTTTATATCTATTACTTTTTCGCCTTCAAATTTATTAATTAATTTTTTCAATTCCTCCTTTTCAATATTGTATTCTCCTAATTTTCCTTCGCACAAACTTATTATAGGGGGCATAAAAATTTATAATTTTCAATTTTTCTATTTGGCTCAGTTCAACATAAAATTATGCAATCACGAAAAATAACTAACCTCAATAAATATTACCTTTACAAAACTTAAAAATTGTACATTACTTTTTTTTGTTCTGTTGCGCCGACGAATAATTTCAGTTTTCTGCACTCTGCTGTCCACCGTTGTACTGCCTGCTTAAATTTGGTTTGGAGTTGGCCGAAAAATTGGGTCCTCGATGTGTGGATCTGCAATGAGTCCTCGACGACGGGAGCAGGTTTCCTTGGGCTGTTCACTCGATCTTTTTGGCGGTCCTTCCTGAATTTAGCGTTCGATGACTTTCAGGATCGGCCGTTATTAAGTCGGGAACTTCAGCTTCAAATTTTTATTTAATTTTGAATTTTTCAAAAATTAAAAATGTATTATATTTCGAGTTAAACTTCTCGAAAACAAACCAGTAACTATTTTGTATAATTCAACAGAAAACATGAAAAGATTTTCACGCAACAGTAAATGAATTCAAAAAAAAATTATTTCATTTGTTTAATTTTCTAAGTCTCTCCTCATAGTTCTACCGCAGCGATGGCTACCATGATGTGAGGCGTACAGAACGAGGATCGAAAGAACTTGAGACTTCTAATAATCTGGAGGTTTATTACACGAATGAATAATACAATATTAACAAAATATGAAATGGCGAAGCAACAGCAATGTACGATCGAAAGTAGTAGGGGGAAAAGCACTTCGTGGTGAGAGTGTACGTATGACATATATATATATAGTGATCGTGATGATGATGATGAAGAATGAGTGAAGGTGGGATTTCCGTTACAACAAATTGATGAATTTTGTATTCATCTCCCTCTTGCAATCAGCATATCTGATGCAGACTGCAGAGATAAGCAATTCAAATCCTTTCTTCATTTTTTTTTTGTCCGTTTATTTTTATTTTTTACGATATTTTTAACCCATCTGCTGGAGACAACCTTGCTATTGCCAAGTGCCAACATACAAAATAACATGCTTTGGCCAAGGCCCCCCAATTGCATTGAAAGATCCCTCCATCAGTAATGTGCAGGTAGGTACAAGATCAAGTTCATGTGAGAAATTAAATAAATAAAAAAAAAGTCCAATCTCAACAATATTAGCCAAGTCTGAGTAAGTGAGATATAAATTAATGCTTGTCTATAGGTTTGTTTTATTTACCACAAAACCAAATACCAACTTCGTTTAGTTACAAATTGGTTTGAGAAGAATTCGATGGTATTCCACAGGTCAGTTTTGATCTTCAACCATATACATAATGGACTGCACATATTGATAAAATTAACATTGGCTTACATGGAGACACCATGAAGGCGTACATTTCATTCAAAAGTTCCCTTTTTTCAGGATTTATCTAATACCTATCATAAGTCAATTCATTAAATAATATGGAAAGATTTACATTGTCATTTTGCAAAATAAAAGTGTTTTTAAAATTAAATAGCGCCATTTATTCCTTTTTAATATTCGTAGATGATTTCTGTGAAAAGTATAGTTTGATAAGGGAAGGAACTTTTGAATGGCATGTACTTTTCATTTGGTTGCCTTCAACATTTTATCAGTATGCGCAGTCCATCTAATATATGGTCGAAGGTGTTGAAAGTGTTGTGTAGTGAGATCATGTTGTTCACACGTTCGTCGCCATTAGCCGAATGACGTCGTTCGCTATTTTTTGTAACAAACTTGTCCATGTTGTCTATGTTTGTGTAAGTTGGTAACATTTTGATAAGTCTGTTCTACTGACGTCATTGAGTTGATCAATGACGTCATTGAGTTGATCAATGACGTCATTGAGATAACGATATTGTTATACATTATCGTTATCGAATTGTGTACAACAGGGGAGGGGAGTCTAAGTCTTTCCCAGTCTACCTTCCATGTATAAGTCAATATGTGATTTTTGTCTGTTGATTTATGTATTATCTGTATATATAAATTTTTTTTTTTTTTAATGTTTGTTATGTATGCATTGAATTGTCTGATTGAAAAGAGGTTTGTGTTTGTTAATATAATACAAAATAAAGAGATATTTATGAAATATTATTATTTATTATATGTTAGGAACGAGAACATTTAACGATACATTTATGGGCTAAGAACGATAATGTTTAACAATTAATTATATGAATTTGTACAATGGTATAGGAACGTTTATTATCACATTGTTTCTCACTTTGTTTTGAGGTAAAGCTTATTTGTTAATTATATAATAATGAGATCTGCCTTCTTGTGTAGGAAGGTCTGGTATCACAGGTTCGTTACTTATTTGGTGTTGTGGAACACTCTGCTTCCTCGTTTTTTGTTGTGTTGTTCGAGTCTGGATATATTTGTGATTCTGAAAAAATTTAAGAGATATATTAATTTATTTGTTGATACTAAAACACGTCAACTACATCATTTCTCCTTCTGTGAGGATAAGTGATGGTTGGCTAGTGTTTTGCTTCTGTTGGTTTGTGAAGTGTCACCTGCTTCTCCAATCTTTATATTGGTTTCACAGTGGGTCCTCTAGTTGCAAACTTGATTTGTTTCGTTTGGAAGTTTACCCAGAGTAGATCCTAAAGATGGTCTGGACTACGAATTATTTATGATAATTCGTAGGTGTTATGTTTTTTGGGCCACTACTTTTGTGTGTGTATGTTGTAAACCGTCTGGGGAATTTAACTCTAGTGGTGCTAAATATTTAAGGAGTCTGGTAGTAAGTGTTCCATTTGGGAACATTATAGAGGCTGATCTGTCTATTTGGTCTGAGGATTTATGTAATTCTTTGATCACTGCTAGTTGTGGTTTGTTAGGTGTTGATACCGCATCAATGACGTGTACTAAATCTCCGATTTTTGGTATGTTGTTATTTGTTCGGTAGTTATTTAGTATTGGTTGTGGTTGTTTGTCTCGAAGGTATGTGAGATAATTTTGTTTCCATTGAATCCATAAGTTTTTTAAATATGTTTGATCCATTTTCCATATGTGTTGTAAGTGTCTTTCTATTGTTGTATGATTAATTTCTGGTTTGTCAGAATTTAATACAGTATGTTGGAAATTGGCGTGAAGGAAGTTGGCTAGTGTGAGGTATGAATAAGTCGTTGTTTCTGTTTCTGGGCATAGGGGTCTTTCGTTTATTATTATTTGTAATTGTTTGATGGTAATATTGAATGTGTGTATGTATATGGGGTGATGTCCTACTGTTTTATAGTACGCTTGTTTGATGATGCCTATTAGGTGTTTGTAAGTGCCTCCGTACCATGGGGCTTTTTTAGCTGGTATGAATTTCCATTATATGTGATTTTTGTAGAGGTAATTTTTTACTTTATTGTCATTTGTTACGTTGTTCTAGAAGTTTGTTATATTTGTGTTGATGACTCTGAATTGTGCTGCGTTATCTGAGAGTATTAGTTTTGGTGTTCCTCTGTCTGCAAAAAATGATTGAAATGCGCACCATATTTCCTCTGTTTGTAAGGATACAATGGGTATTAGATATACTGCTCGTATAGTGAGGCATGTGAATATAAGAACCCATCTTTTTGATGGTTTTGTTGATGGTGAGATCTGTTGTGGTTGTTTGCTTGTTATTATTTTATTGTATGTATAGAATGGGCTGAATATATCGACGCCCGTATGTGTAAATGGGTGATCATTTTCGTTGAGTCTGAAGTCTGGTATGGTCGAAAAAGGTGGTTGTTTGTATGGTTTGTTTGAATGGATTTTACATTTATAACAATTTTTCCTAATTGTAGATATGACTAGTTTGTTGATGGTTGGAGTGAAAAAGTTTTTTCTGAATTTTGCAACTGTGTATCTGGTTCCACTATGGTATCCTTTTTCATGTATGTATAGTATAATTAATCTAGTTAAGTATGAGTTTGGAGGTAGGAGGTATGGCCCTATTGATAAATGTATCTCAAAAAATCATGGAATCATATAGTAATTGCTATATGGATATTTTAAAATAGTATAAATACCTTATAAATATAGTAAATTGTCATATTGCTACTTCCTATATCGATACAATAATGTTACAAAGATTTAGGAATACTCCAATGTTGAATTAATATCGCAACTTTCTATTTTAATTAATATAGTCATAACCTACATTGATTCAAAATTGGTAAAATCAATATTGAAACATATAGGTAAAAGTAATATCAAGTCAATATTGATTTTAGAAATATCTTTAATATATTGATATATCTATATTGATATGATATTTGAAATCTAATTTTGATCTATATAGATACAAACTATATTGAAACAATATTAATATTAGAAATATTGAATGTAAATCGATAGTACTTTATTACTGTAATATTTACAAACTCAATATTAACCCATAAAGGTGGAAGCTATATTGAAGTAATATTATCTTACTAATGAAAAAATAATATCGTTACTTTTATATTAGTACAATAGGTATCAGTATGATCATATTAAGAAAAAAGCCACATGGTATGTTATAATTATCATTCTGCTGTTATAAAAATGTATAATTTAATAATTTTACAGAAATTGTGCTTATTTTTAAGGTTACAATTATTCTATGTTGAGTGTTATGTTTGAATGTGAATGCCATGTTTAAATATATTAAATTGGGTATATTGTGATGTTTGAGAAAAAATATTAATATTTTGAGCTTCAATGAAAAGGAAATCGGAACCTGTTCAGAAACTGTTAAGTACCTATACTTCATTGTTCCTACATAGACTTCCATTCATTTTAAATGTGTCATTATAAATGTGAAAATTAATGTTTTTTTCATCATCAATTCTAGAAAATGAATTACTGCCTTTACATATAACTTTGGCACATAATCCTCAAGATGAAACTAAGGTAATTTCAACACATGATGAAGATAAAACTAATCCTCAACTAACACTTCCACTACTGAAGGTAAAGCTCAAAGACATACACAGGTATTAATTATAATGTAAAATCCTTTTCAACTTTGACTGTGATAAACTGATCGACATTCTTCGACAAATTCATTGATAAATCGTAACGAATTCATCGACAACTCGTTTTGGTTTACCAATGAATCTGTCCACAAATTATGAGTAGACTACGTATTATATGTCGACAAATTCATTGATATATTTCAAGGAATTCGTAGATGAACTCGTTGAGATTTATATCTACAAATCCGTCGATATATATATTATAATCGCGATATATATTACATACATTCACAATTTGTCGACGAACTCGTTTGGTTTACCAATGAATCCGTCAACAAATTGTGAATACGAATAGGTATATTGCAACCAATATCGATACCTTGCAAATATTGGTAATGTCATCTCTGGTTAATACCATGGAGAACTAGTACCGACAAAGTTTTATAAATTATTGACGCAAATTTTGGAGCACAGGTCAGCATATTTGCCTCCAGGATTATATATACCTACCTATTATATTCTCGATATGTATACGTTAGGAGTATTCACAATTTGTCGACGAATTAGTTTGGTTTACCAATGAATCCGTCGACAAACTGTGAATATGTACGTTGATGGATTCGTTGATAAATCTCAAAGAATTTGCCGATGAACTCGTTGAAATTTATTAACAAATCCGTCAACAAATTCTTTGAGATTTATCAACGAGTTAATCGACGTAGTATATTCACAATTTGTCAACAAATTGTGAATATACCTAATATGCATACATACATATTGAGATATAATATAAGTATACGTATCGGCAGATTCGTAGATAAATCTCAACAAATTTATGGACAAACTGGGTTTAATTCATCGACGAATTTGTTAATAAATTTCAACGAGTTCATCGGTGAATTCTTGGAGATTTGTTAAAGAATTTGTCCACGTATTATATTCACAATTCGATGACGGATTCATTGGGATAGGTACCTGTATGCACACGCACCTGGTTAGTAAAGAGCCAGTTTGCAAATTATACTCAAATATGATCGTAAAGCATCAGACATATGCATTTAGTTACATGCGATGATAGAAATGCAATTAATGCTTTAGGTATGTTTTATTTTTCACGTATTTTTTCTATAAAAATCTACCAACTTATTAAATTTTATTTGATATTAGCTTCCCAGAGTTGGGAGTGGGTATGTTTTTCGTTTCATGATTCACAAAAATTTTGACACCAATAAGTAGAATTCATTTCCTCCATATTATATAGACCAATTTATTTTTAACATAGTACTGGTCGAAATTTTGGTCCGATAGTTAGGAAAGTTGGTAAAAACATTAGTACCTACTTTGAGCCAAAGATGTGAACTATTCATTTTTTTGCGGAATAGCCAGTACCTACCGCTATTAATGTTTTTATTTTTGCTAAAAAAATACTTAATTTTCGACCAATATCTAAGAAAATTTGAAACTAATATTCATAGTATATTACGCTACGAAAGAATAAAGTGAGTGATTAATATTAAGTTGCCAATTGTAGCACGAGGTATTATCGCTCACTTTATGATTGAGTAGCATAGGTACGCTATTTTTTGCACCAATGCTCATAAAAATGAAATTTTTCAAAAAAATTAGAGTTTGAAAACTTTTGATTATTTTTTTATTTGATTTTAGTCCTCCATAAGACTTTAGGAAAAGTTAACATTAACGCATTAAGTAATTAATACGAAAATTTTTGGGTAAGCATAAAATTAACCCATTAACGCCTAGGGCGTTAATAATTTTATTCAACATTTTAAAACCAAGTAGGAAATGTTATACTTTGAACCCTGAAGATGATGGAGTAATCTTTTCTAGCATATTGTGCAAATCATTCTTTGATAAATATGTTGATAAATCTGAACGAATTTGTTGACAAACTCGAGTATAATGTAGGTCTTTTTTAGTTTTTGGGTAATAATGACAGAATACTTTTGGTTTATCAAAAATTCGTTTGACAAACTGTGTGCAGATTTTTTTATTTTGTCTTATTCAGTAAAACCATACGCAGATTTTAATTGTATTTCTCGGTGGGAAAGGCTAAAAAAAATTTATTTGCTCACTTCACTCTCAAAATTATTGAAATTTGGTTGTTACAAAACATATCTATATGAAAATTCCTTCCACCCATACACCTCCTTTCAACTCTGCAATTTCTCAATCAACAGCCAAAAATATGGATAGAAACTTTTTTTTTTATCTTTGAAATTTTCCAGGTAAGCCAAATTTTTTTCAAATAAGCTGTAGTCCCTACAGCCCCTTCAAATCTGCCCGTGTGTAAAACAAAGCCATGTTCATAACGATTTTTTTCAATTTTATTTGAAGAAGAAAATACTATGTAGAATTTCGGTGGTAGTTCTAAATGAAATAACTATTGACACACCAAATTACAGAGATTAATTCTCTGAATGTGCCAGTTTCTTGAGAGGGACCGAAGACAATTAGTTTCATGATTTAAGGGTGAAAAAACTGCTATAAAGGAGACAAATCTGCCAATCTTCTCTTTTTTTTTGCATTTTTTCCCTTTTTAATTAAAAATTTTCCAGTTTTTTAAAATTATTTATTACTATTCTTTCATTTTTAGGTTGATGCTGACCAGATAGAAATATTACTCTAATTAAAACACGAGACAAATGGGCAATGATTTACTGAGTCTTATTAAATCCTTGAAGATAAAGTCCATAATCTTCCAAAAGTTATTTGGAGCATAGTTAATTGTACTGAAATAATTGACATAATTGAAATGGGATCTGGACATTTTGTTTATTTTGGCATAAAGGATTATCTTTTGAAAAATGCAGTTATTATAAACAAAATGAAATTGAATTCTATAAACCTAAAATTGTATATTGATATACAGGGTGCTGTTGAAAATGGTAAAAAAGATAAAACAATCAAGTCAATTAAACAATAGCTACCTAACAAATCAGAAAACCTAAAAAAAAAAAAGAACTTATGAATCAACAAATAACCGAAGAATCAAATAAACAAATAATCCGAAGAATCACACCAGAATCGAAAATTTAAGTTGAAATTTAATTTATATTGTCAGTTTTTTTTAAATATATTTTTTGTTATTGAAATGATAAATATTATTGTACTGTATAATGTGATAGACAATTTTGATAATTAGATGAAAATTTAGGATCAATAAAAATTCTGTAAAGTTGATAATTTTGAAATTTTATAGCTTTTAATTGTTTATTTTTATTTAATGTTTGTATTGAAGGTTTTTTCCATAATAACTTGGTATTCTTGACAATGACTAACCTTTTGGACTAGGCAATGTTGATCAAATATGTTGCAGTTAATTTTGAGTGTCAGACAATCCCAAAGAAATTTGGTACATATATAAAAAATAGTATCTTAATTAATAATTATAAAATTTTATATCGTTCAACTGTTACTTTTCAGACATAATGTAAATATTTCCTGCTTTGTAATTAATTGTAAAACTTGTAATCTTTACATTATATAAAAATTGTCAGTTAAAGGTTACAAAATGTTATAATTTTTTATATGATAGCATTTTTTAAATGTATTGAATTTCCTTAGGATTATCTATCAAAATTGACTGTGACATATACATCTAATATTGATTTTACCAATATGAACCTATATTTCAAGTACCTATATGGATTCTTTATAGGAAATTGCGATACAGATCTGGGACAGATATATACATATAAATCTTTTATTGATATATTCTATATATACTTATATAGACATGTCAATATTGAATCTACCTTGATATTTACAATATATACCTATATAGGTATTAGATATATAAAATCATTATCGATAGGCAATATAGACAAATGGCAATATTGGGCTAAAAATCTATATAGCAGCAATATCGTATATCACCATTGCAGGATTAAATCCATTATTTTTCTAGATACATTTGTCAATAGGGGGGAATAGGTTCGTGTGTGTAATGTATGTGGTGGTAGGTAATTATGTAATCTTAGCATATTGTCGTTATCTAGTTTTATATGGAATTTTTTCAATATTGCGTATGGGGGCGGGTTTGTTTATTGTAATTGTTGAAAGATAAGTTTGCAATATTTCTTTTGTTCTGCTTTGATAAAAATGGTTAATATTTGAAAGAATTGGTAGTTTGTGTTGAGATACGATGTTGTATGAGATTTCTGTTGTGCTGTTTTTTGTTGAAATTGTTTTATTGCTTTTATTATGATTTGGAAGGTCTTAATTAATTTTTGTAGTGAAGAGAATTTAGTAATGTCTGAATTAAATGGTGTCGAGTTGTTTCTATATATATTGTGAGAATGATAGCAAATTATATTATACGTTAGCTTATTATTCTCACATATCATATGTTGTGGTAACACTGTTTTTAGTATTATTTGTAATCTGTGATTTTATGTTTGAAACTGTGAGAAAGTGACGATCACTAATATGAAAGATTTCACATTAATTGAATAAGAACAACAAACAGCGATGATATTAAACAAACACCATTAAAGAAACACTAATTTTGAAGTCAACACAATAAGTAAAAGATTCAGTTTTAAGATCTCATTTTATTTTATGTTCACGTAACAACATTTGGAGATCAACTAACTGACAGTTGAAATACGAATATACAATCAGCTATAGCCGATGACGTCACAAGCAGCGACCACGTTACGACTAAATATATCGACTATGAGCGAGGTCATGAGGAGCATATTCTCACACGCCTCCTCAAATAATATATGAACAAAAACATATCGTGAATATATGATTTGGACAAAACAAAGTCCAATGAAATAACAACTAATATATATCGTGGTGAAACTTAATAATTATAAACGTATTAAAATATTAAAGTATTCGTGTAATCGTGTATGATAATTATCACAGTCTGTATAAAAATATAAAATATATAAAATGGTAAAAATATGACTGTCAGAACACATATAAATGGTAAACATATAAATCACAAACAGCTATATTAAATTTAGGTCATTACAAAAATTGACAAATGCAGGCTTTGGCAGACCTTTAGTAAACAAGTCACCCAATTGTTGGGACGTTGGAATATACATATAAATAAATGATTTGTCAACGTGTGAACATATGAATCTATACTTAGTGTCTATGTGTTTCGATTGTTTGGAATTCCATCTACCTGACTTTATGAGTCCCAGGCAGCTCTGATTGTCCTCGTAAATCACGGATCTTTTAGAGTGGTCAAACCGAAAGTCATTAATTAAATTTTGCATCCACAGTCCTTCGGATGTTGCTTCGCACAAGGCAATAAGCTCACTCTCAGTACTGGAGAGAGCAACAGTGGGTTGCTTCCTACTAGACCAGGAAACCACAGATCCAAATACTTTTACACAATAACCAGAAATTGATTTGCGAGTAGAGACGCAATTTGCCCAATCAGCGTCAGAGTTGATTTCTATTATATATTTATTATTATTATCCCTATTATAAGTCAAATTTAATTGTGAAGTAGTTATTAAGTATTTTAAAACTCGTATTAAATATTTATAATGTTCGTGTGTGGCTGTGCTTTGAAATTGACTGAAGTAGGATATCGCAAAGCAGATATCTGGACGAGAACCCAACATAAGATACATAAGACAACCCAACAATTGCTGATATTGATTATTCAAATTACGATCTATTCCATTTAAATCACGATGCAATTGTAGTTTGGGTTCAATCAGAGAATGTGTGGGGATACAATCTAAAACACCAAAACGTTTGGCAACAGACTCAAAGATTTTTGATTTATTTCCAAAAGTCCATTCTCACGATCATAATTTATGTTTAAACCTAAATATTTATTAATCATTCCCAGGTCTTTACACCTAAATTTTTTGCTAATTTTATTTTTATTGTCTATTATTAAATCATTATTATTGGAGCTGATGATAACATCGTCAACGTAAGTTAGTAAATAAACTATAGAATTTCCTTGTTTATGAATATATAAACAGTCATCAACTATGCCTGGTTTAAAATCTAATGAAACCAAAAATTCATGGAACATAGTATTCCACACCTTAGGTGATTGTTTTAATCCATATATGGATCAATTTAGTAATAAAACATTTCTATTTTTATCTAAATTACGTTCAATGCCTTCTGGAATTTCTAAGAAAACTTTGTCTTTAATTTTACCATTTAAAAAGGCACTACAAATATCAATTTGATGAATAAAATATTTAAATTTATTACTCAAGGCAAGTAACGCACGAACTGTTGACAGTTTGGCAACTGGAGCATAGACTTCGGTGAAATTAAAACCTTTTTGTTGCTGAAATCCGCGAGCCACTAACCTGGCCTTGTACAAAACATTACCAGCAGAATCAGTCTTTTTAGTAAACAGCCATCTACACGTGATTGTTGGATCATCCGTTGGACGTTTGACCACATTCCAAGTTTCATTGGAAGTCAAAGCATCAACTTCATCTTGAATCGCTTTCTTCCAGCGATCAGACTCAGAGGACCTCAACGCCTCCTCAAACGTCAACGGGCAATCACTTTCAACAGCATTAGCTATGAAAAAGCAAGAATCTATAACATCACCAAAATCTAGTATATTATTAATTTCTCCATCCACTTCAATACTATCAACATTCGTTTCGTCAACTTCCTTTATTATAGGGTCAGAGTCATCATATTTTGATTTACCTATAGACTCTTCATTGAACTCAACATCTCTGGAGAGATGGATTTTACATTTAGTCACATCCAGTAACTTGTAACCTGCTGGCGAATATCCCACAAACTTCAATTTATTACTCTTTTTCTCAAATTTATCCGAACTGTGAGCGAAATCCAACATATAAGCATCGCAGCCAAAAACCCTCAACTTTTTATAATCATACTTCTCACGGTGCCATCTTTCATAAGGAATGTAACTTTTATTGGTTGGACACCGATTTAAAATGTAAGCAGCACATAATAAAGCCTCACTCCAGTAAATTTTATCCAGGCTGCTTTCATATATGAGAGTTCTGGCCCTCTCTCCAAGAGTACGATTCATTCGTTCAGCTTTACCATTTTGCTGAGGACATCCACCAACAGTGGGTTCTATGGAAATTCCTTTCTCAACACAATATGCTTTAAACTGTGAATTTATATATTCGGTACCACGATCGCACCGTAATCTCTTTACATTTGTATTAAATTTATTAGAAACCAATTCGTGATATTCAACAAATTTTGACAATACCTCAGTTTTGTTGTTCAGCAGATATACAAAACAAAAATTCGAATAATCATCAACGAACGTTAAAAAATATTTCTTGTCATTATACGACACTGGATTTATTATACCACAGACATCAGTATGGACTAATTCCAACGGACTTTTTGTTTTTTGTTCATGTCTGTCGAAAGGTTTTTTATGTTGTTTCCCCATAATACAGGGTTCACAAAATATTTCTCGATTATCAGACATATTAGGAATACGACCTTTATTAGACAACAGCTTGACATCATTATTATTCAAATGTGCAAGTCGCTTATGCCATAACTCTAACGGATTTTTATTTTTATTTTGTGTCAAATTACATGATTCCGTTACATTATTATAAAAAGTTATTGTATATAAATTTGTTAAATTACTTTTCCCGATTATAATTATGTTATTAGTTTTGTTACTTATTACATTAACAGACTCTTCCTCAAATACAGACCTACATCCAGCTCTAGCCATACATTTGACTGAGAGAAGATTGGTCGGAAGGTCTTTAGCAAATCTAACATTCTTTAATGTGATATTAATTCCATTTTCAGTTTTTAATTTCACAGTACCAACAGCTGAAACAACAAGTTCAACGCCCTTTTTGGCAACCATTATCGACTGAGGTTTTGTCAACATAATATATTCAGCAAATAATGAAATATCATTCACAATATGTGAAGTACATCCTGAATCTAACACAAAAACAATCTGTGGTGGTGCAGAAACTTTTGAAATAAGACCCTGATCAGGTACCAAGAAAGTCAAATCGATCTCAGAACATTCATTATTATTATTATTATAAACATTATATGACTGTGAATTACTATTTTCATTATTATTACTATTATTATTATTATTATTCCTGTTATTATTCCCTCTGTTTATAGTTCGATTATTATTTTTAGTATAACAATTTCTAGCTATGTGTCCCTGCTTATTACAGAAATGACATCGAATATTATTATTATAATTTTGATTCAAATTCTGATTACTAGACAAACCTGAATAATTATTATTACTAGAATTGTTGTCTTTATTATTATTTGACTGACTAAGATTACGCTGATCATTAACATTACTATTCCTAAAACCACCATGATTTCTAAAATTACGGTAATTCGATCTACCCCTAAATTTATTGTGATATCGTCCGCGTGGATTATAATTTGAACCGAAAAAAGCATTCTCTTCACCAGGAACACTTCCTGATGAAGGTTTTGGATTTGATGCATCAGGAGCGGAAGGCAAGCTTCTCGTCATCTTTTCGAGGTCCAGTTCACGTTGGAAATTAATAACCTTTCCAATCGCAACTTCCCACGATAGATTGTCAGCATCCTGCATCATTATTTTCAGCGGATGGAAATCACTTGGCAACGATCTCATCATAGTTAAAATACATTGTTTTACAGACGTTGTCTCACCCATTTCAGCCAAACGTCGAGTAACAGACCGAAATTCCATCAAGTAATCCTTCAGCTTATCACCAGGCTTGAATCGCATCGAGTACATCTTGGATCTCAGCTCAATCATCGTCATGTTGTTGTCCCTTCCAGCAAGCTGCACAATTGCCTGAAACATCGTTTTTGCCGTATCGTAAGTCTGGATCGCCTCGATAAAATTGTCAGCAACATTATTAGCAATGTAAAACATCGCCTTCGAATTCAGCTTTTCCCATTCTTCAGTACGATTCCTACCCGACGGAACAGAATTATGTACAACACTATATAAACCTTCTTTTCGAAGCAGCAGATCCATCCGGTATCGCCAAGTACGCCCATTATCTCCGTTGAACGGTTCCAGCATCAATTTCATTTCACGTTCCATTTTCGTTAACAGTCGCACAGCAAACAGCAAAAATCAGCGACGAAAAAATATCACAGGCAGACAGCCAAAAATTACACGAAAATGAACAGGAACGAACTAGACATACCACTTGAGAATACCGTTTACATCAGGATCAAACAAAGAGAATTTAAAATTGAATGACGGTTACTTGGCAAGTTTCTGCAGCACAATTTTGCTCAGACATCACAATGGCAGCCTCTTCAAGTACGATGACTTGGCCCATAACCTGTGAGAAAGTGACGATCACTAATATGAAAGATTTCACATTAATTGAATAAGAACAACAAACAGCGATGATATTAAACAAACACCATTGAAGAAACACTAATTTTGAAGTCAACACAATAAGTAAAAGATTCAGTTTTAAGATCTCATTTTATTTTATGTTCACGTAACAACATTTGGAGATCAACTAACTGACAGTTGAAATACGAATATACAATCAGCTATAGCCGATGACGTCACAAG
>WOFM01000218.1:673203-738651 GCA_011428145.1 Ericerus pela | reverse complement strand
TGGAGACACCATGAAGGCGTACATTTCATTTAAAAGTTCCCTTTTTTCAGGATTTATCAAATATCATACATCAAGTGATTAAATAATTAGGAGGGATTTGCATTGTCATTTTACAAAATAAAAGTGTTTTTAAAATTAAATAGCGTCATTTATTCCTTTTAAATATTCGTAGGTGAATTCTGCTCGATTTGTCGCTGAATCCTAATTAATTTAAGGGCGACAAATCAAAGAGAATTCGTAAATGAATTCTGTGAAAAGTACAGTTTGATAAGAGAAGGAACTTTTGAATGCAATGTACATTTCATTTGGTTTTCTCTTTGATAGTCAAAGGGTTGCCTCCAACATTTTATCAGTATGTGCAATCCATCTAGTATATGGTCGAAGAATGAAATTGTGCATCAAATTGGCCTAATTTAATGATATTGTTGTTCTACACTCCACCTGCACCCGTTCACTAACCCTTAGCGCTACTACATTCGTTGACTAACACTAATACTTTCAGGTTGTGCAGATGCACATAACTTTAAACTCTCGAACATTGTAAACTCTGAAATACATTTCCCACTAGAAATGGGAATTTTAGTTCATTTCACAGATTTAGTTCATTGAGTCTGCTTCACCAAAATGAACTAGTTCACTGAACTAGTTCAATTAGTTCAGTAGTTCAGTAAATTTTTCAACTTGATCACTTCAATCAGCTGATTCATGATTAGTAAAGATGTGCGTTTTAGTTCATTTGGGGGATTTAGTTCAACAGGTCTCGGTCTTTTGAATGAACTAGTTCAGTGAACTAGTTCAAAATGAACGAAATGAGCTGCATGAATCAAACCTTTGAGTATGTATTATTTCATATGGAGAGCAATTCGTATACATTTTCTATACGTAGTTACTTTCAGACATAGAAAGCGCTTTCATTCCCCAAAAACGCTTACTATTTCATTTTGTTTTTTGTTGATTGATAAGAAATTCCACTCATCCAGTGATTAACAACAAAGCTGTGACGTATAAGAGTGAACTAGCTGGTAGGTCTATACAATATAACTTTGATTTGATAATATCTTTTAGTTCAAAATGAAATAGTTCATCCTCATCTTTCGGTCTCATTCATTTAGGTCTTTCAAAAGATTAGTTCAAATGAATTAGTTCTCGGTCAACCAACACATCTCTAATGATTAGCTCATATCATTTGATGTGAGGCGTACAGAACGAGGATCGAAAGAACTTGAGACTTTCTACATTTGAGAGGTTTATTTTGCGACTGACAAAAACATTACAAGTGAAATATGAAATGGCGAAGCAACAGCAATATTGTATCGAAAGTAGTAGGGGAAAAACACTTCGTGGTGAGAGTGTACGTATGACATATATATATAATGTGATCGTGATGATGATGATGAGGAAAGAGAGGAGGTGAGATTTCCGTTACAACACCCCCCTGAAATTTTACCGATTGTATTCTTCATCATGTTTGATGCTGAAAGTAAACGAATTATTATTGTTTCAAAAAAAAAATACTAAGTACAAAATGACATATGCGTAACAAAAAAAATAAAATATTAACATCGTATTATTATTATGGTAACTTTGGGTTTAAAAAAAATTTTGCTGTGCTGTGCTTCGAGAATAAATAAAATAATTGAATAAAATAAATAAATATGGTAACATGCATAGAATATGATATATATATGTAAAATACGTGTACGTATTTTAGAAATAGCTGGCTATTTCACGTCCGTCTTATCATTTCCATAGTACGGCAGAATCGAATGTATCGAGATTTAGCTGATAAGACAGGACTGTGTAACTGCAAGTAAATTTTTTTTTGATTTCATTCGTGTGCTGTGGTTATAATGTAGACGATCAAAACGTTTCTTTCTAGTAATTTTCTGCTAAACTATGTAATATGACAATCTAAGATTTAAGTAATTTTGTAATCGAGTAATGAACTTTTTAATCTTTGTATTTCACTTCTTTTAGGTAAGTTGAAATAAGTTTGATGCTAAGTATGTAAATTATCTGATTCTTAAAATATATTTTCACTTCTTTTAGTGCAATCGAGATATTGTTCATATTTCATTCAAAATTACTTACAAATACAAAGATTAATTCTTTGATCAGCGATGTCGCCAGTTCGATTACAAGTTTTCATGCTTGCTGAGGCTGCTGCTGATGGGAAATTTACTGTTATCAGAATAAAAAGAGTTAGAAAACCAGGGGATGAAATGTGGTACGCTTTTCCTCCTGAATTTCAATCGCTGACTATTCATGCCAAGCTGTTAGCTACGGGTTCAATGAAAGCTGCCAGAGATGCGCTTAAAGCCCGCGGACAGTATCGCACTGTAAATGTTAGCCTGTCTGAGGAGCTAGCAAAATCATATCTGGATGATGACGGTAACTTTGTCTTTTCTGATTATTTTTTGTCATCGGTAGAGACTGGTTCTTCGTCTGTCGCGCCGGTAGTGTCACTGGAGAAACAGGAATCACTAAAAGAAATAATGAAACATTTTCTGGTCGATAAATTAACATCCAAGAATTCAAACGTAGTTGCTTGGGCTGTTAGTTTCGAAAAAGAAGTAGCTCGGTTTTCTCTTGTTGGATCCAGAGTTATTGAGGTTTTTCACCTTTGCTTAGATACGTCAATGAATGACTGGTTCCTGAGTACCCAAAAAAAAATTGGTGTTGATGCTGACTGGGCTCTATGGCACGAGGATCTTATCGCCACATTCGGTGACGTATCTTGGAAACCGATCCGATTTGCTTACAATTTCCGATATTTATCGGGCTCCTTAATAGAATACGTTATAAAAAAAGAAAAATTAATGTTAGATCTAGACCATTTTATCGCTGAAAATGTATTACTGAATTTAATAGTGTTAGGCTTGCCGGCTCATATTCAAGATTCATTGAATCGTAATTCAGTAACTTCGGTAAAATTATTAATTTCTAAATTAAAAAAATATGATGCTGATAACCCTGCTCGTCGTACATCTTCTGAGAATGCAAATTCGACTATGTCAAAAAAAACAAATACGATTGTTCAAAATGTTAATGGTATTACTAATTATAAGAAATTTACTCCTAAAAAAAAAACATGTTCGATTTGTGATAAATTAGGGAAATTTGGTAGAATTCACTCGGAAAATGTCTGCTGGTTTAAGGACTCAAGAAAAAATGAAATTAACAAAGTAAAATCTGTAAATAATTTGGAGATAGAGTCCGAAATCAATAATTCTGATGACTTGCCAAAAAACGAGTAACGGTACCACTGATTCAATTACGTCTTTTAATTAATGATTCTATATTATGTAACGGTATTTATGATTCCGGCTCAAATATTTCATTAATAAACTATAAATTTGCAAGGAAAAATAAAATAAAAATTAACTCTTGCAACAATAATTTTAAAATGGTCAGTGGTACGGCTTCAGTCTTTGGAATCGTAAAAATCAAAGTAAAAATTTTTGATATCGTCAAATTTGTAGATGTTTTTGTGATAAATTCGATTAATTTTGATTATGATTTTTTGATTGGCTTAAATATGATAAAGGATTTTGGGTTACACCAAGACCATGAATTGAATATCTCTCAGATTAACGTAATGGATAATAATAAAAAAATTGATCTCGGAACCGTAGTTCAGTCTGCACCGTTTACAGTAAATTTTAATGAATCTATTAAAATTAATGAATTCGAGGCAAATTTGGATCATTTAAATAATTACCAAAAGAATAAAATAACTTATTTAATTGAAAAACATAAATCTATTTTTGCGAAACACAAATTTGATACGGGTTGTGTACACAACCACGAAGCTTCGGTTAAATTGACTGAGCATAGGTATGTATCTCGCAAGCCGTACAGATGTAATCCTATTGATCAGAAGGAAATTGAATCTCAAATTTCCCAGTTGTTAAACCATGGTCTGATCCAGGAATCTACATCTCCTTTTGCGGCTCCAGTTACACTGGCATTTAAAAAAGATGAGTTTGGCGTTCGAAAGAAGAACAGATTATGTATCGACTTTACGGCATTAAATAAGCTTATTGTACCTGAAAGTCAACCTTTCCCATTAATAGAAGATTTAATTGTGAAGACTAGGGATTGTGTTTATTTTTCAGCTTTCGATATTAATTCCGCTTTTTGGACTATTCCCTTACGCAAAAAAGATTCTTATAAAACAGCTTTCGTCACACAAAATGGCCATTTTGAGTGGACATGTTTGCCATTTGGCCTTAAAACATCTCCCGCAATTTTTCAAAGGATCCTACAAAATATTATCCGACGTAACGGGTTGGACTATTTTTGTGTAAACTATATTGATGACATTCTAGTTTTTTCAAAAACATTTGAGGAACACTTGGAGCACATTGATAAATTGTTTATGGCCATTAAAAAGAAGGTTTTAGATTGAAACTATTAAAATGTAATTTTGCCAAAAATAACGTAAAATATTTAGGCCACATAATTAGCAATAACGTAACTAAGCCTGTTTTTGATAATGTGCTCCCTATCAAGAATTTTCCCATTCCTCAAAATAGAAAGAATGTGCGCCAATTTTTAGGGAAGGTTAATTTTTATAAGAAATATATTCCAAAGGCTGCACATATTTTAGAACCGTTACACAATTTATTGAAGAAAAACGTAGATTTTAATTGGTCAACAGACTGCCATAATAGTTTCGAAAAGATAAAAAGTTATTTATGTTCAAGTCCTTGTTTAGCTATTTATGATCCTTTAAAGGAGACAGTTTTATACACTGATGCAAGTTTGGAAGGACTTGGTGCAATCCTGAAACAAAAACAGAAAGACGGAAATTTTCGGCCAGTCGCTTATTTTTCCAAAAAGTTAAATGTTTATCAAAAAAAGAAAAAGGCGATTTTTTTGGAGTGTCTGGCAATTAAAGAGGCCTTAATGTTCTGGCAACATTGGCTTCTTGGAAAGAAATTTGTCGTTTATTCAGATCATAAACCGCTTGAGAATCTGAACGTAAACTCTAAATTTGATAATGAACTTGGTCAGCTTATGTTTTACTTGTCTCAGTTTGATTTTTCAGTAAAGTATTTACCTGGTTCCGAGAATCAGGAGGCCGACTGTTTGTCGCGTAACCCTGTCCTCGAACATTTTGAAACGCATAAAGAACTTAAAATAGTAAATTTTATTCAATTTAATGAAATAGCTATGGACCAAAATAAATTTTCAAGAGACTATTTCCAAAAAAATAACGTAATAAAAAAAAATAATATACTCTTCATGAACATTAGAGGTAAAAATAAAATTTTGATAACAGAAGATTTAGCGACTAAAATAATAAAGATAGTTCATGAAAAATTTGGTCATATTGGTCCTAAGCAGCTTTCGTTCCATCTTATTCCAATTTATTATTGTAAAAATTTTTTCAAACTGATTACCTCTTTCTGTCAGAATTGCGCTATTTGTACTAAAAATAAGTCCAGAGCATCTTTTCGTTATGGTTTTCTATCTCAGTTGGGCCCTGCGACTGAACCGTTTCAGATTATGTCAATAGATACAATAGGTGGCTTTAACGGAAATAATACTTCAAAAAAATATTTACACTTATTAGTTGATCATTTCACACGTTTTGCGTACATTTTACCATCAAAAACTCAAAAAGCCACAGATTTTATAAATTTAATACGTAAAATTTTAAGAGAAGGACAGAAAATAGAGACACTTCTGGCGGATCAATACGGCGGAATAAATTCAAAAGAATTTAAAGAATTTCTGGAGTCACACAATATCAAATTAATTTTTACAGCCGTAGACTGTCCTTTCTCCAACGGTCTCAATGAGAGACTAAATCAAACTCTGGTGAATAGAATACGCTGTAAAGTTAACGAAAACAAAATAAATAAAAAAAAGCCTTGGTCAGTTTTAGCAGAAGAATGTGTTCAAGAATATAACGATACTATTCATTCATCAACCTTATTTTCACCAAATTATTTAATGAATAATATTAAAGTAAATTTATGTCCAAAAGATATTCCGATGCCTAACGTAACAGATCTGACCAATGACAGGTTATTAGCATTTGAAAATTCCCAGAGAAGTCATAAATATAATAAGCAAAAATTTGACTCCAAGAGAAAAGATATTTCTTATAGAGTTGGCGATTTAGTCTATGTAAATCATGGTAATCTGTTAAACAAAAATAAACTCGATGAAATAAGAACGGGCCCGTTCAAAATAACTGAAAGTTTGTCAAATGTAATATATCGCGTAGATGCTGGTTATCAGAAGAAAGAGTCAAATTTGTTCCATGTTTCCAAATTACTCCCCTTTGTTTCGTAATTTTCTCAGGTATGGGGATGTAAAATACGTGTACGTATTTTAGAAATAGCTGGCTATTTCACGTCCGTCTTATCATTTCCATAGTACGGCAGAATCGAATGTATCGAGATTTAGCTGATAAGACAGGACTGTGTAACTGCAAGTAAATTTTTTTTTGATTTCATTCGTGTGCTGTGGTTATAATGTAGACGATCAAAACGTTTCTTTCTAGTAATTTTCTGCTAAACTATGTAATATGACAATCTAAGATTTAAGTAATTTTGTAATCGAGTAATGAACTTTTTAATCTTTGTATTTCACTTCTTTTAGGTAAGTTGAAATAAGTTTGATGCTAAGTATGTAAATTATCTGATTCTTAAAATATATTTTCACTTCTTTTAGTGCAATCGAGATATTGTTCATATTTCATTCAAAATTACTTACATATATATAAATGAAAAATATGGTATATATGTAATATGTAAAAAAAATATTAAAAATACAAAATTGGTAACATGCAAAAATATTAATTTATTATAGGTAACATATTATTTATTCGTTATATCTTTCGATTAGAAAAAAAATTCACGTATACATATTACATTAAAGAAAAAGAAAGAAAAAAAAATATACGAAGGTATTTCCGATTACGAGTTCACTGAATTCAAAAGAACGTTACGTTTCGTATTTTATCTTAAACGTGTGACATGAAAAAGATTGTAGAATAATATACATTGCATCGCTTATTATCTTTCGTGTATTGCTATTGTATTTGAACTGGCGCTTAAAATGTTTTCGATAAGGCAACCTTCTTTCGATTTATCATAATTGCGGTCATGTAATGGGTTTAATATATATTGTGTTTTTGTTCGAGGTTTTCCTTTCATTACATCGTGTGGGAATATTTCATGTATTTCTCTCACGCTTGTTTGGAAATGTATAGGGTTTTTATTATTCGAATTGTAGGGTTTTTTCTTGCTCGATTTTCCTGCTTTTTTCTTTGTTGCAATTTTCGAGAAGTCGAGCATTTATCTCTTGCAAGTATTTTCTAGTAAATGATATTGTTAAGTACTAATTTTGCAATAATTGAAGGTTATTTTTTCAGCACTTATTTTCATGTTACAACCTATATTTTGGACTTGGGACGACTTGTATTTTGAAATATAAAATTATGAAACATATTATGACTTTGAATTAAACAAATTTTTATATTATATTATGTATAGATGTTCGTTTCGTTTAATATTTTGACAACTATATTTTCGAATTTCGAACGATCCAATGATTTTGTCAAAATATCCGCTAACTGATTCTCAGAGCTTACAGTTCTAAAAAATATTATTTTTTCTTCAAATGCCTCTAAAATTGAATAGCATTTGATCATTAGGGCTCTCGATTTTTTCTGACTACCCTTTGAACATATTTTTTATGTTGAAATATTATCTTCCATTACATCTACACTCAACTTTTCTCCTAAAATTTTGTAATTCATATATTGTATTACTTTTATGGTATCAAGGGTATCGAAGACTGCAATTATTTCTGCCGCAGTACTTGATGATGCATGAATGGTTTGCTTACAGCAATTCCATTTCACCAAGTCTCCATAAGAAAATAACATGAATCCAGTTATGGATTTTCCCTTTCCTAAATTATTTATATCTATATTGTTTTCATCAACTTGGGGTGCATATGAGGCATCAATATAGGCCTGTATACCATCCCCTTTTGATCTATATATTATATTATAATTTTTCGTATTATTAATATATCTGAAAATTCTTTTCACATAATTTTTCATAGTATTATTGGAATTATTTTGAAAACGGGAGAAAAAATTTACTGGGAACAATATATCCGGTCTTGTAAGTCTCGCTAAATACAGCAGTCCACCTATCATTGACCTATATTCCGTATCATCTATTCTGTTTTCAATTTTATCTATTTTCAGACCTGTCTCCATAGGAGTATTAGTATTTTTTAGCTCTGAAATTCTAAACTTTTTCAACATTTTATCTATATGTTTATATTGTGAAAGTATCATTGTGTTATTTTTGATGTCTCTAGTTATTTCCAAACCCACAAAAAATCTAGGGTTATTTATTATAGTGATCGTAAAATCTTTTTGTAGCTCCTCATTTATTTTTGTAATGGACGATTGCGAGTTCGACGCAATTAATATATCATCCACATAAGTCAAAAAATATATTCTTTCATCATTATTAATTATAGTATAAAAACATCTATCGCTTTTTGTTTTAGTAAAGCCCATATCCCTTACTTTTGTATCTAATAGGTTATACCATGACTTGCTGGATGTCTTCAATCCATAAATCGATTTCTTTAATTCTAATACCTGATTCAAGTTGATATTTACACCCTCAGGTTTTCTTACAAAAATAGGTTTAATAATTGGTGAATTCAAATACGCAGTTTTTTACATCATATTGCACCATTATCAATTTTTCTTTATTAACTATAGATAGTAATGATCTTATAGTTCCTACTGATGCTACTGGTCCATGGGTTTCAGCAATATTATATTCTGTTCTGTCTTTAAACCCTCTCGCTACAAGTCTTGCCTTTGGTTTTGGATTTCCAAATTCATCAAATTTAATTGTGAAAATCCATCTTGTGTCTATAAGTTTTTGGCGATCGTAGTCGACTATTTCCCACACCTTCATATCATCGAGAGAATTAAATTCGTCATTTATGGCCCTAATCCAATCTTCCCTAAATGGGTTCAATTCTATCTCAGAAAAAGTTTTCGGAATATTATCCTCTATATATGTTTTATTATATTTTACGTTAATATTCATAACTATGGGGTTAATTATCCCTAAATCATATTCATAGTCTGATGATTTTATCATTAATGGTTTATTATTTATCAATAATGATTTAATATTCTGGGTTTCATCCACTTTAACATCACATGAAATGTACGATTTTGTGTTATAAGGGTCTTTAAGACAGTATCCCGTATTTGTATAGCCCATCATTAAACTTTTTTCTGCTCTATGTGCTAACTTCGGGTCAATTTTATTTTTTGATTTTGCTTTGGCTTTTGTGGCATTTTGCTTTCTGACTTCCATAGGAATATGCCTGCAAGTTAACGCTCCAAAGACTTTAAGATTTTTTAGATTCGGTTTTATCCCATAAAATAATTCATAGGGTGTTTTAAATCCCTCATTCGCCTTTGTAGGTGACCTATTAATTAAGTAGGCCGCTGTCACTACAGCATAAGACCAATATTTCATGTCAAGGTTGGCATCAATTAACATGGCCCGTACTCTCCTCATTAAAGTTTGATTTTGCCTCTCGGCAACACCATTCAACTCCGGAGAATATGGCACCACATAATCCACTGTTATGCCAACCTCATTACAATAATTTATTATTTTTATATCAGTATATTCCTTGGCATTATCACACCTAATAGTCCCTATGGGGTATTCTGGAAATTTATTTTTCATGGATACTATAATGTTTTTAAATTCATTCGTCACCTGGCTTTTGTTAGCTATAGGCATGACAAATGTATACTTTGAAAAGTGATCTATAAAGGTTAAAATATATTTTTGTTTCGCCACAGAGGGCGTAAACGGACCCATAATATCTGAGGACGCTATTTCCAATTTTCGAGTTGGCTTAGTTCTAACGCCATTATGACCCAATCTCGAATTATTAGCAATACAACATATTTGGCAATTCACAAAATCCTCATCCCTAAAATTTATATTATCGGGAATGCCAACCGCTAAAGTTTTCAACTTTTGCAGATATCTGGCATTTAAATGTCCTAGTCTCCTATGTATTGTTAATTTTTTATTAATATTATTATTTGTTTGTGATTTATGGGGTGTTTCCTCAATTTCATTATTCTCTTCTCTTATTTCCTCTTCATCACCCCCCTTAGGTGATTCATTATTAGTATCATCTTCTTGAATTTCCAATTCTACAGTAAAGTCATCCCATTCATCGTCTATATTTTGAGTGACGAGTGCACATATTATATTATTTTCATTATTATCTATATTATTATTAATTTTTTTATTATTATTTTCAACATTGTAATATATGTAAAAGATTCCATCTTCTTTTTTCGCAGTCATTATTATTTCTGCATTTTCAATAAAATATATATTTGCAATATTCTTCTGTTGATCGATATTGATCGTACCTGTATTGGTGATTTTTATGGCTGAAATAATATCTAGGTTTAGATCCGGTACATAATGAACATCACTTAATTCTATCAATGACTGAATTTTGTTAAAATTTTCAACTTTGATCACCATTCTCCCCGTGTGAGTAGCATATAAAAAAGTATTTTTTCCAGCACATTGCAATTTGACTGGAGTCACAAATTTTTTAACATCGATTAATTTATTCAAGTCAGATATCAAATGTACCTCCGCAGCTCCATCCAAAATTGCTCTGTGATTTAATATATCATAATTTTCATTCTTATTATGTATATTATTATTAATTAATTCGTTCAACAACCATTCATTATTATTTTTGTTGAATTTTTTGACCATGCAAGACATCTTCACTTGCTGTTCTGAATTCTCTTTTTTATTAGTATTTTGTGAATTTGCATTTGTTTTAGGGGGATAATTCCCTTGATTATTATTAAAATTATCACTATTATTATTTACTTGTGGATTATTATTATTACAGTTTTGTGCTATATGCCCAAATTGCCCACATTTGTAACATTTTGGATTATTTTGATTATAATTTCTGCTATTACCTCTATAGTTATTGCCTCTATAATTCGAGTTACTTCTATAATTATTTCCTCTATAATTTCCATCACCATTATTCCCATTATTATTTGAATTATTATTCTGGTTCTGGTTTGATTCATTATTATTACCATTACTATTATTATTAAAATTGTTTCGATTACCATTTGTATAACCATTACGACCATTGCCATTTCCTCTATAATTATTTCTACCTCTATAATTATTATATCTACCCCTGTAATTATTCCTATTGTAATTATTATTATTATTTCTATAATTATTATTTATTTGGTTATTATTACCATTTTGCTTTTTTAATGTTTGATCCCTGAATTTCTGGTCAGAGTCTTCCCTTAATATTCTTTTAAAATTATCTAAATTTTTTTCGTTTGAAGGTAAATTTTCATACTGAATTTTTGCAATTGCTTGTTCATAGCATAAGGCTAATTGCAAATTCTCTAATTCCTCTGATTCTGTAACTTCTTTACCGCTATCTCTTACGTCGGTTATTAATTCATCCCATTTTTTTAGGAAACCCTTCATATTTCCACCAGGTTGAAATCTAAACTCCATCCATTTTGCCTTCGCTTTATTGGCTGTGACAGAAGTTTTTGTACCGTAAATATTATCCAATTTTTTTAACATTAATATTGCTGTATTGCAATCCCTTATTTGTTTTGTTATATCATTCGACACTCTTTCCAGTATGAATGCTTTCGCATTATCTTGCATTTTGCAATAGTTCAACATATCCTTATCTGGTCGAAAATTAAGATCATCTATATTATCGATATATGGTTGTAAAAATTCGTGTTCCCCAAAAATATCGTAATATCCAGCTCCCCTGATGGCTGAGATAATCATTCTACGCCAGTCTAGGTAGTATTTCCCGTTAAAAACTTTTCCAAGAGGTGCTTGTATGGGTTTAATTTCATTTGGGGATGCCATATTTTCCTTTGTTTTACAAAATCCTAATATATTATTTTCTTTATTAATAACTGATGTGTATTTTTTATTTTCAATTGTCTCTTTTTCAATTCTTTCACTTAAATTTTGTTCCTCACTATTTCCTTGATTATCCAGTTTATATAATTTATTTAATTAAAGAATCTGTTCATAAATTTTTCTTTCGATTTATCAGAACTATAAATTCTGCTCGAAAAATAATTTACTGAAGATTCTGAAATTCTAATATATTTTAAGCTACTAATATTTTCTATTCTTCCTGATATATCTACTACAAAACATTCCAATATTATTTCTCCTGTGAAATACGTAACGTAGGGTAAATTATAAGTTTCAATTTTTATATCTATAACTTTTTCACCTTCAAACTTATTAATCAATTCCTTTAATTCTTCTTTTTCAATATTATACTCTCCTAATTTTCCTTCACACAAACTTATTATAGGGGGCATAAAAATTTTATAATTTCCTATTTTTCTCTTTCAGATCCAGTTCAAAAATACAATTATACAAACACGAAAAATAACCAGCCCCAACGAATATTACCTTTACAAAAAAAAATAACAAATTTTTACTTTACTATTTCTGTTGCGCCGACAAATAATTCCAGTTTTCTTCACTCTGCTGTCTACCGCTGTACTACCTGCCTGAATTTGGTTTGGAGTTGGCCAAAAAGTTGGGTCTTCGATGTGTGGATCTACGATGAGTCCTCGATGACGGGAGCAGGTTTCCTTTGGCTGTTCACTCGATCTCTTTGGCTGTCCTTCCTGGATTTTAGCGTTCGATGACTTCCAGGATCGGCCGTTATTAAGTCGGGAACTTCAGCTTCAAATTTTTTATTTAATTTTGAATCTTTCAAAAATTAAAAATAAATTAAATTTCGAGTTTAAACTTCTCGAAAAAACACGGTAATTATTTCGTGTATTATTTAACAGAAAACACAGAAAGATTTTCGCGCAACAGTAAATAAATTCAAAAAATTATTCCATCGATTTAAATTCCTAAGTCTCTCCTCATAGTTCTACCGCAGCGATGGCTACCATGATGTGAGGCGTACAGAACGAGGATCGAAAGAACTTGAGACTTTCTACATTTGAGAGGTTTATTTCGCGACTGACAAAAACATTACAAGTGAAATATGAAATGGCGAAGCAACAGCAATATTGTATCGAAAGTAGTAGGGGAAAAACACTTTGTGGTGAGAGTGTACGTATGACATATATATATAAGGTGATCGCAATGATGATGAGGAAGGAGAGGAGGTGAGATTTCCGTTACAACATCATTTAAATCAACTGATTTATTATATATTATGATTGACTCTTCATAAATTCATGCTAGAACTATTGGTTAATTGTTTGACTCACTTATCGACTGCTACTTACTTAAACTTCAGTTCGATCAACGGATCAAGTAGAGTAGACCGATAAGAACTGAGAACTATCAAAAAAAAAAAAAAGAACTAATGAACTAGTTCATTTAGAAGTGAACTAAATGATCGATTAGTTCACTTCTAGAATTCGTTCAAAAAAACTAACTCGTGAACGAACTACCCGTCACTGAAATTCCCACTCGAAACATACTCTTGTTATGGAGGGTGATCGTTCATCTTCCTCATACTTGTAATTCACAATTCACATTCTTATTCAATGCGATAGTATTTCGAACTAGTTTGTTCTTTCCTTGGAAGTAAACCTCACTTCAGTTATCATTAAACTTAAACCTAAAGACAACTGATGATAAGGTTCAAAAACAGTGAATTCATGAAAATGAGTTCTTATAATTAGTTCTCTTTAGGTTTAAGTTTACTGATAATATTAAATTAATCCGATTTGAGGCACAATTTCATCTTTTTTCAATTATTTTCTTGGCTTCTAAGCGTTTAAAATTCTGGTTCTTGGGCACATTTTATTTTTTAAAACCTCTGAAATTTCATTTATTACGATAAAGTAACTGTCTCATTTTAGGTATTCATCAAGTCGTTAACTCAAAATGAAATGTTAATTGTGGTTAAAAAAAAAAAAAAATTTACCCAACTTCTTTTATATAATATATACAAATATCAAATTTACAGATAAGAAAAACTGCAAAGGCAATATTTATTGTTTTTGAAAGCGTCGGTACTCAGTACTCACACTACTCGGTACTCGATTTCCACTCAAACGAAATTATTTTTCATTTAAAATAATAATTTTTGTACCTTCGGCATTACGCAGATTTTATAGATTTTCATGACTCTTCACGTCATCAAATCTATAAACATACATCATGAATTTGGAACTCCTTGGTAAGTTACTCTGTTTGTTTTTCGTCGCTCTATTCTCAGTTTCTCACATCTCATTTCCTCCATTAATTGTTTCTTCCTGCTTTTGTAGAATCGTTTGGTCAAAATTATCCCGAGGTAAGTCTCTCTTTTCATTTTGCATAGAGAAAATATTACGAAATTCATTATTCTTCGTGGTGATACAGGAATTTGATGGGACCCTCGACTGTGTTTCCTTAGCGGTAACATGTTCTTTCAATCGTCGAGGAACTCTTCTAGCTGTCGGATGTAATGATGGACGTATCGTTATTTGGGATTTCTTAACTCGAGGAATTGCAAAAATTATCTCCGCTCATATGCACCCTGTTTGTTCCATTAGGTACATATATCTCTGCTGGTTAATGAGGCTAATTTATTAATTTTATTCTCCCATTTATCGATATGAAATTCATTTGATGTTTCACAGTTGGTCAAGAACTGGATGTAAACTTTTAAGTGCGTCTACCGATAACAATGTTTGCATATGGGACGTATTGACTGGTGAATGTGAGCAGAGGTACCGTTTTCCCTCACCCGTCTTGAAGGTACTGTATTCCAATAATCTCTTTTTCATGGAGCATATACCGTTTACCTTGTTTCAAATTCTTGTATTGTTCCATGTTAAGAACATTGTTTTCTATTGAACTGATTCGAAAATCGACTTCATCGTCTTAAAACGTTATTATTCTAGAAATTAAGAAAATAAAATTTCTGATATAATTGTCGTACGTTGAACACATTCTCTTGAAGAATCAAAATAAGTGAATAACCTAAATTTAATTATCATCATGCATTCATACAGCATTCGAAAAATGAATGTGTGACATTTGTGACGAGGTGATTGTTAAATTTGTCATGAAAAGTAACCTGCGAATGTAACTCTTATCAGTTTAGTCAGATTTGAAAGCAGTGAAAATGAAGCCAAGGTATTTATGGATTCGTTGAACGAATATTCCTTCGAACTTTTTCCATGGATTCAAAGTCTATTTGAAATCGATTCTGAAAATTCCAACATGTCAAACTTCACTGAAATTCCTATCAGATAGAATTATTTATTTAAATGCAGTGTGCAAGAAATTACGCTCCATTAATACGAATCATGGACGTTGAGCTTACGGTAATTTTTTCTTAATTAATGCTTATTTTTATATTCACAGGTTCAGTTTCATCCACGATCAGATAAATTATTTTTAGTTTGTCCGATGAAACACGCTTCAGTATTAGTTGACGTTGACAAAAAACACCACATTATTCCTACTGATGAAGATGTAAGTAATACTTCGATTATTTAACAATTTATTCATTTCAATATTACTATAAAGTTGAATAATCTCAATTTATAAAGATCGTTTTTTTGTGGGATTTTCTTTTGAAATTGCAGCCGTTGCTTCATAATTATGTTCATTGCGCTGAAAATTAATTAAAAAATAACACAAATAAAATTTTCAGCAACGTTTTATGAATAACCAATTGACAGAATCTGCTTTGGTTCAAATTCAATAAAAACGCACCATTTTAAAATGGCTATTTACGAAATTTTTCCTAAAAAATATTATTTAAAAAAAAAAACAAAAAAAAAACGACAGAATTGAAAAATAAGAATTATTTTACAAATTTTCTTAATGTTCCAGTCCGACTTAATGATCGTTGCATCGTTCGATCGCCGAGGACAACATATTTACACTGGCAATGGAAAGGGAAAAGTTTTAGTGCTGACATGTCCTGACCTTAAAATTAAAGCTTCATTCAAAATTAATAGTAGCAGTGCTACAGCTGTAAAAAGTATAGAATTTGCGCGTAGAGGCGAGTAAGGCTGTCGTTTTAATTTATTAGCCTTATCATTATCTTTTTTTTCTTTTTTTTTCTAATGCAATTTTTTTGATGAAAATCGACAGTTTTGTGTTATTTAATTGTTCTGATCGAGTCGTGCGAGTCTACAACTCTGAACAAATTATAGCTTCCGGTGAGGACAGCGAAGTTGAACCTATTCAGAAACTTCAGGATTTAGTCAATCGGTAACTCTGCCGTTTCTTGTTTCATTACTTAGAATAATTACCACCTTCGGTAGATTGAATTCCTCGCCGAATGAAATGATGGCTATGTTTTACTCTTTCAATTTAAAAATTTGAGGGTTTGAGAAGTGTAGTGACTTGTGGTCAGCTTTACAATCGAAAGGTTGTGAATTCGAGACTGGCGACTGGCACCCGACCTAAATGGATGGTGCATTCGGTTCGGTTCTGTTAGTACTTGTGGACTCTTGGCCACTGAATACCAACCATCATCCTCGCCTCGTCCCGACATCAAAATTTATTCTACTGTTTCTAGGTAAAATGATCACTTGACCTAAGCCCATGAAACAAAAATCGGAATTTATTAAAGTAATTGCACAGAAATGCAAATTAAAGTTTATACACAAGGTAAAAGTCGCAGATATTGTACCAATTTTCAAAGAAAAAAAGTGTTCAAGGTTATTCCGATTATTTATCGTGAGGTTATGTCTCTAAAAATTTTAAATTCATTTCAAATGTTATTACATTTTTATTCTAATTTAAAACCCTTTCACACCTATTAATCTCATGTATTATAATTTTTTTAAATTTTATGCAGAACTATGTGGAAGAAATGTTGTTTTTCTGGTGATGGTGAATACGTGTGCGCTGGTTCTGCGAAGCAACATGCAATTTACATTTGGGAAAAAAGTATCGGTAACTTAGTGAAGATTTTGCCCGGCATGAAAGGAGAACTTCTACTTGACGTAGTGGTCAGAAAAATGCATTGATTTTATATAATTTACCACCCTAATATGACTTGTTTTACACAAACTGGATAAAATTATAGTGGCATCCTGTTAGACCAATTATTGCCAGCATTTCGAGTGGCGTTGTTTCGATATGGGCACAAAATCAAGTCGAAAATTGGTCTGCGTTTGCGCCTGACTTCAAAGAACTCGATGAAAACGTTGAATACGAAGAACGAGAATCAGAATTCGACTTGAGCGACGAAGATAAGTCTGTAACTGCAGGACCGGAAACCAATGATGAAGATGTTGAGGTGAATTTTAATGTATCACCGGAAGTCATGGAAATTGCTTCATTTTGTATGTTTTGAAATTTTAGGGTGGAAAGAACCCACGTGTCAAGCCCTCACCGTATACGCTTTAGTGGTATCAAAATAAAAATACAATTCCCTCAACTTTGAAAGTTGAGCTCTTTAAATAAATCAAAGATGCTCATTTCCTGCTGCATCAGATGGTATTTTCCCTCACAAGTCTACTACAAATTTAAATGAACGAAGTTTAAATTTATATTTTGAAATTATTTAGTAAGATTTTGACCCATTTTTAAAGTTTCCTTCAAATTTTATTGAGTAAATCGTGGACTGAAAATTTCTACAATGGTGATGTCAGGTTATTCATGCAAAATGCGAAACTAACTTGCATTATTTTTTTTGATCATTGACTTTTCATTAAAAAAGTTTATGAGACTGAGAACCGAGCAACATATTACACTGAAATGAAAATCTAAACTTCTGCTTCTCTTTTGTAGTCAAAAAGTATCGTGCGAATAATTCGTATTTTTATGTTCGTTCATTAATTTCAATTTTTTCTATTGTCCAATTTCTATGACTAAATTTAAACGAAAAATTGGTGTTGATTCTATGTAATTACACAGAGTGTGAAACGAATCTAGTGCCAATCTTGAGTGGGAGCTAGTACGTTTTAAGTTCAACAAGAAAGTCATGTACGCGTTTTGCCTGTTCTTTTAAATAAAGGGGCTACCATGTGTTGCAAAATTCGAAAATTATGAATTTCCATGGGTTTATTTTTTAGAACAATTTTATTCCAATCATTTTTACAAGAGCGACAACGTTTAATACCTCGAAAATGCAAAAAAAAACTCCTATGTTTCAGATGGCTATCTGAAATATTAGAAGTACAGGAGATTGAAAATTTCAATTTTTTCAAAATTTCTATTCTTCAAAATTTTTAGCATCAGATTACAGTTTCCAAATAAACTCATTCCCCTTATTCCATTAATAATATTTGAAAAAAATACCTACATGAAAGAGAGATATTCTACATTTTATGTATGCATGTACATAAAGTTGCGTAGCAATATTTTTTTTGGCATAATTTCAAAGGTCATTCAGAATGTACTTTTCATATTCAGAATTGATCATATGAGCCCTTCCTGCTAAATCCTATTACAAATAACTCATTTACTTTTCAATATCCTTGAAATACTGATCTCTCGATTCTCGAACTCATTTGCATCTTATTGGGTTCTAGGTTGATGTTACTGGTGTAGAAAATATTCCAGCTTTCTGCAGCTCTGATGAAGAGACTGAAGAAGATAATGTGCTGCATTTTCTTCCTATTGCACCCGAAGTAGAAGATCCAGAAGATAATGGTCCTCCAGCTCCTGCTGTCAGTCGTGATTCTCCTCCAGCCAAAAGACCGAAGTATAAGTCGTATGACATTCATTTAGATGGACCTCCGTCAGATGGTGAGTTCCTTCCTACATTTTTGACTCAAGGCTGGGGTTTTACGCTCTTACATTTTTTATACATTTTTTTTTTCTCTAGAACCTCACCCTCTGTTGAATATTCGATCGAAAGACAAACAACCAGCTACTAGTAAAAAAAGTGGTGGCAAACGGATTTCTAAATAGAGAACTCAGGTGCATTTTTGCATGTCTTTTATCGATGAAACTTCATTGTGTGACTAAGTAATTTGTTTCTAAAGTAAGGAAGTTGGGATGTTGGATGTTTTGAATGAAGCAATAGTGATCATGTCACCAATTACAAAAATAGTCGATTTTTGTGAGAATTACAGTCTTTTTCTTCTGCCTTTTTTTTAAATTTTATATTTTTGTGAATGCAGATTATTAAACAGTCTGATACATGTTTACTTCCATTACTTTTTTTAAAAGATTATTTTGCATTGTGTCGCCATTTGTTGCATTATATTTCTCGGAGAAAAATAAACCTAGTCATTGAATTCAGTTGGCTTACCATTAACTTCGTTATTTTATTGAAGTGATCATGTTGAAAAAAAAATAGAAGTTATAATCACCAATATTATTTTGGTGATACTCAAGGTGACACAAAAGTATCAAGTCTCAGCCGCTTTTTTAAGTGGTAGGTGTTAAGTGGTGAGTGGTTGCCGTTTATTGCTCTGAGATTAAAGCAGCAAGGAAGCTACTCAATTTGCGTAATATAACGTGAAAACAGGAGAGAAACTCTCATCGTTGACCGCAAATATCAAACAAATTTGATACGCATGTTGAGTGGTAAGTTATAACATTCACCCCTCATCTCATGCATGGTCACTTACATAAAAGGTGTGCGTTTGATTTTGTAAACAAAGTCAAAGCTCACCACTCAGAACCATGGCTAACAGTGAGGTCTCAGTGCCAATATTTCATCAGTGTTGCTGGTATTACCAGTATAAAAGGTGGAATGAGAAAGCAAGCAAACATAAAACTCTACTGGGGACATGTTTGATTGCGGATAAAGCAAGCAGTCATTTAGAAGTGTTAAATTTTAGCAAATGGAGAGAAAGCAATTGAAAAATAAAGTTTACTTGCCAGTATTTTCATATGTCAAAGTTGGCAACTTTAGTTCATACTTGGGTCTGATAAAAATCCTCGAAAATGTTTGGGAGATATATATAAAAGATGGAGATGACAAGCTGCTTTTTTACAATGGGATCAACTGTAGTTAACATCCACACCAAGCATGTGTACATTGGTATTGGAATTAGCCCACATTAATCAACATCAACCAATCAGATGCTTGGGAATAGGGTAAGTTGTATGCCAGTTTATAAATAAATGCATGTGGCAATTTTTTTTTCTAATCAGATTTTTAGAAAGCAAGACATAGCATTGGCAGTTCTGTCCATAAGTGTGACACCAAAATCATTATTATGTGTTGAGATATGATTCCCTCACTACCATACCTCACAAATATAATAATTTATATACATACACTCAACCTGTAAATAAAAATGAACATATGACATTTTTGTGGCATACAACTGACAACACAGATGATTGTACAATGTTACATTTTCACTTTGATTAACGGAGACTGTTCTCCATTTGTTTAGTCGTTCTTACGATGTCTTCAAATAAAATTGTTGAATTCATATTTTTAACTGTGTTCAATTTCAAAAGATCTTAACCCACCTCAACATTATATTGTCTCCATCATATATATATATATATATATATACATTCTCGAAGTCGAAAACTGAATTTCTTTTCACCCATCGAGGTATAGAGATAATGGAATAAATATTATATTACAACATTTGCAGGAATGTGTTAGAAAGAGAGTTATAGCAAGGTATTGCTATCTCGCTTTCACTCATTTCCAATTTATCAAAAACACAGAATATGTAAAGTATAATATCCAATTTCATGAAGAATATGTAGAAAATAATATTGATAAGATAACAAAGTACTGATAACTTTGATAATAATTATCAATTTCTTTTACATTCTAGTTGTTTTCTACATATTCTATATCACAAATATAGAATATCAAATTGTATGCATAGAAGAACCAGATTAAATTCTGCAAACAAATAATTCATCTAGTTTTTGAAACTATCTTTTATATGATTTTAATAAGTTTGACAAGCATAATTAGGAACAAATCAAGAATAATCTGTAACATGACATTACAAAAATTACTAGGTAATAAAAAATCAATATCTCATGTCTGATTACATTTGCTACAATGACTGGAAGAGAGACAGCACTACCTTCTCCATAGCTCTTTTTCTTTTCAATAAGTTCTTACCATTTTATTTACATTTGGGTTTACAGAAGTGCTTGCTCCATTATCGCTATAATTTGATGTTTTTGCCTCAGTTACTTCTATATGAAAATTTTTGTTCAGAGTTTTTCAGAAACTTTCTTAACTAAAAAATACAGCTATAAAGCTTGTGAACAAGTACCTATGAATAAAATATAAAATAAATAGGACTAACTAATGACAAACAGTGGTCTTTGAATGGATAATTGATAAAGTTTTAAGAATTATAATTGTGTGGGGGTTGACAAACCTTGGATCATATTTCTCACAAATGAGTTAAGAAACAAGTTTACTGTACTGTAACATGTTTGATGAAGCGATTGAACACGGAATAGGTTTACAGGGAGTCATGTGGGTTGAAAAGAAATGTGTCCTCACTTAACCATATCAATATATGGCAATATGAAAGAATACAGATGTACAAAATATACAAGCAGTGTTTCAGAATGATAAATAATAGAGTAAGTGTTACATGTACTGTGCCCAACAGAAATTCATTTATAAATATTCAGGGGTGATCTCAACTCATGAAACCAGACCACCCAGAGATAACGATATAGAATTGAATTCTACTTCTACACGCATATTCTATGCATATAATGCGTAAAGTAGAATATCCAATCTCACCATTTCATGTAGAAAATAATATTGTTAGAATTCCAGGTATATATGATGGTACTATCTCATCTCCACCTTGGTACACTCTACAGTTAATAATACGTACTATAATATTTCTGTGTGACCTCACGTAATCATGTAAACTCTGTATGTCAGGAACTCACGTTAAGATGAGTTCACTTCTGTTCTGTATCTCGTATGGTGAACATACAAAATATATTCTTCTCGTGATTAATTACTGTTTTATTGAATCCTCCAATATGGTAGCATCGAAAGGTTAATTAATAATAATAATTTAGATTCTCGTGCAATAAAATAGTGATATAGTGTATTTTAAGTATTGTGGATAAGAATCCAATGATAGTCTGGCATTGGTAAAGTTTACATCCCGATACAAAACAAGGACCATAAGTGTAAGTAACAATCATTGAATTTCTAAGTGATGAATAATTAATTGTGGTCTTAGTGACAATTTTAGAAAATAAAGTGTGTCTACAAATTACCTAAAAACGTCCTTCAGTGTGTCTGGGAGGTATGTCAGTTGTCAGTCAAAAATAACTACGTAATAAGTTTAGGCAAATATGCCGAACACGTGGTGGTTGAATAAATTAAATTACGCTAAGTGCAAGGACATAAAAGACGGCAGGAGCAGAAGAGAGGTGTAGAAAGAAGCCGTCTTTCATGTTCAAAATGGTACAATATTCCATGTGTGTCCTGGTGAAATTTTCTCTTTATGATTCAAATACACATTTGTTACACGTATACAAAAGACGCCATTATCGGGAGCTTAGCATTAAGGGTGACAGACACTGAATTACGTAATTATAATTAGAGGAATGTGTTTCCAATAATTATTATTCTGTATTAAAATTATACCTGTGTGGTCAGAATAATTACCTGTAATAAAGAAATCTTGAAATATGGTTAGTCCGAAAGATTTCAGACTTAGTGTCAAGGGTAGTAATTACGTAATTTATTGTGTTTGTGTTGGTGTGTCCAGCGGTGTTAATTCTGATGAATTCACCGATGAACCCTACTGAACCCTGATTGGCTGAAAAAATCAACTGACTTACTACCACTATTACAAGCAATCAGTTCTGCGTAGTAATTTTGATCAACGTTCATTTTTCAAAATTGAAAACGTGAGTGCTCGTTATAAAATTTATAAAAGTACGTCTTTTATTTTGATTCTGAATTTTAATAAAATAAAATGAATATGGATGATGAAACTTTGCAAATAATAAGATATCTATCGTTATACCAGGTATGTAAAAGTAATTAATTCGTAATTTGAGTGTGTACTTTAAATACGAAAATCCCAGTTCGGAGGGAGCTAATGAATAAATTTTTCAAAAGTGTAATAATGGAGGCTAGGTACTGAAGTACTTAATTAACGGGGAGAAGTATATTCTATGTGAAAAATTGTGTATTGTAACTTTAAAATATACATTCTTTTCGATCATTTTTGAATAAATTCTCACTTTTACGAGCAAATCCTGAATCCTAAGGACGTTCTTGGGTATGAGTTAGTGCTCATCTGTGTGTAATCAAGTCCTTCAGGGCAATGATATACCATGGTGTAAAGTCCTGGCCAGGCATAAAGCGTCCTAGACCTACATATCTGTGGGAGTAGGCACCTTATGAAATTTATTCGATGGTATGCACTTTAAAAGAAGGCAATATATTTGCATCCGTGTGTCGTATGATGAGTTTGTCTCACTATATTATGTGACTTTTGTCATTCCATTGAAGTATAATAAATGATCGTTGGCCGTGGCTGTAAAAACCTAATTTTCATGTGTTCACATATATAATTTCAGATACCGCCAAATCAGATGGTGAATGAAAATGTTCCCCCGCCTCCAGGGCTTACTGTGCCGTTACATTTGTTCCCAATTTCTAGTCAACAGAGTTACCAAAATACGATTAGTTCAACCGCTCAACCATTATTCAGTTCGTCTAACACTCAGCATTCTGTAAGTTCGAACTTAATCCAATGGCACCTACTTATGCCAGAACGGATTACGAAATGGAGCGTGCGGCGCAAAAAGCTAAATTAATGGCTGAATTTAAAAAGGCCATTGAAAATGTTATGGCATATGACATTAATTTAGCTGCTATCGTAAATGAGGACTACTTGAAAATATGCCAAAATATTTTGATCAAAAATCAAAGATCTGACGCACGTTGTCAAGTATAACCTGTTAGTCAGGTAACAATGCAAAATTTCGGTCAGTCCGTATCAACGCAAATTTCCGGTCAGTCCACATTACCACAAAATATCGGTTCATCCGCTATGGTGAGTAAATCAACTTCAGCTCCCATGGAAGTTGATCTTACTCAAGAAACTGCTCGACAACGTAATAAAAGAATTATGCAGGAGCATAATGCCAGTGTGTCCACAACAAAATCAAAAACTACCCAAACCTCTAGTGTGTCTGCTACAAGATCGTTTGCACAGGTAGTCGCAACCAAAAGAAATGTTAGTCGTAAGTGTGCAAGTTCTTGTTGATGAAAATCAAAATCAGCAGGAGCAACGAACAGTTACCGTAAGTCGACCACAAAATGAAACTGAAGTACAACCTACGTGTGTCGTAGCTCCGCCAACTCCAAGTTATCGTCCAGTGACGAATCAAACGAGCTTGGATACGATCAAAGAAGAAACTTAGGAGGACAAACAGGTGAGAGAAGAGCGTGAAGTTGCAAATCAAGAAACTCAATGTTGGGAAAGTTCAGTTGCAAAGGCGCAAAGAGAATGCCAAATATGCGAGGATCAGGTAATGGCCAAAAGAATACAAAAGCATTTGGACGCAGACAGAGCCCGTGAGTTGGAGCAACGTCGTAGAGATGAACAACATCAGCAACAACAGCAACAAAAAGAGAAGGAGGCAGAAGAGGAAAGACTACGCAAAGAAGAAGAAAAACGGGTACAAGAAGACAATGAACGTCAAATGCGGGAAATGATCGAGAGGAGAGATCAGGCATTCCAAGATGCAGAAGAAAGAGACCGTTTGGCGGCAGAGAAAGAGAGGCACCTCCCGATCCTACATCGTGGAAGTTATATCAGTACTCATTATTTGTCTTCGGAGCCATGGGGTAAGGAAAATCATAATTATTATTTTTCAACCAAGGTTCGTATTACTCCAGTTAAATTAACCGAGGAGACCGATTTCCAGCTTTGGTATGATCAATTTAGTATGTATATTTCTCTATTTGAATTTAAAAATGTTTTTGATATTAATAATCCTATTCACTTAGAGGAAAATCAAACTCAGCTTAAAATTGATGCCTGAGCCACTCTGGGTGAATGGCTGGATGAAAATCATAGAAAATTAATCTTTGGTGAATCTGATCCTACGGCGTGTTTCCTTAAAATTAAACATATGAAAGAACCAAAAGGTCGTGTGTGCGACACATACATAACTCAAATCTATCAGAAATCTTTTAATCCTAAAAATATAGAATTAAAAGAATGGCTGAAAGAATTTGAGGAATTATATTGTAAGTTAACAATTTATTATTCCTGTTGGTCCGAAGAATGAAAGCTCGAAGCTTTCCTAAATCATATGATAATTCCATTTCCAAATATTAGAATACAATGTAAAGATCGTAAACAGGTTGGTCCTAATGGTGAAATTCTGTGTGATATTACTTATGAACAAGCTAAAGGCATCGCATTAGAAGAAGAAATGTTGTTAAAAGAACCAAATAATACTTATAAGTTAGATAAAGCTGCGGCTAAGGCAGCTAAATTTAATAATCCGAATTTTAAAAGAAAAAGACTTAGTGGCAATCTTAATAAGAAGTTTGATTTTGCAGGAGAAATTAATGAAGGGAATAAGTGACCAAGCTACTCGTAAATGCTATAAGTGCAATAGGCGTGGTCATCTAGTGGAGGAATGTAAAGCCACCACTAGATTAGAGCCTATTAACGATTCTTCCTGTCAGTCCAAAACAAATAAAATATCCAGTCAGTTCCGCAACAAAGATGAACAAAGGGAGAAACGACATAAGTCGTATCATAAATCCAAGCGTTCACACAAGTGCCATAAGAAAAGTAAACAACATGGTGCTTGTTCTACAAGAAGACGTTTGTCGTCATCCTCATCTATGTCAAGTTCCGGTTTGTCCAAAAGTTCAAGTTCGTCTAGGAGTCAGTCTCCAAACCCGAAAGGTAAAGCGATGGTTTTAAGAACCAAATCAAAATTTACTAAGTGTATGTATATTAATGAACAGCCGAGAAATGAAATTCGTTTTCTTAATGATACAGGAGCTACAAATCACTTTGTGTCCGATCTTAAATTTATGAAAAATGTTCAAAAATTAAAGAAACCGAAAATCATTTCTTGTGTTAATAAAAATGAAGTTGCAAATTTATACGTAACCCATAAAGGTTCTATCTTTGTGAAAAATCTTAGTGGTAATACAATTGAGTTGAAAAACGTAAATTATTCTAAAGAAATAACCGATAATCTATTTTCGTTACATAAAATAACGAAACTAGGTTATAATGCAATATTTACAAATACTGAGTGTAAAATAATAAATAAGAAAACTGGCAAAATTATTCTGTGTGGTCATAAATTTCAAAATTATTGGATTATAGATTTAAAAATTAGTGAAAATAATGAAAAAGTCTGTGTGACAAATAAAAAGAAGCTGTTAGTCAGCAACAAGTAAATAAAGAGCATGGTTATGCTCAAATTCATGATGTATGGTCAGAGTCAGAAAATGAAACTGTTAGTCAGGACAATGACCATGATCATGATTATATTTCAACTCAAGGGTATACGAATATTCAAAAGCTTGATGATGAAGGTCTAGAAGAATTTCTAGATATTGGTGCTAATATTACAATCGAAGAATTAAAGAAAATAGATGAGTTAAATAAAGAAAGTATTCGAAAGAAGTTATATCTTCTTTATCATTTAAGACTTGGACACGCGTCAGTCGCATATTTAGAAAAAGCAAAGAAAACTTAAATTTCTCGAAAATATCAATTTTGCAGACGAAATTAAAGATTGTGAAGCATGTAATTTGGCAAAAATTACAAAACATCCTCATAAAGCTGTGCGTGATGTCGCATCAAAACTTTTAGTAAGAGTTCATTCCGATCTAATTGGCCCAATAAAGCCAGTTGGAGTCTGGCAGAAAAGTTCTTACATAATAACTTTTACAGATGATTTTTCTAGATATACTGTGACGTTCAGTATTAAATATAAAACCTGTGTGGCTGAAACTTTTGTAGAGTATCTAAAAGTAATGCGAGCAAATCTTGGAGATCGCTCATCTTCCTCAAAATTGTAAATTATATTTCCATTTAATGCATTATAATATTTCGAACTAATTTGTTTCTTTCCTTGGAAGTAAACCTCACTTCAACAAACAATGACATTAGACAATGACTAGATAAACACTTGATTGACACATAAATAAAAACTTCAATATTAGTTTCACGAATATATTAATCCATATTTAAGATGGATGAGATGTTGACTTTTCAACATATTACAAGGGACAAGACAAGTCCATAAAATATATTATCAATTATAATATAATGTTCTAGTCAAATTCGTATTTTGTTGTTTCTTGTGAATTTCATGTTTGTCTCGTTGTATCTTTCATGGCTTTTTCAACTAAAGTGAGTTCTGCAATGATTGCCAGTTTTGATAAAGTTTCTGTGTGTTAGTGTTTTATTTCTCACAATATATAGCAACAATAAACAGTAAAATTCCAGAAAATATGAATAACACAAGATGGCGTCTAATCGCTTATCACCATAATGCGCATACCTGCTAATGAAGAGCCTTAGCTATATGTCCCTGATTGGACTGCATTTCACAAATGGTGGTAGCACTGTTTACGTTTTTTGTATTGCATCTGTCGTTTTCTTTTTCTACTAGCGACTGCACTGCTATTAGTGCGACACGAAACACGATTAGTGAGTAGCATCGGAAGATCGAGCTTTGTTTATTTTAAAAATTAAAAAAGAATTAATTAGAGAATTTGTTTGTCTGTTAAACTTATGTATTATTCAATTAATTGTCGTGTAAACTAAAGCACTCAACTTTTTATTTTCCTTTTAGGTAAGTTTAAATAATATTTCACATTTTTCTCATTAGTAATGGCTCTTCTTCATTGGGGGTGCATCACCTTCTTACGTATGAGGGATGTGTTTTCCACGTTTGTATACTCATTCTTAATTTCTTATTTCATTCTAGCGATCTCAGTTAATCTATTGTTGTATTTTTCTATTAATTGCTCATTATTAAACCCTTTTTTTTCTGTTCACTCGTTCTCTTGTTATTCATTTTTGATGTGCCTTAGGGTAGCCTTTGTGATTGTTTTGTAATGAATTAATTTCAACATAAAAAATTTGGAATATCCTTTGTTAAATATGAATCATATTTGTATAATGTGCAGTCGTTTTTCAAATTTTTGATTTTGGTAGGTATTATATTAATTTTAGTTCCATTGTAGTGAAAATTTCGCAAATGATATTATTATTCGTAATTTTTCATTTTCGCATATTTTTGTTTGAATTTGAAAAACTCATTCGCTGTAAATTGTAGGAACCTAGTTGGCCTATAATCTGAGACTTTCTTTGTTTTGTGATTATTTAATATGGACAAATGAAATATATGCCCTTAACTATCACTGATTGTTTCAACTTTGGAGAACAAATTTCGAGTGTAAATTTAATTTGATCACCACACGTAACCTATTTTGACTGTGTGTTTTGTTTGTTTTTTTTATGTTGACAGAATAAGTTATATTTAAAAGTAATTTTGCGCCCAGTGATATTTTTCAAAACACAACGGACAATTCTAGAGAATCAGGGGGTGCTTCTCGTGTCTCTGGAGGAAGGTACGTGACCAATGTAAAATATTTTTATTGTTATACTCCTATTTATACGCTCTATATCTTTGTTGCATAAACAATCTTCATTACTTATGTCAATGGTTTTCATTTATATTGTCAACGTTTACAAAATAATATTGTACACTGTTTAATGAAATAGCATTTTAAATTAACTTGTGTCGACTCCACTTATTCGATTCGTCTATCGTATTTTAATTTCGTGTCATGTGTGTAAACATAACCGACCTAAATAGTGCATTCTTAATTTTGATGTTTTCAAAATTTTTTTTTTTGAGTGGGATACCATTATAGATACGCGTGTGAAAAAAATATTCGACTGACTAAATTTTGTCTTGTGTTTAGCAATCATGCAATTGGTAAAATTACCATCGATTCCGCTGCGAATTGTTGTTTATAGTTTTTAGTTAATGGGTGAAGGTGAGAAAGTTTGAGCCTGTTCTGGTAACAGGCTGTTCTATTTAGAAATTTAAATAAATGCGGAACTATTTTTCTGAAGTCTCGTATGTGGAACTGTGAAACCTTGGTTAACAGAACTTGAGAACCTACAAGCATCTAGTTCCACACTTTTTTATTATGGAGAATGCAGCTAATTTGAGAAATATGAAAGACTGATTAAGCTTTCAATTGCAGGGACGACAGTGATCCCTTTTCCGAAAAGCGACCTTGGATAGCTCCCTCAATTATTAGACGCGATGCTGCACTTTCCCAGGAGAACACGCAAGATGTGGTTTTTCGTAGAGTAAGTATGGAACTTTCTGATAAGTAATAATAATCGTCGTAAGAAATGGCTAATTTTCGAATAATTTGATTTATGCATTTACAGGTTAGAGGAATTCTTAACAAACTTACGCCAGAGAACTTTCAGAAATTAAGTGATGATCTTTTACGTTGTAAACTAAATTCTGCCGTTATTCTGCGTGGTGTTATCTTGCTGGTATAGTTTTAATTTATATTTTAATTTTTCGCCTTTTTTTTTAACTTTTATTTTTGTCTTGTGCGAAATTAATACTGAAAACTTGCGCATACTTAAAAACGATAGTTCTTCGATGCGTTTGCCCATTAAGGAATGACGTGATCCGCTTTTTATGTAATTTAACCGATGTCGTTCGACGCATATTGTGTGCCGTAATATATCACTCTCAGTTGCATAATAAATGGTATGAAATAAGATCAGCTCTCTCCATTGACGCCTTATATATCTTAATACTGCTGATATACCTTCCTTCATACCATTTTGACGTACAATCCTCGATACCAAAGTTCTCTTTGTTAGTTGACTGTTGACTTCATTCGTTGCTGGACTCGTCTGTGATAAAAATAAATTCTTATTGGTGCCTCTGCCTTTTAATTTTGGTGCAAGATTCTAAATCTTCCGTTTTACTAAATAATGCGCTGTATATCTACAAAACCTCAATTTTTATCCACTGATGTAGTAATTTTATTTTATTTTTCAAATTTAAAAAAAAAAAAAAAATTCGAAAAATTTTCGCCCATACCAGATAATTACTTGTACTCACGTTAAACAGTACTTCAAGCCTGGAATAATTATTAAGTCAATTACTTTGTTTCCTGACAAATTAAATAAATGTTTCGGTCAGTTTGAGATGACGAACTCATATAGATTCTGTTAAATTAGGGGATCTATTCTTCTGAATAAACAATCCTTGTGATGTTTACTCCATGAAGTAATATGAATTTTAGTAGCATAGCTTCCTTATTTTATTGAAACTGAATAGAAATCCTTAACGTCGAACAGAGCTTTTATGAGGTCATTGTATCTGTAAAAATCCTTAAAATCAAGAATGCTCCCATTTTCAATTTGTTCGTTTTCTGATTTCTGCTTTCATCAAAAACTATCATGAGACTTGGCAACTCAGTGCAAGAATTATTATTAATTAGGATCTCCTAGGGCTTCAAACTGTAGTCATTATTGCTGAAGTGATGAGAAAAATATGGTGAAGTGTATCGTGATAGTGGTAAACAACGAGTTGATCAATATTAAAAACATCATCCATTCGCATGTTTGAAAATGATTGGTTTCGAGTTGACATCATACTAAAAATTACCTTGAAGGGAATAAAAATTGAAAATATTAAAAAACTAAAGTAAATGTTTTAAACTATTTCTTATCTTTTGAATCTGTTGATAGTTCGTGTAAATTGAAATGTATACTTTTTAAACTAATGAATCTAACGGAAATTTCAAAGTATGTCTTAGGCAACGTTATGCTTACAAGCAGAAGCAGGCAAGTTTCATTAAAAAAGTCATGGCTTCGATAAGCTGTGTACTGGCCCTAATTGATGAAATATCTGGTCTTATAATCTGCTTAGGTAATGACGGTAATCTCTCATCGGAGAAATCTGACAAAAAACCATCTCAAAATTAACTACTTGAAAAATTTCCAGTGGCTAATGGATAATATACTCGCGAATTTCTTTCAAAATGCTTGACCAGGAAATCGAATGAGCCATAATTTTGCATGAAATGAATCAGCGAAGTAGATAGAATAATTTTATTTGTAGGTCGAACGTTGGTCGTGAAAGTTGGCAGAAAGTCATGACAGTATTTGACGTCATTTTACTCGCATCGAATGATCTCTGTTTTTTGTGCAAATTATACAGCGCATTGTTTTTACTCTTTGTAGTGGGACGAATGAATTCAGTCTTGAAAGTTTTTACTCTGCAAAGAAAATGAATTCATAAATGAATTAAATGAATGTAGTATCTATGACCGTGTTCTTGTGATCGGCTAAACGAAAAAAAGACGTTTAATTATTGTCATGTTCGGATTTGACCTTCGAACTTCTATGTTATGGTATTCTTGTTAAATGAAAGATGTCAAGTATATTTTTTGTGACCGATTCTTGTGAATTAAGATGCTATGAGCCTATTGTGTCAAAGAGACGAAAACATTATTTTGTAGTCCCCAAATTACATTATCGATGTTTTTATTTAGACTTGAAAAATTTAAATCATGTACGAATTTTAAAATGTCGTTTATGCTTTTTGTGTATTTTCTTGGGCTCAATTTGACCACCAGGTATTTTGTTCTACGGTATTTGTTAGTGCAATTTCAATATTTAAAAAATTTCTCAATTCTAGTATTGAAATGTCATTCAATGTTCTTGAGTTTTAAAATCTTTGAACTTCCATTGACTGACTCATTAATTTGCAGATGAAAGAAAATGGCGCAAAAATTAATTTCAAAAATTTCATTATAAAGTTTTTAAATGATTGCGGAAGCTATATTTACTTCAGTGTAGTGTAAATTTTAATTTTCATTGCGAAATTAATCGACAAATTAGAAATTGTGTTAGCAGTTTAGTTTATTGTTAATTCCTTTGCGAAATGTTGATCGAGATTTTACTAGCTATGTTAGGTTTGTCGTCATGACACGATTAATCTAATCGTTGCCTGTTCGACTTACATCTTGCCTACGAACAATTAAACGCCCGAGAAATCGTCATTGTTGAACTTTGTTTCCTAGTAGTTTTTCGTTGACCTACGTTTTTTCTCACTGCGAAGTAATTTTTTGAATGTGCGATCATTATTTTTACAGATCTTCGAAAAAGCTCTTGATGAACCGAAGTATAGTTCTATGTACGCACAGCTATGTAAGCGGCTAAGTGAAGAAGCGCCGAATTTCGAAATCCCGCCTCATCCTTGTACCTTTCGTATATTATTGTTGTATAAGTGTCGTACTGAATTTGAAAATCGGTCGAAAGCTACCGCTGAATTCGAAACTGGTGGCCCTCTCTCTCCCGACGATGAAGAACGTAAATTATTGGCTAAACGTAAAATGCTCGGTAACATCAAGGTACGACATTAGTCGAAATTCGTTTCACCTATTTTCTTCGCTATGTCCGTTGTACATTTTTTTTTTCGACGTGTGCTTTAGTTTATCGGCGAACTTGGAAAATTGGAAATCTTGGCGGAGAATATCTTACATCAGTGTATTCAGCAACTACTGCCACGAAAAAGTCATATTAAGGATATGGCCGAGGATGTGGAATGCCTCTGTCAGATAATGCGAACTTGCGGACGTATTTTGGACCATGAACAAGGCCAAGTAAGTTTCAAATAAACTTTAGCTGGTAATTTCAGTCCTTATTTTGTGCGTTTTGTCTCTTCTCGAATGTTGCTGCTATTGATGGCAGTGTTATGTTTGGAAAATTTGAGACTTAGCTAACGATTTCAAATGTGGTTCAAGAAAGTTGCTATGTTAGTGTATTTAACTTATCTAATGGATTTTGATTTGTATTGAAGAATTTTAAACGTTTTGAATGTTCGTTCAAGTTTCATTGGATATTTTATTGATTTTTTAATTGTTTCTTTGCGAAAATGTTCTTTATTTTCTCTTGAAATTTTTGACCATTTGGTAGTGAAATTATCAGTTATCATTAATAATCTTCGATATTTCTCAAATCCTCAACTTTGTCACATCTACTTTCATCGTTTTATTTTATTTCGGGAACTGAATGCTCTTTCTCAGTTTTTTAGGGGTTTTTTCATGTATGATTGATTATTTTTATTTCATTCGGACTAATTAGTGCGATATTGAACTACTATAATGTTACAAATGTTTTATTTTATTTATTTATTTATTTTTCAATCCATGCTATAGTTTCATCTTTGTTATGAATGAGAAACTGTAGCCCTCAAATTTACTTTTTAAACTTTACCTTTAAATTATATCTTAATGATATTGAAATTGACTAACAGTTGAATTAAATTGTCTACTGTATTGGGAAGGAGGCCATCACTAATCTTGAAAATTATTTTATCTAAAATTCGGATATTTCCTAAAAAGCAACCTTCTATTCGTTGCCCTGTGTTTTTGTGCTAATGGTACTTCTCACAATTCAGACTTCAAATTACATTTTTCTTTTGGGCTAACTTCGCTCCTTGACTGTTGCTTAATATTGAATCATCAGAAATTCACCTCAGTTTCGGCGAATGATATTACCACCTACCCTGTTTTGTTTTCGATTCTAAATTTTGAATTTGGGTTAGTTTTCACGTTGAATCAGTTTTTTAGATCCCTCGGCCTGAATTCGGATCCTTTCCCAGAATTTACTTTAGTTTCGATGTGTCATTTCAATAACATCGCTTTTAAAGCGCTTAATTTTTGTTTTATGCAATTTCTCAAATCTTTTTGGGTCCGTCCTAATTGTGGTTTTTAAAATAAATTTTCTAAAATTCATTCTTATTTGGTGGATTTTTGATCAATGTACAGGTTTTTGAAGTACTGATTTAAAATTTTATTCTCGTATTTTCTGCAGTTAAGGATATTGATTTTGTATGTGCGCTCATTTATTTCAAGATGGTAAAATTTAATTCTCTCATTTTTTTTATTATTAGAGTAACATTTTGTTTACTCATTTCAAGTTTTATCCGCTGTTATTTGCGTAGCCTGGTTTTGTAATATGCTTTGTAATCAAAAAGTTGCAAGTTGGAGACTTGCACAATCGCATTCCCGACCCAAAATGGTGGTGTATTCGGCTCAGTTCTATTGATGCTCCAGTATGTGATAGAAAAATTCATGATGGTAGACTATTAGCCACCGGATCCTGATCCTGATCATCCCTGTTCCCACTCTACCATCAGATGTGTCCTTCACACAATACGTAAAATGGCCTCATAGCCAAAGCTCTATTAAAAAATAAAATTGAATAATCCTGATCATCCCTGCTCCCACTCTATCATCAGATATGTCCTTCACACAATACGTAAAATGGCCTCATAGCCAAAGCTCTATTAAAAAATAAAATTGAATAAATAAAGTTGTGATAGACAGAACGATTTATTTAATACGCGGTTCAATTCTTATCTATTTTTGAAAATTGAAATTTTATAGTTTGTAGCAAATGTTTCCTGAAATGGTTTGAGGGCAGGTTTTCTCGTATCGTGTTAAAATCACGAAATAAGTTGCTGTTCGACTATGATAGCTAGTCTTATTTGCCGAATCTTCAGCTAAAATGAATTATTGAATATTTTGGGGTAGACGGTCAGCAAAAACTTTTCTGAAAAATAGTCTTTTGCTTTTCTGGATGTGACTTTACTTTCATTTCGTCTCGAATTCAATTTATCTCTGACTCGACTCGAAAGGAACCGCAAGTCCAAATTTATAGTCAACTTTTTAAATAGATTTTCTTTAAAAAATCTATTGGTGCGGTATTAGACCCCAGGGTTGGGGGTAGTTACATTTTTCGTGAAAATTTCAACACTAATAACTCAAATTCATATTCTACTATTTCTTCACTTTACTGCAAAACAATTTTGTTATACCACCTAAATCTGAGCGAGTATAAGAATGTGGACGTCCAGTCGTATTTGCATGCAACAAATGGAATTTTTCTATACTGCATCAAAACCTGACTAACCCCGTGTATATATATATATATATAGATAGATGGATAGATAGATATAGGTCAATTTTTTGTTCCCATGGTACAGGTCGCAATTTTTTTCGATAATCACGAAATTTAGTACGAACATTTGTGCTAAACGAAGGACCAGATCTATTGATTTTGGTGAGGATCAGCCGGACGGTACTCCGGTATCACCATTTTTGTTTTTATTTGTGCTATAAAATGCTCAGTTTAGCACCATTAGCCACGAAATTCGGAATAAATATTTATTTTAATTAATTATAGTATTAATTAATTATAGTACGCTATTAATTTTGACGCGGATCCGCCGGACGGTACTTCCGGTAACGCTATTTTTTTTTTATGTTAGTTATAAAATGCGGAATTTTGGAACCATACGTACGAAATTTAAAACAAATATTTATTATAATAAATTGTAACATATTACTACTTATGGTGCTGATTGACCGGACGGTACTTCCAGTAAAGATTTTTTTTCTCAATTGTATGAACTTTTCTGTTTATAAAAATTAATCACGTTCAAGTTTTCTGTTTTTTATTTCATAACTTTATTATATTTCTCTGGCTTTATTTGAAGTTATATGATTATTTACTATACTTTATCATCTTATTAATTTTTCATTTCAAAAAATAATGCTTTTAAATTTCATATTGTCTAATATTTTGTCAGCAACTAATAGATTTCGTACAATCATAACATATCACTAACGCCTATAAACTTACAGACAATTAATGACCATCAAAATTCATAATTATTTTTCTCGAAACCTACTTTTTCCAGCAAGTCTTGCTGCGCTTAAGTTTTTCTAGTTGGATGGCTTTTTTTTGTTCTAATCAATTGTCCTTTTTACGCAGAGCCTGATGCAGCAGTATTTCGGTCGTATGATGATGTTCGTCAATGATCCTGCATTGCCACAACGTATCAGGTTCATGATTCAGGACGTTATCGATCTACGTCGAGAAAGATGGATGCCACGTAAAGCCGTCATCGCCGAGGGACCACTACCTATAGACGATGTAAGTGTAAATATTTTTAGGCGATTTTTCCCCCCTAATAAATACTTGGTTATTAATATTACTCGAAGAAATTTTGTCGCTTTTCGTTTTGTTGTTATCGTTTTTAAGCATTTTCTTATCGGATGCACGTATACCTACATGTAGAAGCCAAACAGAAAAAGGCAGTTCGAAAGAGGTGTGCGTTTCGAATTTTGGTCTGTGCACCTAGAATCCTATCAAAATCCTTTGTATTTTTTTTCTTTCTTCCCCTCTCATAAATGTATTTTTTAGTATAAAAAGAAAACGGCATTGTTTTTCAGCTGGTCGGAGAAGATCTCGTACGACCTGGTAGTAATTCGGGGTCTGGTGGCGGTCACAATCGCAACGTGAATAATGGTATACTGCAATCGACTACCGATATGTTTCGTAGATCGTTGAAAGTGCGCGATGATATTATTGGACCTCCTTTCCCAAAGTGAGTATGATTTTAGTTGTCGTTTTGTTGTGATTGTTTTTGTTGTAAATGTATCGTGTGTCGTTGTGCGGGCGCCTAATGCGTTCACGTCGTTCTGTTCGCAGTTTTACGAACGGTTTCGGAAGTGGATCGTTTAGGAACAACAATCGTATGAATCCGTTGCACGGACCGGTACAGATGCCAGCCGGCAATCAGATGAACCATGCTCCGCGCATGTCGCATTTCCAGAATAACTCGAACTACAACACTAATGCCTCCGCACAAAATGGAAATAATCATTATTCGGACGGTGGCGGCGGTGGCGGCCGTTCGAATAGTCAGAATGCGAACAATGATAACGTGAGCAGCAACATCGGCAACGGTGGCGGAGGTGAACATGTCTCGTCTGGTGCCGTTAATAATGACGTTCCCTCATTGAATATAGGCGGTTTGTACCACTTTTTCGACGTATCTTGTTTTCTTGATTTATCGTTGTCATTTGGTAGTTAGTGGTAAAATTTCATTTCGATACGCATCATGTCAATATTTTTACGTTTTTTAGGAAATCACAAAAAACTAGCCTAAAATTGAGGGGATCATATTTAACGAACTCGAGCTCGGTTGGTCCACAGAAGTCCAATTTGTGTATAATTTTATTATTTTAAGATGTATTGAAGTGTGTTAGTGAGAGAAAAACGAAAAGAATATTGTATTTTAATCAGAACAGATGAGATGGCGTTTTGCTACCATAGTTGGTGTTTTGTTCTCGTCATTTTTTATCAATACGCAATTTGTCCACACTCATGTTTTTAAAATATTGCCTAGAAAAACTGGCAAGAATAATGCTAAATTTTCATTCTTGTAACATATTAAGATGGAAATCATTGTTGTCTGAAATTTTGAACCTATTGAAAGTTCTGTGAATTTTATTTTTCATTTAAATTTTTTGATACATTTCAATTTTTCCTTTTATAAAGGTAAAGTAAATGTTCTCTAAAATCGATATAATACCTGGAAAAATATTTAGATCGTCATTGAAGCAAGATTGAAAGAAAATAGGAACTAAAATGAAAGAGGTTGGGAGGGAATAAAAAAGCGATTATGCTTGAGTTGTACGGAACAGTTATGCGCATTGACAAGTTGAATCGTCGCAGGTGTCAAAACAGTATTTGCATTCTTCGTAACTCTAGTTTTCTGTTCATCATGACTTACAGCCAGATTTTCTACTTAGATACATGGAAATATAAGAAGTCTATATTTTTTCAATTATTTGTTTAAGAAGTTCATGCTAGCTGGAAGCTAACGTACTCTTATTTATCATTAAACATTCTTAGTTAATTTTTCACTCTCATATTCAGCACTCACTTAAAAATTAAAGTTACGAAAACTAAGGGAAAAAGTTATTTTCACATCCGAAAATCGTGAAAGACTGCAGACATGAGCCTCTCCTTGTCTGCTTGAAAATTATTACGAAACATTCATGTTCTCGTAAACTGCACCCGGACAAAGAAAATCATCTCACATTTTTAGCGAAAGAAGTCTTTGATATAAACAAGAATAAACGATTGTTTTCCGTCGGACAACGAAAACTAGCTTTACCAAAAGAGCTTAAAGCCACTGAAAGCGAATAGGTCGGTTCGAGCTGACAAATTATGTGAAATTAGGAGATCTGTTCTGCAAATAAACAATCTTTATGGCGTTTACTCCATCTAGTAATTTGAATTGTGTCGGAATAGATCCCACATTTTACAGAAACTGCCGAATTCCATAGCGTCGAACGAAACTAATTTTTTTCTTTCGTTCAGATTGTTGATCCGAATATTTTTGAGAAAACGTTTGCGTAGTCTTACGAAAATTATTGTTTTTATTCGTTGTTTCATGTTTTAATGGAGTTACAGGTTTGGCATTAAGTCAATCAAATTTTAGTCACCTTATACATTTTCGTTGTTCCTTCAGAGAGTAGATAGGAAGATTCCATGTAATATTTTTCTTTGTTTCCATTATTAAAAAATTGAAATCTTGTTGAAATGCGCATTTTCTTAAGCCTTCCATTTCCTCCGTCAATTGAGTTTCAAATCGCGTCAGTATTCAGTGTACGATTGAACTCTATAAGGTACGTTATTTTATGAATCTTTTGCTACTACATAGCGAAATGAAATTTAATGAAACTTTTAAAATCTATTTATCTGGTCATTATATATGAAGAATTTCGAGGAAAAAAACGTAACGTGACAAACATAGTGAGCAAAACTGAAACCTTTTTTTGGCAAATATGATTAGCACGAGAGTAAGTTGTTTACTGGTTTAGCTACAACTGGAAAGTTGCTCTTAACGAAATTTTCCGATTATATAAAAAGGTCGATAGACACACTAAAATTCTCTTAATAAATTGACAATGACTACCATTCGTGAAGCACATTGCTTATTTTAGCAAAATTCTCAATCGTTGAAATATTATATTTTAATTTGTTTTTCTCAGGAAAAGACATCGTTCCGCGTTATAAACGTATGTTACAACAGGGAACCAACTTGGACGACGTTTCTCTACGTCCTTCTGCCAATTCGATGGTATGCAAACCACCTAATTTCAAACAGTCGTCAAATCAAAATAGTGGTTAGTAGTTAGTCCTATATTCCTTTTTATTTACATTTTAAGTAGGTTTTCTATGAAAATATACTCATTAATTTCGATCTGATGAAACGACCTAGTGGTGGGGTTAGGTACGGTTCTTATTTCATGAGCCCAAGAAAAATTTTGTCACCAAAAACTCGAATTCATGATTATAATTATGAATACTTAGATATTTCACGTCATTTTGACGCTCAAATTTCGCGTCGACGTAGTAATATGACATTCGTATATAAATTTTTAAGGTTTTCTTTCGGAAAACTACTTATTACGCTAGGTGCGGTATTAGCACTCAGCGTTGGGGCTGGGTACATAACTCAAATTCATATATAAATCAATTTCTTGTTCCCGCGGTACAGGTCGAAATTTTTGTCCGCTAATCACGAAATTTGGTACGAACATTTGTATTAAGCCAAGGACCAGGCTTATTGATTTTGGTGCGGATCAGCCGGATGGTACATCCGGTATCACCATTATTTATTTTAATTAATTATAGTATGCTTTTAATTTTGACGCGGATCGGCCGGACAGTACTTACGGTACAGTTACTTTTTTTTTATATTAGTCATAAAATTCAGAAGTTTTGGAACCATATGTTCGAAATTTGAAACAAATATTTATTATCATAAATTGTAGCATGCTACCACTTCGGGTGTGGATCAACGGTATTTCCGGTAAAGCTTTTTTTCCTCTTTTTTTTCTTAATATGCATGAACTTTTCTTTTTACAAAAATTATCACATGTTCATGTTTTCTATTTTTTATTTCATAACTTTATTATATTTCTTTGGTTTTATTTGAAATTACATGATTATTTAACATATTTTATCATCTTAATTAATTTTTTATTTCAAGAAATAATGCTTTAAATTTTATATTGTCTAATATTTTGTCAGCAACTTACAAATTTCATACAATCAACATATCACTAACGCCTATAAACTTACAGACAATTAATGTGACCATTAAAATTCACAATTATTTTTCTTGAAACCTACTTTTTCTAGCGAGTCTTGCTTCCCCAAAGTTTTTTTGATTTAGGGTGCCAGAATGTTTTTCAGTGATAAGTAGTACATTGGAATAAAGAGGTCATGAAGGGTCTAAAAACATATTGTGGCGTGGGTAGCAAAATACAACCATATATTCAACTAGTTCAACCCATCTCTTACCAGAGAAGGCCTCCGTTTATTATACGCTTTTATTCTACTCGCTCAAATTGTTGAAGTACACCAGATGACCAACTTCAGCGCTCCTTTTTCAAGTTGGGACACATGCACGCATACACTTATATCCGTTTTTTTATCAGTTGTTTTTTCAGTTTTTGTTGGTTTCTGTCTCGAGAAAAAAGTGAGAAATTTTTATTTACTTTTACGTTGTTATTTTCTTCTTCAAATAATAAAAGCGACTTTTTTAAAAACTCGTTTCTAACCTAACTTGTACAACTTGTAAATATGTAGATATATACATAACAAAGTGCCATATCGATAAAGAAACAACATACAATCTTTGTGTGCCATAGTGACAGTTTACATCCTTTTCTATTTATGCCCGGATGTCGCTGTGACATTTATCCTCCTGGATGTCGTTCGGTATTGTGATTATGTATATACATACTTCTATATCTAATATATAAAGATAAGTTGCCATTCTCTATCCTGAATGTTCTCCTAATATACTGAACAAAATTTTTCAAAACTATACCACATATAAAGAATATCCTACAGGTGATTTATAAACCTCAAAAAGTAAAATCCGTTCATCCAGACTGCTGAAATTAAGGTTTAAAGTTGTCTTGGATAAGTGTGTACGTGTGAGTGCATGTGTGAAAGTAATCTCAACATTAGAGTCTATGTTTGAGTGATATTGAAAATTACTTATCAAATGAATAACCCAACAAGAGGTGCATATATACATCCGCCAACTGGTGACTTTGTTTGTGTTAATGTCAGCAGTTTCATTCCAGACATTTTTTTTTTCCTATTGAGAGAAATAAAATGAAAAAACTAGCGCAGCAAGCCTCCCTAGAAAAAGTAGGTTTTTGAGAGAAAGAATTATGAATTTTGATGGTCACATTAAATTGTCTGTAAGTTTATATATGTTAATGGTATGTTATGATTGTATGAAATGTGTTGACTTTTGACAAAATATTAGACAATGTAAAATATAAAAGCATTTTTTCTTGAAAAAATGAAAAATAAATTAAGATGATGAAGTGTCATACACATCATATAATTTAAAATAAAACCAATGAAATATAATAAAGTTATAAAATAAATAAATAAATGAAAAAATATAAAAAAAAAGGGGAAAAAAAGCTTTACTGGAAGTACCTTAAGGTCGATCCGCACCAAAATTGGTAGCATGCTAAAATAAATTTTAATGAATATTTATTTCAAATTTTATACATATGGTTTCAAAATTCTGCATTTTATAAGCAATATAAAAACAAAAGTAGTGGTACTGGAAGTACCCCCAGACAATCACCACAAAATTGGAAACGTACTACAACAAATTAAAAATAAATATTTATTGCGAATTTGGTGGCTATTGTTACAAAATTGAGCATTTTATAATCAAAATAAAAACAAAAATGATGGTACAAGTACCATCTGGCCAATCCATACTAAAATCATTAAGTCAGGTCCTTTGCTCAGTAAAAATGTTCGTACCAAATTTTGTAATTACAGGAAAAAAATTGCAACCTGTACCGTGAGAACAAGAAATTGATATATATATATATGTGAATTTGAGTTATTGGTGCCAAAATTTTCTTGATGTCTTGAAACAAAAAACTTACTCACCCTCAACCCTGGGGGCTATTACCGCACTAAGCGTAATAAGTAGATTTTTTATAGAAATCCTATTTAAAAATATTTGTTTTGAATTTCAAAATTATGCAGTTTGAAACCACTAAAAACAAAAATTGAGTTGAAGGAGATAATATCCTGTCAATTTACATGAAAACTGGTAGAATGTTACAATCAATTATAATAAATATTTGTTCAAAATTAAGCATTTTATAGCCAGACTAAAAACGAAAAGAAATGTCTTTACCAGAAGTCCCATCAAGTCAATCCACACCAAAGCTGATAGTATGCTAGAATAAATTATAATGAATATTTGTTTCAAATTTTGGACATATTGTTTCAAATTTCCGCATTTTATGACCAATATAAAAACAAAATAGCGGTACTGGAAGTACCAACTGGTAGATGCATACCAAAATAATCAGGATGATACGATAAAATATAATAAATATTTGTTTTAAATTTAGTACATTTCTTCCAAAATTGCGCTTTTTGTGACCAATATAAAAAAAAAATGGTACTGGAAGTACCATCCAGCTGATCTGTGCCAAAATTAGTAGCATACTTCAATAAATAATGATAAATATTGTTCCAAATTATGTGGCTATTGATGCCAAATTGAGCATTTTATAGCCAAAATAAAAACAAAAATAGCCATACCGGAAGTACTGTATGACCAATCCGCACCAAAATTCATATCAAGTTATAATAAATCTTAACGAATATTTGTTTCAAATTTCCTAGCAGTTGGTCAAAAATTCAAAATTTTATATCCAAAACAAAAACGAAAATAGCTTTATCGGAATTACAGTATAACTGATTCGCACCAAAATTTATATCAAGTTATAATATATCATAATAAATATCTGTTTTAAATTTGGTAGCTATTGATCCAAAATTAAAAATTTTATAGCCAAAACAAAAGCAAAAATTTCCATACCAGAAGATTTAAGAATAAAAATATTATAAAGGAAAACTTGAAAAGTTTCAGTTTAGAAATTTAACCTTTTCAGCTGGGAATTTTTGATTTTCTCCCTGCCAAAAAATGCCTTCGATATGTCACTGTTGTCTATTAGTATTTTTATTGAATGACAATAGTGATCCATGACCTTCAAATTTTGTAATCATTAGATGAAATGTTTCAGTATATACGCCCAATTATGTCATATGACGAAAACTATTAAATATAAGTGCTTCATTTAACCTCTGCCTTTAGTCTTCTTTCAAGCTTATTTCCACGTTTTAAAATCAAGAAGTACAATCAATTCATAAAAATTATCACGTATTGACAATAAATTACAAATATATCCGCAAATATATTTGTAAGGGCCTATCATTTGAAGAAATAATACGGTTAAAAAACTGAAATTTTCTTGAATTACAGATGGTGTCTTACTTAATCATGAAAACTTAAAAAATAAGTCAAATATTTGGTGATATTTTGTGGTATTAGACGGGTACTTTAGCTTGTTACCTATATGAGCCATTTTCTTGTTACCAATTTTGGACCAATAGCTACGAAATTTGAAATAAATATTTACTTTATATTATTGTAACATGCTGCCAATTTTGGTGCGGATCGATCAGACGGACGATACTTATGCAACGTAAATTTTTGTTTCGATTTTTATAGGGATTATGGTTTTAAACTGTAATTTTAGTTCAACAGCTACAAAATTTAATGTAATATTTTTTTTGAAAACCTACTTTTTTAACGGAGCTGCTGCTACGTTAAGAGTTTTTTTATTTTATTCGAATTCATGGACATGGAACCTGTTTTCAGCACTGAATAAAGCAAAGAACAATGGTGTTATGAGAATCCCTATGCCGCCAGCAAAACCTGTTCAAATCGCCCAAGAAGCTCCTCCTATAATTTTTAAATCAGCTGCGAATGAGAAGACAAAAAATAATCGCAAAGATAAGGTAACTTCGCATTTTATTTATGATGGTGATATTCGATCAATATGTTGAAGTGTACATTTCTTCACCCTTTCTGACTTGCGGAAAAAGTTTCTGAACTAACGAAATCTTGGTACCAAATATTTCATTAATTTTTGGGACTATTCTCTTGTGAGTGTGATGGGCTAGATGAGGGGTGAATCACCAGGATGATTGTAAATTGTGAATAGCGGGTAGCTCGTTGATTTTTATACATCGTACAGGCGATAAAATTTTTCTGAATGCAGAAAGTGAAGGGCCTCCAACCTAAATGTTTTTCTAACGGCCAGAAACATATGTTTTCTTTCTTGAAACTGAGAGCCTGGGAACGGAGAAAAATAATCGAGCTTTCTTATCTTTTGGAATTTTATTTACGTTCATTTTTGAGACATGTGTTTGTCCGGTCATATTAATATTTTTAAAATTACTCACGAATAGTGATACGCTTTTAAAAACCAGTCTAGGAACGTTTGATTTTATGAGTCATATTTTGAACGCCCTTACAAAGATTCTGTGTTATAATTGTTGAAAAAATTAATTTTTCTTTTTCGATAGCCTTTATTTTTTTTCATTCAATAAGTAATACAAATTTTGTTTTCTCGGGAAAAATTTTTCCAATATTGCGAGCGGATTTTAGTGGAATGTTTTCCTTTTTGTCTCGGATTCCATCATGATCATTGTTCCTCATTTTTATGATTTACTGGAGTAGAGTGTATTATTTTAGGGACAACCAAAGGATGAGATAATCAAGAAAACTACATTAGTTATCGATAATCTTTCGAATAGCGGTGATTTAGAAGCAGCCCTTGCCGAATTCATCGATATCAAAGTACCCGATCGTTTTTTAACCGATGTGCTGGTGAACGCGTTAATGCACGTATTTAATAACAAAACTGCTAGTAAGTAATCTGCAAATCGTCCAGGGGTTTTTTTACTCCGTGCGTCGATCACTCGTTAATAAAAGAACAAAATTTTTCAGAAAAAGATCACGAGTTGATATACCAATTTATCGTGTTGTTACAAAATAAATTGATTATCATGAATTCGCATGTCGTCGATTGCTTCCGCAATTTAATGGCGAAAATGTCGCACAAACAACCTCTTATACCTGCCATTCATTCTCATATTGCGGGTAAGTTTGGTTAAAGGAGGGTAGAAATATGGTCATTTGCTTATTTTTACTTGCTCTGTTTTTAATTCTTCATAGCTTTTGCCGCCCATGTCATCTGTAAAAATATGTTATCGTTATCTGAAGTGGCTGATGCGACAGAAGGAGGTAAACATTTTCCGTTGATGTTAATCACGTTGCTGAATATAAAAAAAAATTTACCGAAAACTGAGCTGATCGAATTGTTCAACAAAAGTTCGGTATGTGCTCTTGATATTTTCATTTAATTATTAAGATTATCATCTGCTCCCGCTGCCTTTTAAGAGAAAAGACCAATCAAGTAAGAGGATCCATGCTACTGTAGGTTGTAATTTGAGAAGGGGTGTGGAGTGGAAGAAGGGAGATGAGGGGCCAACTGGGGAAGCGTAGCAGTATGTGGCGAGGACGTAGAACATTGAAACGAAGACATGAATCGAGGAGAGAAAAAGGACCTTGAGTCGAGGCTCGAGGACCAAATTTTCCGGGAGAATGAATGTTTCATGAGCCGCTTCAGTATGTTATTGTTCGAGTGTTCCTGTATTTTTACGAGTTTCGGCATTATATAATTTAAGAGTTTCTTTGAATCTTGAGTTTTAAAACGCTATCAGTCACAATCTAATATTATTTTATCAACAGGAGGTTTATACCTTGTGGTGGATTTTGTATAGTATTTCTGATTCTTGAATTAAATTCAGAAGTCCTCGAGCAATGACCCGTATTTTATAAATTATAAATTTTACTGATTTGAGGGAATGCGACTTACCGTTCATTTGATGGTATGATAATCATCTTATTAATCATATTTGTGCATTGGCAGATTAATCTATTGCACACTTTACCAGAAGAGGATCGTACGATAGAACGGCTTACGGAAATACTTGTAGAACGAGAACTTATGTTCTTATGCCCATTAATACGTATAGAATCTGATCTGTGGAAACAGCTGCAATCTGATGGTGATCCTAATAACTTGCAGCAATGGATTAAGGATAATCTCAGTCAAGATCAGGCTTACGATCCTGGTTTTATTTCAGCGTTGGCCACCGTAATCATCAAGTACATTACAATAGTGAGTATTTTTGGGAAATTAACCATCGATGTAGCTTATGTCAATGAATTAGTTAAATAGTGGTTACGAAAGTTGGTTTGTAATCATCGATAAAGGCTAAAGTAGTCTTCTTTCGAATCGGTTCTTCCTTCTCATTTTCCGTCAATTTGTTCCAACTCTTTATATCAGATAAGAACCTGCTCGAATCAGCTTTAATATTCGATCGCCATAGATAGTAAGATAAATGACCTTATTTTTGAACGCCAATGAAAAGTCCAAGTAGACTCGATAGCAAGCCTACATGTTAAGGTGGAACCACACTTTTCACATTTTCATGTTTCTTGTTTCGTGTTTCGCTGTTTCATTCATTTTTGTGAATAGTGTAGACACATTTTTTCGCGAAAAAATTTTTCATGAAACAACTTTTTTCCTGTTTCACAATGCTTTTCACTCAGAGCAGTTTTTGGGCGAAACAAAAAAATTTTCATGAAAAAATATATTTTCGAATATAAAGCCGGGAATACACTTTTCGCTATTTCGCATTTCGCCATTTCATCCTTTTTCGCAGCTATTTCACGTTTTCACTGTTTGTCATGAAAAAGCTGTTCACTTCATATTTTCACCCTGTTTCATGTTTTCTCCTTGTGAAAAAATTGTTTTTTCGCCGAAATTTCCTTTGATTTCCGCCCAAAAACAGCTCAAGGTGAAAAACATGGCGAAATAGGAAAAAATCTTTTTCACTCTGTTTCGCGAAAAAATGCCAACACACTTTCCGCGAAAAAGGATGAAATGGCGAAATGCAAAACAGCGAAAAGTGTATTCCCGGCTTTACGGAAATTTCTTTCGCCAAATAAGTATTTTTCCTAAAGGTTGTTGACCTTACGTTCGAAAATATGGTCTATAAACTGAAGTCGTGAGTTTTCTATTCTGTTCGACCTGTCATTTTCCTATGAGAAGACAAGTTCAATTTTATCAAATTTTTCTTTCTTTTTAATTATTTTTATTTAACTCAGTTTGGGTACAGAGTTGAGACTTTATTTTTGGTTTGTATATGGATAGACCAGTGAATAGTTTCTGAGTTTGCCCCAAGAGCATTATCAAAGCGCTAGGTGTTGGTTATTTCATCGTATGAAATTAAAAGAAGCGAAAAACACCAGAATTCACTTGAATTTATTCATGACTCCATGATGATCAATTAAAAACGGACAAGCTCACATTTCCAAAATTTTCAGGAAAATAACAAAACAGGTTGCACCTGAAAACATAACATTGCGGCTAAATAAACATAAATAAAGTGTGACTGTTAGCACTCCTCGCGCCGCTTTTTGTTAACTTTATTATAACCCTTTTTCTTCCTTATATCAGTTATCTTGCTTTACTTTTTTACTTCTCCATGCCTTCGTTCTCAATACCAGTTGTTAATCTTTCGTTTATTATGATTAAAATATTCAATATCCAAAAAAAAAAAAAAAAGTAAAGCAAGATAACTGATATAATGAAGAAAAAGGGTTATAATAAAGTTAACAAAAAATGGCGCGAGGAGCGCTAACAGTGACTATCGAACTAAATATGAAAAGAGGAGGTTTGTAGTTTGAAGATCAACTAAAACAACATCTCCCCTCAAACCTGTATATCGAAACAGATAACACATATGAACAATAAATATGGTAAAAAATTGAAAATGTGTTATAATACGCATAAAAAATATCATGACTACTAAAAGATTAAAATTGGTAACTACATAAAAACAAAAAGAATTGTTTCATGAACACCACAGACAAAAATAAATTAATTCAAACGCGCATAAACATTTTAACCTAAACGTGTTAATTTTCTCGCAGAAGAATACTTGACATTTTAGGTTGTGGAAAAAGGAGGGCTGCTAAGCACCTCAGTTGAACATCAGAGTTCTAAACATGACAAATTTTGTACAACGGAGTCCCTCTGGTCCCTAGTTGCTACATGTTTCATACAAGTAACACCTTAATCAACATAATTACGAACAAAATAAAATTTAACATCAAGGTGTTTCTCAACTATTGACCCACTGGCAAATTTAATACAGTTATCATTATCCTTATAAATTGGACACAGAGAAGTACCAGCCACAAATATATCGAAAAATATTCCTAGTTACTTCTGTATTTAAAATAAAATTGCAAAGAGCAAAAATCTCAGCATCAGTGGTTGACAAGAGACTGCTTCCTGCTTCTCCATAAAATTAATAAATCATATACAAAATACAATAACCACTGACTGACCTTTGAGAAGTGGGACAATTGGCCCAATCAATATCAACATATGACCTAATTAAAGTAGAATTAGATTGGCTAGAATATACAAGTTCAAGATTGATAGTCAAAATGAGGTATTTAAGGACACATAATAAATAGGAGTAAACAACTTTTTATCAGCATTACACTGAAATTTCCGAAAATAACTAATGGTGTAACATGTCTGGTCTAGTACCCAACATGATGTACATTAGGCATCCAAGTAACTCTTTATATTTTGTTAATAATTTTTTGCACTATAAGTTCATTGATTGATAGATATAATTTCTTTTCTATCGGAGTATAAACTGGATTGCAATTCATAACTTGATATTTCTGTGCCACTTTTTCTATTAGCTGTTTCTGGTTAAATTTCATTATTGTATTTTTCTGATTATAATTGACTTACAATCCTAAATTTGATTTTAATGTGTCCAAGCTGTGGGACTTAAAGGTTGTGTTTGGTTTACATTTAATTTCATCGATTAATTTCATATTTTGTCCGCAAATTAACATGTTATTGACATATACCAGAATGTACACAACACCTGAATTTTGTATTAGATAAAGACATTCATCTTGCCTACTGTTTTTAAATCCTATGGAAGTGATGAACTTCAATTTCTCATAACAGGCTTTAGGAGCCTGTTTTAAGCCATAAAGAGACCTATTGAGCTTAAGGACTTTTATTTTTCAATTTACATTAGGATATATTCTTTTGGAAATTTGTAAGTAAACATCATCAAATAAAATCCGTTAAAAAACGTATTTTTATTATCAGTCTGTGAAATATGGTAACTAAAATTATTATATAGAGCTAACATAGTTTAGAGTGTACTCTTTTTGACTTCAAATCAACATGCTACCAGTCTGGCCTATACAATTTAATTCCATTGCTATCTTCTTTTCTGTTAACAACCATCTACTGATGAAGGGCTTTACATTACTTGGATGATCAACCAATGTTCAAATGTCGTTGGCATGAAGTGCCTCTAACTCCTTGGAAATTGCAATCTTCCACTAAGTTTTCTCAGTTAAAGCTTTTCCTTTTCAAAAGTATTTGAAAAGTTATTAAAAATGCTGTATGCATAATGACAAAGGTCATCCGTATCAGGTTCAGATATTTTGATATTTTCAATGTGACTTACATTAATATTATTTATGTTACAGTTTGAATTACCATTTATGTTATTATCTAATGTTTTCCCTATTCTCGACACTATTACTATTTTCCTTAACAAATTTTGATTCATCAAACATTACATCACTGGCTATTATTAGTTCATTATTGCTGGTACTTAGCAACCAAAATCCTTCGGGATTGCATCCCATAAATACCAGATAAATTGTTTTACTATCAAACTTGTTTTTATATTTTTCTTTCTGAATCAAGGCATACACGTTGCAACATAAAAAACAAACATTAAACAAATCAATTTCTTTATTGAATTAGATATCACAAAAAGAGCAGGTTTGTAGTTTTAGGATAAACTAAAACAACACTAGGATCACAATTGTGGGTTAGTAGTTAGAACTTAAGATTACTGTTTCTGTGTGAGTGCAATAAAGTTCACTAGGTTTCACTTCACACATTTTAAAATCAACATTATTATAAGCTTTTATTCTACTCACTATTGCAATTTTAAAATATACCAATAGTGCAGCTAGCTAACCTTCCACAACGAAATAATATTTTATTTTGCTTGAAGCTAAAGCCAAAAAAAATAATAAAAGCCTATCTTTTAAAAACTAGTTTTTCACGTAAACTTATTTTCCTCCTTCTTTTACTTTTCCTCCTTTTTCTTCAGATAGTTCTATGTTTTGTTTTTTCATCTGTGAAGCTATGATTTCCTCAATTAATAAACTAATCGATTAATTTTTTTATTTTTGCAAAATTAATTGATTAATCAAATATCATTCAGGCTTGGGCAAGAATTACAAAACTTTTATAAAAGAAACAAATGAATATATGAGGAAATTCTTGTTTGTTGGCTGTTGCAGAAATTAGTTTCTAGACCAATAACAAAAACGTAGCAGAAATTGAATGATGAATTGTTTCTGTTTCCGTTTCCTATCTAATTATTTTTAATTTGGGAGAAAAAACTTGAAAAAATATCAAAACAGTGTTGATATATCAATATTTGAACAAGATTTGGAAAATTTTAAATCAGTGAAATTTTTTTTTATTGGAAATGGAAAGGGAACCTAAAATGGAAACTGAAAGAATAATTTTGGTAAGATCATGAAACGTAATGGAAACAGAAACCAAAATAATGAAAATGGAAACAAAAAATAACTAATATTATGGTAAATTTCAGAAACTCAGTAGGGTACCAGAAGTGATTTTTGACGAACATATATTGTGGTTCCTTAAAAAAAAAAAAAAAAATTGCCTTAAACCACATCAAAATCGGTTGGCTAGAATTGGAGTAAATCAGTGTTAAAGTTCTGCCTCTGAAAAAAGTTGGGATATTTTTTGAGCAGCATATGTGACATCACAGAATGGACGCGCATGCTCGTTCCATTACACAGGTAATGTATTATAACAACGAATCTGCATATTTTCAGTTTTTCTGTCTTGTTGGTATGTTTTTCGTACAATTTAGGTTTTAATTTCCGAGTTTGATCATAATAATTAATTATGAATTAAGCCAGAAGTGTTGAAGCCTATAAAATAAAATATAAAATAAGAGACGCCACTCCAAAATTTGAAGTCGCCAATAATATTTCTAAGTATGTATTTCTGTTTATTCGTTTATTTATTTTTCATTCATTATTTTCTAACCTCCAAAAATGAGCTTATTGTTCCCCCAAAAAAAGGGACTAGTCTACCTTTTACTAGATTATATGGAGCACTGACCCAAATAAATTTTTTAAAAAATTTTTACAATCTACAGCCTGTTATGAAAAATAAAAAACCTGAAATTTGATGAATCTAAGAAGTTTTTTCTTATTGATTGCAAAAATATAGTACCTATTCAAAGTTGCTCAACTCTTGGAAACAAGAGGAAAATTTCATGGATGATTTTGAAATTTAAATAAAACATTTTCGTCAGTTTTTTACTTTTATTATCTAGAATTTCGTGAGTATGAGATTGTTGACTATAAAAAATTAGCTGAAGGTATTCGATATTTGAGGGTATTTGTGAGTTGGTTTTCATTTATGAAAATGTAATTGTGTACTAAAACTGATTAAATGAAACAATATAAGGGTGAGGGTAGGTAAGTTTTTCATTTCATGAGCCAGGGAAACTTTATCACTGAAGTCTCAAATTTACATAATATAATATATTAAAATACTGTTATGATTCTCTATCAAACACAGTAACCAGTATTGGTCACATTTTTTGTCAAATGGTCACAAAATTTGTAAGTATCTGATATTTGTATCCGGTATCCAGACAAGAAGATCATTATAAATCAAACTGTGTATTGGTATATTTTATTATAGCAATCTTGGAAGTTAATTAAATCTAAATTACATAATTTTCAAGCAATAGTCGCAAAATTTGAAACAAGGAGCATACCTATTGGATTTGTTATTAGTCAGCCTTATGGTGCATCCAGTAAATTGAATTATGTTGATTTTTGGGTGTTTGAAGGCGATAAATTTGGCAGTGTTAGTAATGTTTGAACAATAGCTTAGTGACAAAATGTGAAACAACTATGTTGATTTTGCCTTATTTCAATATTCTATCAAATTTTGTTGCAATTGGTTTAACTATTTCTATTCATGGTAATTGGAAAGGTCAAAATCTTGTGTAAAATTCCACAAAAAATACAATTTTTCATCAACCAAGATACAGGTAACAATTTTTACTTGATTTTTACTTAGTTTGGTACAAACATTAGTGCTAACTGCCAAGTCAAAGACAAAACTCATTGTTTTGAGATTTATTTGGTCTTACAATACATTTGGGTTGTTTAAAGGCTCTAAAATGCATAATATTTTTGTCCCAAAACAAATTGTTTATTGCGTTACTTTTCATCCAATTTTGTGAATTTAATTTTAATAGATTTTCTTCGAGGACAGTTGTCTTATCTATACGGTGGATTTTTTAAAAAGAAAATCATCTAACCTTTAAAGAGGGAGAAAAAATAGTATAAGTTGAAAGAAAAGTTATCATAAAATAGGATTCAAAAAAAGAAGAAGTAGGTACATATATACTCTGTCTGGTATCAGATGATCCCTGACAAACATCCAAGAAAATGCTAACCAGCCAATACAATAATTGCTTTGAATTGATATGTAGATGCCATTTATAAATACTATGCATCTTACTGTATAAAATATTATTCAAAGTATATTTATTGGCAACAAAGCGTTGAAGCCAGGGATCATCTTATATTGGAATGCGTATAGGTACTAAAGTCTCGGGAAAATATGCAAAATTGCTTTGAAATTCCGCAAGAATTTGAAAATATCAGCAGAAATGAATGCTATGTATGACATTTTAAAATGTAATGAGACGTAAATTACGTGCTTTTTGAAATGGAGCAAATTACCTAATGTTCTCATTGATTAGAAAGAAATGGCTCAAATTGCAACCAACTTTTTAGAACTGCTACTGACATTTAACTTTTTTCAATTATATTTCAACTCTAGCTTTCACAATCTTCAGTGGTTTTATTTTAAGGCAAAGTGTTTTAGATAGACAAGAGTAGAAAGACGTAAAAAGACTTAAATTCTGAAACTGGAAATAAGTCTACTTAAATTTGGGATCCCTTTCAAATGAAATTGATTTTAGCATAGACATGAATGGGGCATTTAAAGTGTAATATTGACCACTGTGTGCATGTCCCTTGGTACCTAGTTGAAAAATACATAGCCTGTGGTTTTTTCTTCATTACGGAGCAAAAATTAAATAATTTACAGAAATATCTCTTCCACAGTGGCGTAGCGAGATATAATTTTTTTAGGGGGTGAGTGAGTTGAAAACATTTCTTCAAGTGTATGGGTAAGATATTAATTGTATGTTACTTATTTTTCAAGGGAAAGAGAGATGATCAAAAACTTTTACTAGAAGATGACTCTAAACCCTCTTCCCATTTTTATGTCACTGCTCTTCCAAGTACATACAATGCAGAAATAACTTGAAATAGTGAAAGTTTTGAGGCTCTCCATCCAGTTGTTTCACCAATGTAGACATTTGAATTTCTCTTGAAGTATTTTTATGAATCCGAAATAAAGTCCAACTTTGGTCAATTTTATTTGTCAGCTTTCACAAATTAACTTTCTACTCTAATTTGAAAAATCTTTGTTCAGTTATAAAAACATTAAATAAAAAAAACCAAAGTAAATAAGAATAATATTACTAAATATAATAAAGAGTAAATGGTGCAAAATTAGATTTAAAATACCGCAGCAGCTGATAGTATAAAACAAAACATCCATTCTGTTACATCACAACAACAAGGTGCACATTGAGGTACCATTTTTTATGCAGCTCTTCTTTGAAGTCTTATTACTTGCCTTGTGTTTAATAATTTTTCCAAAGAATTTCAAATTCTTCTGTTACGTGATCTAAATTAGTCTCCGCCTAATTTTAACCTATTTAGTGATACACTTCAGGTACGTACCCTATTAACAAAAACAAAACAAAATAATTAAATTTTTGAAAAAAAAATGAAACCGACTTCATGTAAGGATATAAAACATAATAGAACTAAAATATTGAAAACAAGTTTTCCAAGTTTCATAATAGTAATTTTTTTTCAAAGTGGAATTACAACTAACACAGTTGCTGGCAGAAATGCCTTCCGAGTCACATGTTATAAATATATAATGCAAGATTTTTGAATGAAGTAATGTAGATCCATTCATATTAAATATTTACCTAATGAAGTTTTTTGTAAATTTAACACAGATTTAACAACCTTGAAATACATATCATTAATACATCTATTCAAAACATTAGGGAGTTTTATTTGTTAAGAATGTTTAAATTCCTTAGATGTGCTGTCAAAAACTCCACTTTCCATTTGATTTCTATCAATTTCATATTAGGCTTAATTATAGGTACTTATGAAATCAACATTCATTTAAATATCATTTATTGAACAATTTAATTAATGAAAACCAAACAGTATTTTTAGGTGTTCAGGCGGTACGGGGATTCGAACCTGTACCGGCCGAACACCTAAAAACCTCCCTCGCTCACCGCCACAAAAGGCAGCACCGTACTCACTCGGCCACGGTGCCGGGTGACGGTGATCGAGGGAGTGAGTATTGTTATGTGCCGACGTATAGTGTGGCGGTCGCCACACCACTCCCCCCCAGTATAGCGGAGCGTAATACGAATTCCCATACGGAGGCGCCTAGGTAGGGACGTACACCGGAACGTGGTGATGCCCCGCCCATACATCACCGCTCCGTGGCATACATCCACCAGCGCCGTCACGCAGAGAACCGGCGGTGTGACGCACCACAGTACAGTCGGTAGTTCGCCTAGTGTCCGAGAGATGGCGTGAATATTCCATCTCCCGGATCACGTCGGGGTCACCACTTTAGGTGTTCAGGCGGTACGGGGATTCGAATCCGTACCGGCCGAACACCTAAAAACCTCCCTCGCTCACCGCCACAAAAGGCAGCACCGTACTCACTCGGCCACGGTGCCGGGTGACGGTGATCGAGGGAGTGAGTATTGTTATGTGCCGACGTATAGTGTGGCGGTCGCCACAGTATTAATTTTCATATTAATATCAAAATGTATTTCTGCCAGCGACAGTGTTAGTTGTAATTCCACTTTGTAAAAAAATTACTATTATAAAATCTGGAAAACTTGTGTTCAACATTTTAGTTCTATTATGTTTTATATCCCCTACATGCAGTCGGTTTCTTTTTTTTTCAAAAATTTAATTATTTAAATAATTTTTTATGAAGTGCAAAATTAAAGTCTGTAGCAGTTTTTCACAATAAGAAGAATTTACTCTAGAAGTGACAGATAATTGTTGATATTGTAATATTTGTACAAAACTGATTTTGATTTTCAGCCTATTGTTTTTTTTCTCCATTATGGCAATTCAGATTTATTATTGGTCAACAACCAAATTCCAATCAGACGCAAGGAAAACAAATTCAAAGTTTATAATTGATTTTAAACACTGTTAGATCTACTATATTAAACTATATTTATAGTAATAGTAATAATGATTTAACAAAAAGGCATATCAAAAAATGTATATTATGATGTACCAAACAGTAAAATGTGGAAACTCAAAATTGAGCTTTTTTTAGGGACCACTGGCAGTTGAAGTGTGGGTTGAATGCAAAAATGAACACCAAATTCGGACTCAGCGCCTCAAAAAACATACTTGGTGATGATCAAACAGTAAAATGTCAAAACTCAAAATTTTGCTGGTGGAATGTTTATATGTACATATCTAAGGAAGGTTAATATAATACTGAGTCTTATCTGAAATATTTATGTAACCACAAGAAATCGTTATTCCGTTTAATTTGGAATCGAGAATATTGTGATTGGTCGTCTTACTTTTTTGATGAAAAAAATTCCCAAATTTTGAATCTAATTTTTGGGTCATCTATGGGGAATTTTTCTGATTTCTTTGGCCAATGTTACTCACCGTAAAAATAAGTTTTTTGAATTATCATTCATATTTTTAAGATGAATATTGAATGCTGCAGAGTGGCACAAAATTTCACTGGATTGCCAGAAAACGAGTCAAACACAATACCTCTTTCTGACGCAGTCGGTAAAAATGTCGCGTTTCTCAGTCTCTGATAAAAAATGATTAATCGATTACTTGAAATAATCGATTAATCGAACAGTTTTCAATCAGTCGCGCATAACTATTTGAAGTAAAAACCATACTGCAACATCGTTTATCGACGTAGCTCGATATACTTATAAATATTTTTAAAGATTCATTTTTAACATTATCTAATAATTAGGAAAATTTTTATTTTTATCTGAATATTTTTCGGATTTTATCGTCATTACTTTACCTTTTTTTCTCATCTCGTTCATTTAGACGTTATTTATGTTTATTCTTTCCTTCTTGCAGGAAAGCACATTCCCAGAAAACGCGGATTCATCGATAAATCCGGAAAAGTCAGCCACAGAAAAAGAAAAAGATATTTTGCAGAAATTTGCGAAATTATTACGATTTTTCGTTCGAAGTAATCCAGATTTGCAGCTAGTGGTTTTGTACGCGGTGCAGGTGTACTGCTATTCGAATAATTTTCCAAGAGGTGAGATAATTTGCGTGTAACTCAAACTGTGTCCTCAAAGTCGATGAGTATTTTTGTTTGAAATCACGAGAAAGATATAATTTGAATTGTAGAATTTTATTTCCGAACATGTTCTGATTCGAAATAATTAGGTAGTTGTTCTACTTCCTTTACCCTCGTTCTCGTTACCAAAATTATCAAACCGAATGTGGCAGAATCTTTTCTCCCAAAATTCTCGAACTTAATCTTTGAAAGACGGGTCCAGAGACCTGCTAATTACAATTTCTTTCGTTTACATCTTGTATTTTATTTTAAGAAGAAATTTGAACGAAGTTTTTTAATAAATTTCATCGAATATCACTTACTTCGTGCTGTCCGTGACAAATTATAAATCGAACGTGCATTGTCACACGTTATTAGATTACCGTTGATTACATTTAAGACGTCTTTGTAAGTCCTGTACACTGCTGATACTTCCAAGTTTTATTATTATTTATCCGTTGGCAAATAGTTATAGATTTTAGATGAAATTTCAGCTCCCTTAGCTATGAATTCACGTAATCGTAACTGTAATGACGACTGATATCAACGTAAACTTTTTTTAAGAGATCCTAAAAGAATTAGTTGGAATTGAAATGTGTGTCAGTTTGATCGACCTATTCACAACAGATGAATCTTGAAATGGTTGCTTCACATGTCTATCTTTTTCTTATATGACACTAACTTACTTTCGCGAAAGACAAACCTAACGAAAATTTATGTCAATCTAATTTAGGAAGAGAGAAGCCTCGTAATGGCAGCCTAAGTAGTCGCCCAAAGTTTGATTGGCTCTGTTATGAGAGTACAGTTTCAATTGTACTTCTTAACACAATTGTGACCTTATAAAGTGTAGTTATTTTCTGCTTGTGGAACCAAACTATGATTATACCTTATTAAAAATAAGGAGGTAAATCCGCCATCCGCAACGCACACACAAAAAAAAAAACAGACATTTAAACGAGAATATATTCATATTTTTCAAAACTAAGACAAATTCGTGCTGCGTTCTGCTGCTGTGTGTGATTGCGCTGCGGCTCGCCTTAAAAATATGTACATTTTTATACTGAATAGAGAATCGATTGTCCCCATTGCTATTGGCCTCCCTTAAAAGTTTGGACTCCTACTAAACTGAAACTAACTGGTAAGTCGAAGCCGAAATCGAAAGGTAATATATTTTGTGGTAATCACAAGTCTCTCCCTCGTGAGAAATTTGAATATTTAGTCTTTCTCTGTTCTCAAAATCAGATCAGTCATTTGTGTCGTCACGGTTATCGTCGCGTTACTCATCGATCCGCTGTCAATCGTAAAGTTTTTCGACTCAGCTTTTTTCGAGCCCGTGTAAAAAGTAGTACCAGGTTCCGATTTACTGAGTGATAATTTCTCTTAGAATCAGAAAATCTTGAGAACTGAAAATTTCAGGTTTCTCCATTCTAATGGAAATGTCCTTTTGAACGTACATCTTGACTCGATGCTAGTTTATCGTTGCCTGTTCGATTTCATTTCATAGAAATTTGTTCTAATAAGCGAATTTAAAATTTAATATAAAAGCCAAGTAAAGGTTTCAAGGACGTTTTTTCCGATGATTTTCGTCGCTAAATGGTTGTAGTCGGGAATCGGTCTTTCAAAAATACCATTTGTCTTTTTGGAACATCGCTCGGTCAGTACTGCTTGAGAAAATGAATCTAAACAGTCCTAAACCCGCTGATGTAACTTTTTATTTTCGTTTTTTTTTTCAGGCATGTTACTTCGTTGGTTCCACAATCTTTTTACTTTCGAAATAATTGAGGAGGACGTATTTAATAGATGGCGTGAAGATGTGAACGACGCTTATCCTGGGAAGGGAAAGGCTCTGTTCCAGGTAAATAATAATTACTGTGTTCAATGCAACATCGCTGTCTACGTACTTCAAACGTGTTTCGTTTCTTTTTATTTTATAGGTTAATTCGTGGCTGCAATGGTTGGCTCAGCCAGACTCTGATGAAGAAGATGAGGACGAGGAGGAGGAAGAAAAGTTGTCGGATAGTGGAGTGTAGCGCGTCTGAAAACGAAAAAGTAGTGGATAACATTATTCTTCAGAAAAAAAAATTTTTTCAAAAAAATTACAAAAAAAATTTAAAATTTAAAAATGGCAAAAAAAAAAGTACCATCGATACCCCGTTAAATATCATTAACGAACTGGTATTAGATTGAAAGCGCATCATAACGAAAAGTTAATCGTGATTTAATCGATAATAATCGCCTTAAGAAATACAATAACCTACGACTGGCATCATAAAATATATCGAATTTCGATGAGCTATTTCGATCTCATCGTTTGTGTTCTGTTTTTTTTGTATCCCCATCGTACACAATTTCGTTTCTTGATCTCGTTTTAAAAGTACAGTTCATTTGAACCGCAGTTTTGGTAGATTTGTCCCCGTTATTTTTCTTTCCTTCTGAATCTATTTTTCAATGAATCTAGGTTTTTTGCGAAAATAAATTTGTGGCATATCTTTCCAAACTTTTTTCCATTGCCCATAATTTTCTTTCCAGAATTGTGCCAGAAAAATACATATATAATTCTTACGAAGCTCGTACAAGAATACGTGCATTAACCATTGTTTTTGATCGAGGAGTATTCGATCTTATTTTCATTCCTTTTTTTTTTTTTTTTCCTCTGGTCTAAATGGCGGTGTATTTCTACACCCATCGTAATTACTCTCTCTGAAGTAATAAGTTAATTTTTAATGATGAAAAAGAAACGCGAAAACTATGAAATCGTAATAGTTATTTAGTTTTGTGTGAAATAATTTTTAGCTTCCGTGACAATTATTCGATTAATTGATAACAGTTTCCAACCGATTTTTCAAAAAGTAAAAAAATGAAATGAAATAAAACATGATCAGTGCAAAGAATTTGTGTGTGTATATTGTTATTCGTTTTTAAGTAGGTTTTTAACTTGCTATGAATTTTGGTGCGAATTGGCTGTATGGTACTTCAGGTATGGCTATTTTTATTTTTGTTTTGATTATAAAATTTTCAATTTTCGACCAATGGCTAGAAAATTTGAAACGAATATTCTTTATGATTTATTGTAACTTGCTATAAATTTTGATGCAGATCGTCTGGTAACATTATTTTCGTTTTTATTTTGGCTATAAATGCCTAATTTTTGACCTACAGGAATGTAATTTGGAACAAATATTTATTATGATCTATTAATAACTTTTTAGTGATTACCTAATCTTATAATTTTTGAAAACTTACTTTATCTAACGGAGCTGGTGCTGTTTTTTTTTTTTTTTTTTTTTTCTTTTCAAAACATTTGTTAGAATAATTACGAAGACTTCACCAAATAAAATTCTATATTGAATCCATAAAACTAAATAAAAGCCGTAACAATAAACAAGAAAAAAAAGAAAAGAGAGAAACACAATCATTACGAAAAATAAAATTAAAAAATAAAAAAACAAATAAGTACGATAAAACCTACTGAATTGTTCTCATTTATCTTCACTAAAACAAAGTAATATTATACAATACTTAAAAATGTAAATGATGTGGACTATTTATAAACCATTTTTATTTTATTTTTCATTTTTTTCATTTTCGTCCATTATGTTTTTTCTTCTTTTTTTTTTAAATATAATTGCTTAAGAATTAACTAATCACAACATCTTAAAAATTAGGAGCTGATAATACTTCTGTAGTTGTATTCGTAATAGAAGTATTCAAAGTAGCAGGTAACATAGAAGTAGGATCAGAATAGGAAGTTAAAGGTACGTTTGCTGATTTCGCTAACGCTACATCTGCATTTTTTTCACCCTGTAGAAAAGATAAAAGAAGAAAAATGGATAATCAATGAGAGTGAAATGTGATAATGCTAAAGAGGGCCAACCAACTTCGACGACCAGATTAACCTACGTTAGCTCGCCAGAGTTAAAATACAGATATTTTTTTTGAAGTTCATTAAATTTGGACTTTGAAAATTTTACAAGTTCTTATCAGTTATCACAGTTTCTTTTCCACTGCGCCAGAAGAATAGTTTTCACTCTTGTATTTTCGTCCATAAAATAAAATTAGATGAAATTATTCATATTTTTGTAGTAAGTTGGGAGTTATTTTTCAACCTCCCCATTCAATTATCATTTACATACAGGTGGATAAGCAAGATTATCTGGTGTTACGAATAAGTCTATGAATGAAAATTTCAGTGCTGATGTACTTCTTAGTTTCATTCACTGAATCGTATTTAACACAAATTACCTTTGAAAAAGTGATTAAATTCAAAATTAATTAATTCTTCAAATTTCATATTTTAGTTTCTTCAATAAATAATTACTTTCCAAGAATTAAATTATTATCAACAGTTACAAAATATGAATTTGATTAGCGTTCTTGGTGATAGGCATTGGAAGGGTGAAAAAGTTCCGGAGAATTCAAAATTATTGAGAGGAATTGCGAGAGAACTGATGGTTTTAAAAACTAGAGATCTGAAATTTTGCGAATACATCGAAGTATGTTAGTTGAAATTTTATGAAAATTTGGCTGAAATTGAACATTTAATTTTCGAGATTTGCTGAAATTCTGTTCAGATTGAGTGATCAAATAATACAAAATAAAAATTCGATATTATTAATTTATTCATTTTTTCAAAGGTAATTTGTTGTTACTTGTTAATAAGATATTAATGAATGAAACTACGAAGTACATGAACATTAAAACCACAATTCATGTCATGCCTGCGATAAATGATAAGAACTTGAAAAATTTTCGAAGTCCAAATGAACCTCAGAAAAAATCTTTTCTCTCTAACGTCTAGTAAGAAGCTCTGATTCTCAGAAAATGCGGACTATACGTTTCCGATACAAAATTATACCAGCAATTCATTTTGTTTACTGAAAATGACGCTCTGAAGTAGGGTGACCAAAACTTTCTCCTTCAATTCAGAATTTTAGTTTTCTGTAAGCACTTAAACGTTCCCAATGGATCACAAAGAGATGATTATGGGTTTGAATCATTCTAATGCATAGGGTATTTCTGGGGTGGACGATAAAATTTCAATGAACGGTACGAGTACTTGCAGTTATGGTAGTTTCATACTGATTAGGAATCAGGTCTTTGATATGCCGAAGAATTGATTGTAAATCTTACTGCTTCAATTCATCAACAAAATTCCCCAGTTTTCCGCCTATAACTTTTTCAAATGAGATTTCTTTACGAGAAAAAAAAGTTACCTCGATTTTCATGTAATTTTCAATAGGAAAAATTTCAAATCACTTCAATTTTTTGTGAACATTCTTGTTAGTTAGTATTTGTCCTCTGCGTAGCGATGAAATTTAAATGATTTAACAGTTGTAACTATGAAAAAAAATAAAGAATCTGGAAGAAGAAACACATTTTATTCACAAGGAATAAAGAGTGAAAATTTAGGTTTTCTTTCTTTTAACTCATAGAAAAACTCAATCGAATAGAAAAAATTTTTTTTTTTTAAAAGAGCACATTTTTCTCGACGTTTTACATGCACCTTTGAATGGTATTTTGTGGACATTTGAAAAATAGTATTTTTTGAATAAATACTAAACTTTTTTCGAGATTTAGTTACGGTAATTGGCTGTTCATATTCACAATTTGTACGAAGAGGTTGCAGTTCTCAAAGAGTGGTCTCCGAACCGCCGCCACATATTCCAATTTGCTACCCCAAAAAAATGCATGGTGGGAGGGTTTTAGAGTTTTCTCATATTTTCAAACTACGGAGATCTTCAGAAAAATAAGCGATTTACGTGGGATCCGTGACTGAAAGCTAACTGGGAACAATTTTTTTTCGAACATAATGGTAGTCCAAACTCCCAGAGTACCCTCTCCTTTTAGTACACGCTACGGATTATTCCGCACGTCAAAAACATAACTCGTGATCCAAACATCGCAACTTGCAAGAACTCAAGTCTACAGTACCATCCGTTGAAATGTTATCGTCCACTCTAGAAACAGCTTCAACAATTCAGTGAAGCCAAGCTTTGGAAAAAGGATCGAGACGGAACCATTATTTGCAGATTGATAAATAAATAAAAAAAAAACGTGTGACTGCGAATAATATGACATTTTTCTTCTCGACCTCGAGCGCACACCCAGTGCACAAATACCGTTCTATCTATAGCTGAAATATTCGAAAAAATATGCAGCTCGAACGCATTGTCACGTGAGAAAATAACGCATCGATCACGTTACGAGCTCCAACCAAATCACACCACGAACCTGTTTCGTATCTGTCGGTAATACCAAGTGACTCTCGTTCGTCCCAGAATTGTCAGTCGTATTCCCCACAGCAGGTTTGGTCGTCGGTCCGTTACTATCCAATATTTTCAAAGCGGTCACGAGATCGAATAGGATTTCTAGCTCGCGATCCTCGACAAGGTGGTAACAATCGTTCATGATTATCAGATGAGTGAACACGCTATTCAAGTGCGAATGCAAATTCAACACGACCATTTCTCGAAAATGACTATGGTACAAGTGGGCTAACACGTGAAACAGTAAACGTAATATTTTGCGAACAATTGTCTCGAACGACGACGGAAATCCATGAGCTGCGAACCAAAAACAGAGCGCATGCGATTAAAAGCATCATTCAAAACGATATTTTTCAATCGTTGAAGCGTTCCTTTAATTAATGAGTCTGTTCATTTCGCCAAAAAAGTATGAACTCAATTCATGGGAGGTTCGGAAATGTGCAAAAAATTTCCCACATCTTTGGAGATCAAAAGAACGTTTTGAGAGAAAGTACCATCAGAACAAAATAAACAAATATCAATAATCTCACAACGAATTCCCAATCAATTCATCGCATGTAAACGGCCCGAAATTTCTTTGCACTTTTTTTACACCTCCTTTTCATTTAGTGCAGGCAGTGTATGAGCCTTCTACACTTTTCTCTGAACTACGTTTACACTAAATTCAAAAGAACGCCAATACTCTGCACTACGTCCCAAAAGAACATAACCTTATGAGCTAGTGCAAGAACTCTTGCACTTTTTTAAGCCAAAAGAACAGACCTAATATTGTTGGCTTTTGACACACGTGAGAAAATAAAAAAGAATTTCAGTCACACAAATGTAGACCGAATATTTGCGAATTGTAAGAATTACTTCAACACTCAATAATCGGCCATATATTTAAGACATAAAAACTCGAATGCAAAAAGTACCCTTAGTGGATAACAACTACCATCAATTTAAGTTTCTTGAACAGTTTTTTTTTCGCAGTAAATTTTCTGACTTCCGCTCTCGAAAAATGACCATTACTTATTCCATATTTTTCAGGATCCAAATTTCAAACTACTAATATATTAATTATTGTTGACCTCGCTGAAAAAAGATTCAAGGCTGATATCCGTATTTTCAAACTATGCTTAAAAATAAATCACTTAAGTAATCTTCTGGAATAACTTGATTTTTCATTTAATTTGACAAGTTTTGACCTAACATACTCGTATTTCACTAATAAAATCTAAAGTAACATTAAATTTAAAAATTTGATCGAGTATTTTACTTGTAAGAGGCACTAATACAATATCGTTCAGAAATACGGCAGTGAAGTATTGACGGATCCAGAACAGGAGCGTGCGCTCCCTTCCCCTGAAATAGAAATTACCTGATTTTTAAACGTAAAACTAACTTTCCAATATCCCTACTAAAAAAATTACATCAGTAATAGTTCAATTCCAGAAATCAAACAGTAAACGTATATTATATTTGGAGAAAACCAGTAAAACTCTCCAACACTTCTTGACAACACGTTATTCTACTTTGAGAAGTGCGAAACTACAGTTCCTTATTCAATTACGTTAAAAATGAGATATGCTTTTATAAGTATAAAATGTTCTTAAAAAAATAATTCAAAATATCACATGGACTACTCAGAATTAGAACCAACGCTACCCTGAATGAGAGGCTCACACGCTGATCCTGCGCCGCAGAAAAGGATGCTCGAAGGGAGAACAATCGCGCCATGTATACAACAAAAGATGATATTTTGTTAACTTCAAATATTACACCATGTTAAATATCTGCATGAAAAGACGCAACGGAATTAATTTCCAAGAAAATAACAGCAATTTGTAGGAAATAAAAAGTACCAGATACATTATTGCAGCACAAACAATATTATATAAAGGGTTAATATTTAGCAAATATCGACAAATAGAATAGGTGTTATAAAAGTTTTCAACTAAACCTGAAGCAAGATGTTTCGTGAGAAACGAGACCGACGTGGATATTTTAGACATAGATACGAGAGCATATCACACAAACTTATTTCACATAATCATATTTGAATTGGGGTAAATAAAATACCCTTACAACTGATGACCCGTTACAGCTAGCGTCATCTCCAAAATTTTAAATATTTGTAGAGAAATTTTGGTAAAACAATTACTAATGCTTTTGAGGGGGTATAGTGAAAAGTTGGCAGTCGAAGTTCAAAAGAAAATTAGTAATAAGTCAATTTAATTTGTGTACGGAATACTAATAATTTAAGTATTTTTCCGAAAATTCTAATTTTCCAAGTAATTTTAAGATTCGGCACGCCAAATAGACATCATATCAGGCACAACTAAACCCACCATAAGTAGTATTTTTCGCCTACTTTCTTTAAATACACAAATTTACTCAATTTCTAACATATCCAGTTTGATATCACATACTCTCATTTCATCGTTGAGATAATCTAAGAAATCAACATGAAACAAAATCATACTGAGATTAGATACAATATACTAATTATATGGTCATTTGAGTGATGATGACGGAACTTTGACTATATATAACTATAATATGAATTGAGCATAGTGATAAAAACATGAAAGCTGGATATCCATATTACTAAAATAATAATTATCATTGGAGGAATAAGGTGCTTCCG